>CM040241.1:139230364-139283291 GCA_022545495.1 Chrysanthemum lavandulifolium | reverse complement strand
TTGTGAACAATAAGTGATAACATGAACTTTAAAACTTAAAGTTAACTAACTCACGAAACATTTCACGGCGTCATTAGACTATTGGACATACAAGTGACTTAGGACTCGTAACAATCATTGATGTTGTACATTAAATAACTAGACAATAAGAACTACTTGTTGACTAACATTATGTCTTCGATATGTTGGTTCTTTTGGCTAATGTTATTTCGAGATCACGACATGGTCACTCAACCAAACATGGATGCACAAATGTTCTCTCCATTGTCGATATCTATCCTCATGGCTATCCAATGAAGATTGGAAAGAATAATCTCGAGTTGACTTGACTCTCACTTGCTCGAGTCTTCATGCTTAATCGCTATTGACATTACGAGGTCTCATCCATATCGAACATGCTCACACATTACGCAGCAGTTCACGAGATCTATATCCAACAGTTCGGAACACCATGGAAAGGGTCAAAGGAAGGATTGCGGTGACAGTGACTCGAATCACAAAAGAATCACCATCACACCGCGGACTTAAGGGAACATTCTCTTAATTCTGAAGTCGAACCGCACAAACTTTATGCCACACCTCTTGAAGAGCTCACTCTCCAATTCTTAATCGATATCGGTTATGATGAGGCTACGGGAGTAATCACCAAACACTCTCGCGTAGAGCTCAAGTATTCCTCAACCGTGGAGAACGCTCTACATGATTATCACCAAGTCCGTTTACGGTCGTGATAGCGGCTATGAGCATCCTAAGCTCATAGAACGCAAATATTTTGGGCATTTGTCAACATGAAACACATCGCTATTGAAGCTCGATTTGGGATGACATGATGTCATTTCTCAACAAACTTGGCTCAAAGATTCCCTACATCGGATATACCAAACTGTTGATCCGAGAGCACTTGGACTACATTCGATATTCCCAAGAGGCTCAATGACCACGACAATCACGACATGTTGGTGAACCTATTCGACCATCGAATGAAGGAATCATCTACAAAGAAAGGGCGGTGTTACAGATTACCGCTAGCGAAGATGTCGAAGCTCGAAGCGCATAACAGTATCACGGGCGATAAGACAAGGCAAGGTTGGTCACCTCGACGAAAAATCTTACGGAACTCCTACTCGGAGAACTAGAAGAGGAAGTCTTGGAAGTGTTACAAGTTCGAGTCACAAAGGAAGTTTCCCAAACGAAACCCTCAGAAAAGGTTTGTTCCGTCAGAAGCTACTCCCATTCCTAAACCCAAACACGAATCGAAACAACACCTTGAGGACGTAAGTTACGAAGATCTGAAAGCAGATGAGGAGGTTCTCCACTGAAACCGCTAAGGATGTGTCGACACTCAATAGTACGAAACCTCCAAGTCCTCAAGATGATAAGGGTAAAGGAAAGACTCGGTACTTGTACCTTATGATCTTTGGCTCGAAAGTGAAGAAGAACCACTGGAGACAACTTACGAGAAAGAAATTACATCAACAGACATGAACACAAAGGCGATGAATTTGCTAAAGAGCAAATGGGTGGACCCGGAGGAACTAGTGGTCTTGCTCCCTCAGAACCATCTCGATGCGGTTAATCAACCCGATAAAGGGCGGTACCACCACTCTTTTGCAACAACAACGGTTTGTGGAAGACACTATGGAGTTTAATTTTGAGAATCCGAGCCCGATGAGGAAAAGATGGATAAAGAGTCCGATTATGACGATTTTCTTACGGATAATCCAATCGAAACTCGAAGGAAACTTCGAATCACCGAAGGACCGAGTCTCCTCACATCTCTCTTCATCCGACTCTTCTTCACATTCATCTCCACCACCATCAACGAAATCAACAAAATCCTCATCCAAATCCAGTGAAGAAACCAAAATCTTGGGTTTCTCAAGCTCATGAACAGTTCAAAAAGTCATCAAGGAAGCCAGAAGAAAAACGCTCTTAACAAGAAGTCAATTTCTTTCTTGATCACATCTGACATATACATAGAGAAACGAAAAGAGAACAAGGAAAGGAAGTTTGTGCAGGAATTCATGAAGAGTCATCGCCGTGAGCAACTAAGCGAAATGATTGAAGGTTACACAAACGGTACCTTCATGACAACGTTCCTAGACTTACACAGGAGATGTTTACCGACAACTCTATCCAAACTGTTGCACCGGCCAAGCAGGCGATGAAGTCAACACCGTGTATGTCAAGATCAATCCTGTTGATCCCGAATCTTCTCGAACGCAGAATTAGTTGATCACCGTCGCACAACTGTCTAAGCGTTCATGATGCTTGCCTCTCATGAAAGCAAACTGTTAGAAGCTTTCTTGGCATTCCAACAATTCGCATGCCGAGAAGAAGCCGAGAGGCCTAAGCGTCATAGAGGCGAGGATGATCGGGATCGGGATAAGGCCGACGAGGCTAAGCGTCAAAAGATGTCCGGTGAATCCTCCCGATGCCACCTCCTCCAAAACCAATTCTGCACAACAAAGTCTTCTCCACCTCGGTCTTCTGCCGATAAACCTCGGGACGATTCCGAGTTACCACCTGACTCGAGCGGTGATCACTTTGAGTATACGGGTGGTGACGATGAAGAGGTCCTTGAGCTAACAACAACCCTCCTCTCCCAAACAAGTGAAGAAACCCGAATCATCATCAAAGCCTTCTAAAAGCAAGAAAAAGGCGACTCGACTGATGTCGTCTCATGGCTTGATGACGATACAACCGCAGAATTTGAATGGTTCTCCACTCTTGTTAACGACACCCCCCCACGAAGAAGGCCAAGAATTGGTAGACGGTAGTACACTGGAGCATGCAAAATCTTGCAAGAAAGATTCCGTGTGAAGAAGATGGCGAAATCCGAGTTGAAGCGCATCAAAATGAAGCATTCATACATTGAAAATAGCTCGGAAAGTGCAATCGAGGTTGAATATCACCTTGAAAACATTGCTCGAGCCATGTCTAACAACATGGATTGGCTCAACCCGAAAGCAAACATCGACTTCACCAAAAGGAACAACCTCCATACTACATGATCGGACGAACCTCTACCAACTATCGACCAACCGGAAGAACCAAGTTCCTTTCGACATTTCTTCAACAAAGACTGGATTTTCTTCTCCATGGTGGCGATGGTTCACGAAAATCGCTACATCTTTGACTCTTCCATTCCCAACAGACTTGTTACTCAAGCGCATAGCTATCGAGGCGTGCAACTCACTTGTTTTCGACAGCGTGCAAGCATCGACCAAGATGCATTGTATGGGATTCATCATTGGCTGAACGCCGACGAATCTACTACGTGTTGCACGGTTCGAAGTCTCAACATGCGGTGTCTGACTCTAAGGACATCGTGGCCATCAAACACATTGATCTCAAGTCTAAGTGGGACTACACATTCTTGAAGAACATCATAGTCAAACGACAAGATGAACAAGACTATGAATTCTCGAGGTGACTTTGAGAACTTGTCACTCAACGACATCGAAGACATGTACCTTGCCAAAGTGCGGTGGTCGTATGAGACAATTCTCGATTGAAATTCAACGTGAATTCATCAAGTCGGTTCTCATCTTCATTAGGCGCATTGTGATCAAAGAGCGTGTCAAGATATCCGGATGGTCATTGAATCATATCGAAACGTGTAAACTTCACTCCACCACGCCTAGATCTTCCCGACATCAACCACTCGCAACTTACGCTCATCGCCAGACCTTTCGGCATTGTTTACGAAGTGAACTTGCAGAACCGCTTAATGGCGTCGGTGAGCTCCATAAATCGGGGATCATACCTTGAAGATGATTAGGGATGGATTGGCTTACAGTTGAAGGATATACGCTTGAAGGTTGGGAATCCTAAGCGCTGGAACTCTCGGGATAGAAGGGATGTGAGAGGATCATCACCCCGATTGATGAGCGGTTGTTCGGAAGGGATCGATTCGGACGCTTGAGAGCTATGTTGGTGGTAGACCGGGATAAACATCACCGGCTTTCAGCGCCTGTGCGCACTCCACAGGAACATCACCGCACTTCTGGTACCCCTTGAATTGTTTCCTTCATATAATTTTGGATGTATGATTAAATATGTGAATGGCTTGTGCACATAACAAAGTACAACCCGTAATTGTCAAGAAAGGACCACGTAGTGCGCCTCGTGCCACAATCCTTATAAAAGGAGCGAAAGCTTCTTATTTTTGAGTAAAACCTATCAAACCTTTCATTTTTCAAGGTTTTGCTCAAAAGACAAGTACTTCCATAAGATTTTCAAAACCTCAACCGTTTATATCACTAATTGAGGGGTATTTGAATTAAAACTTTGTTCACAAATTGTTCACGATGGTCACTCTTCCCACAACACTCAAAATGGTCATATTTATTCTTAAAATGTTTCAAAATAACATCTTATATGCCATTTTGAGGGGAGAAAATTGTGTGATAAGAAATATGTTGTCTTTGAATGCAAATGAATCCGTGTACCTCGGACTTAACCAACGAATTGACGGTACTAAACTGTTTGTAACTCGAAAAGACTTGTCTGGACGGGTAATAATTTCAAGCTAGTTCGCTAGTGATGTAAGCGTGTCTCGCAAAGGACTCGTCTTAGTAGAAGGTACCATTCGAGAAGCTCTTGATAGACATGAACTCGACGGGTATGGCAACCTTCGAGGTTTGTCTACACCTTCAAGGTAGTTATTAGAGCTAGTTGTCACCTAAAAGCGACAATGTAACTCTTTAACTATTCAACGTAACCGTGTCTCGCGGAGATTGTCTATCTTTAGTGGATCAATTCAAAAGTGCGCTCTTTCCTCATTTGTCTGATTAACCATTAAAACTATTAAGCACATGTGGAGGGTATTTATGCAAAACTTATCTCTCATGGGGTTCAAACATGTTTTCATCTACAAACCCTTTGAGAGATATTTTTCACTTACAGATGGTTTAAATGGCAAACATAGGTTAGTCATGGAGCTATAAGGTGACTAAGGTTAGGAATAACAGTCTATGATCCGCCAGAGTGGGAGGATCTACCCAAGGACACTACCATTAGTTAGTGTTAGAAGTCCTTAGGAAAGATTGAAAAAAAAGGAGAAAATGAGAATCGGAGAAAGAAGGAGTTGAAGAATCAAAAGAAATGTAAAGAAAGGGTGAAAAGAAATAGCCCTCCAGTTATTCAACTTAGGGCGACACAGGTTCAATTCATATACTCTAGGTTGTCACATAGTGACACCGGTATTGAAGATTAAAAGTCGTCATGGACCCGGTGGCGCATGCACTAAACCTTCTTAGCCACTCAAGTTTCTCTTAATGAAGCTTGTTTCATTCTCACGAGACCCTACATAAACTATTGGCTTTCTCTTGAGAGATCATTTGGTATTGAAGAAGGAGACCCTCTCCTAGTCTCCGCCGGAAAACCAAAGCACTATTGAGTCTAGAGCCACGAGATTCATCAAAAGATCTCTTAGGAACACTTGACATTTAATCACTTGTTGATCAACAATAAGGTCTTGATGATTCGATGGTTCATATCGAGTCCTTCACGGATCTTAGCAATCATCGAGAACATTTATGAGAGGTTCACATCTGTGATCCTCGGTGATTGAATGGAAACTCTGCCCGGTCAACATCAACGACCACGGCGGGTCGCTTCGGTAACTCCCGTGGATTCGCGGAGTGTGTCTCAAACGGTCTGATCGTGAGGTGATGCTTGGTGTACCTCGGCGACTCATCTGAACTGTAGATGTACTTGATACATCGTGTTATCTCACTTGTGGGACTCCGGTTCGAGAGCGGCCTTTGTGAGAATTAGAGTTGTGTTTTCACACTATCTTTGTTAACACTCTCGAAGTTCAAACTTGTAAGTCTTAAACCGCTTATTTCTAACCGTTTGCAATGTTTTCTTCTTATGGAAGCTACGGGCGGAATGATCATCTTGATTCTTCTCATGCTCGCTAACATCATCACTAATGGAAGTTCTATTCAAAAGCAACACAACCGTCGAATGATTCTTCATCAACCAAAGAATCTACAAAGTTAAAGACTTAAAGAACTTCATCGATATTGATTTCCACCGTCAAAGGCGTGTGAGCATGTTGAAGAATAGCGTGGAACCTTTGGAGCGTGAAGCGGAACTGAAGCGCATCGATGCAAATAACAACATACTATCACTTTCACCACAAGAACAATGATCTAAGAACAAAGTCAAAGATGACGTCAAAGCATAATCGTTCAAAGATAACGATCTCTACATCGGAGAGATTGTTCGAATCAAGACAATTCCTCTCACAGAAGAAGAATGTCGGAAGGCGTCACCGCTACTATTACATCAACGCCTTCACCGTTTACATTCATATATACTTGAGGGAGATTGTTGGAATCACTCCTAAGCAATATTTCAAGTATTTATATTTCATATGTAATAGGTAGCTTTATTACGGCCTTTATGTTTGTTTAAGGTCCGACATGTAGAAGGCCCATAAGTGAGGCCCAAGCCCAATAAGGAATAGGGAAGGAGAGGAGTGTTGCCTAGCTCCTTGCCTATATAAACAATTGTAAACCCTCATTTGAGGGTTGGTTGTTCAAGTTTTCTCTTCATTCACTCACCTACGCATAACCGTGTCTTATATTGTTTGTGTGTGTGTTTGATACTTGTTCAATCGCCTTATCTCTTTCTATATAAGCTTGTGTTGTAAAACTAGTGACCTAACACAAAATACTTTGCTCCTCCCAGGGATAGAACCGGTGCATGCCACACATCAGAGTGAACCAATTCTAGAACAGAGACACTTCTAGAATTTGATGTCTTGAATTTTAGGCGATCTTTGCGATAACACAATGCTCACGAAAGGTAAAGAAACCTTTGTGAGGCGAGGAATCTTCCTTTCAACAAGAATCTTCATTCCTTGTTCTGACATATGTCCAAGCTTCTGATGCCATGTTATTGCAACTCTATGACTTGAACTATGTGAAGCAACAGATGCTTCCGCCTCCTCCATTACCTCTCCTTTCAGTTGGTATAAGTTTGCAGCCACCTTTTCACCTTTCATAAGTACAAGCGCGCCTTTTATAACTTTCATGATCTTGTTTTGTATTTCAACTTTACAACCAAGATCATCCAATTGTCCCAAAGACAATAGATTCTTTCTCAAGCCCTCCACGTGTCGCACATCCCGAATAGTACGAACTGTACCATCATGCACCTTCACCATGATATTTCCAATTCCAATGATCTTTAGTTCATGATCATTGCAAGCGTACCAGATCCGCCTCCGGAGATAGGTTTATATTGATGAAACCATTCTCTTCTTGCGGTCATGTGAAAAGTAGCTCCGTATCAAACGACCATATATCTCGCAAATCTTTTCATGCCTTCATTTGCAACCGCTTGCTTCACAACACGAGCGTTACCATCTTACGAAGTGCTTGAAATTTCCACGAGGATTAGAGGTATTTAAACCCGACAATCTTTCTTAAAGTGACCCGACTTGCCACATTTGTAGCATTTAAAACTCTTCTTCCTTCCTGTTCTAGATTTACCATGATTGTGACTCCCATCGGAGCCGGGTTCCATTGACCTCCCTCTCGTCACCACCAAAGCCTCCACTGTCTTGAATCTGTGCATACATCCTCCTATTATTACGCTGTTTTCTTCTTCCAGAATAGCGGCTGCAACATCATCGAAGACTAGATAGTCAGAAAGAACATTACTGGTTAAGTTGATTATGAGTTGGTCATATGAGTCAGGTAAACTTTGAAGTAGAATTTCAGCACGTTCTTGTGGCTCTATTTTACAACTCAAAGATGTGAGTTGAGAAAATAAAGTATTCAGGTTATTAACGTGCTCAGTCACTGAAGTAGATTCCGTCATGCGCAGAGCATAAAGTTTCCTCTTAAGGAAAATTTTGTTGTGGAGCGATCTTGCCTCGTACAGTCGAGCAAGATGATCCCAAATCTCCTTTGCGATTCTTCTCCTCTATGCTGACAAAACTCCATCTCGCTAATCCCGGATGAAGATTTGCAATAGCATTTCCGTCCATCTCGTCCCATTTATCATCATCCGTGACCTCGGTGGCCGTTCGTCAATGGCCGCTAAACATTTATCCTTCGAAGGATAGCCTTCATCTTTAATTTCCACAACGAGATTATTCCCATTGAATTTTTCGATTTCAAATTTCGCCGCCATTGCTACAATCACACTCTACTTTTCGACAAAACTATTATTTGTTAATAATAATGTGAACACCTTTTGAGTGAGTATAATTTTATTTATCTTTTGATGTGGAGGGTCCACTAATTAGTGGCAACCACGAGCATCGATAAATAATTATATACACACCCAACCTTAGCTCTTGATACCACTTGTTGAGAAAAGTGACACCGGACTGAAGCAAACCCACAACTTAAATATGAAATATAATAAAAGATGACACACGGATATAACGTGGAAAACCCCAATAGGGTAAAAACCACGGGCAAGGAAAGATACGTTTCACTATGATGAAAACTAGGAGTTACACCTTCTCGCTAACTACAAGGATAAACACTTATATCTCTTGTATTAGGAGATATTACAAACTCTCTATCAAACTCAAAGAGTAGGAGAAAGAATAAGACCAAGAACACTTTGTGTTTGCTTTGGAATGGGATGCCAATTGAGGTTGTGAATGCCTCTATTTATAGTAGTAGTCCATGGCACTAGTTCATGCATTTGGTACATACTAACCATTTGCCAACTTGTCCACTTGAAAGATTCTCTGAATGAGATACATTGTATCTTTAACAGTTATATCAGACAATTATTATTAGTTTGTATATGTATTTACTTAGGCAATCATGATCTCAAATATGATCATGTTATTGCATTAGACTTAGAATAGGTCCATAGCACAACAAACAATAGTTAGTCTCTAATTTGGTGGTTTGGCGATTATTATGGTTAAGGAAAACAGTTATAATGATTATTCATGAAGGGTTGTATTGTTGGTTCAATTGAACCATCACATCCTCAAAGTCATGCCTATTCCTTAACTATAAATATAACCATGTATTTGACAGTTCATATAATATCAAATTCTGATTATTTCTTGTTATTCTTCCCTCCATATTTCATATACACTGCACAGAAACATTCTGCACAATCCCTGCACTTATCTCATTCAAACTTTATGCACAACAATGGTTATCACTAATACACATACTGATAACAAATGGGCAAACCACTATGGGAAATCTGTTGGCAATTTTAAAACACAAGACTAACAATTATAATGAGGGGGGCTCGACATGGTATCCGCTCTGCTATATCCACCATGAGACCACATCCTCGTGTTCTTATAGCCGATTTATTAAACATGAGTCACTTCGATAAGAAATGAGTTTCATATGCAAAAGTACGTTTATGTCCTTCCATGCATGGTTTGTTGCATTAAACCACGTACATGCATGTTCTTGATAAGGAGGTGAAAGGTCAATATGTTGATCATGTTAAGCCACCGAAGATTCACGGTTGTAGGTGGTTCGAGTAAAGATCTTCACGATGCAATGTGGGATAGGAGGAATCGTCGATATGATGAGTATGTTAAGATGGGAGTTGATTTTACGACGTTGTCGATGGAATATTGATGATACTTGGAAAGGTATCGAACACGGATGTCTTAATGCTTTTAAGCACGATGAAACATTGCGGTATGTTGTTAAGGTACCGGTTTATGATATTAGGCGATTGTGCGAGAGGTTGGTGTAGTCAATCAAAATGGAAATAAGGTGATCGAGTGGCTCAACATGCGACCTCTTAAGTCCGTCCTTTTCGTGTCATTTGGAAGCGGTGGAACCTCTCGTTTAAGCAAATATATGAGTTGGCTTGGGGTTTGGAGATGAGCCAACAAAGATTTGTGTGGGTGGTCGCCCACGCGAGTGGGGGCTACGTCGGATGGCGCGTTCTTGATTACAAGGAATGGTTCGAGATATACCCCTTCCTTGGGAAGGATTCTTAACCGTAACCAAAAACTAGGTTGGTTACCCAAATGTGGGCCCCACAAGTCGATATATTGAACCATGCTTCTACAAGAGGGTTTTGACACATTGTGGATTAAATTCGGTTTATGAAAGTATAAAGGTGGTGTGCCAATGATTGCTTGGCGCTTCTGAGAGCAAGCAATGAATGCGACTTTATTGACGAGAGGACTTGAAGGTAGCGATCGGCCGGGGTGTTGCCAACCAAGGAGGTGGTGGATAGGGAGGAAGTTGGGGAAATGGTAAGGCGTTTGATGGAGGGTGAAGGAAGAAAAGCAATGATAGATAATGTGGAAGTACTAAAGGAAAGTGCAAAAGAAACATTGGAGATTAATGGTTCATCATATAACTCGATGTCTGACTTTATTAATTGTTGTCAAATGAAGATGAAATCTAGCAAGTAGTAGTAAAGGAAAGTACAAAAAGAAGCCTTTGAGATCAATGGTTCATCACATAGAGTAAAGATCGAATGAGAGTAAAATTAAAATAAAAATGGTGAAAAGAAATCACGTTGCATTTTAGATGCACCAAAGAAATAGATCATCTCTCCATAAATTCTCCTCATTTAAAATGTGTGGCTCAAATTCTTACCATTCTTCTTATTTCAATTTCTTTCCACTATATCTACTCCTCATCACATAACCTAATGTGTGACTTTAAATCATCTACATTGTAAATTGAAGATGAAGACCGGCCGCAGAGAACTAAAACGCCACAAAAATTAAAACCGTCTACATTGATAGTTAATTTAATAATTTCTATCACTTTCTATAGTTCGACTTTCATTTTTCTATTTAGTGTGCATTTCCTTGTGATTTATCACACCAATAAAATGTATTTTCATCTAACAAATGTCAGATAAGTGTCAATCCAAAATACATGTGATTGATTCCATGCATAATTGAAGATTAAGAGGTAGCTGTCAAAGTTCATAAGGAGTCTCAACTTTATTGACATTTATACCTCATATGATATGAGGGTATAAATGTCAACTATTCAAAATTTGACGTTTATCTGTTTCGTATTATTTTAGGGTTATGTTTATCTTGTAAGGGTATAAATGTCAAACACTTAAAATTTGAGTGTCGCAATCATTTTTAGGAGTGTGCAAATCACCTCCCAAATGTTATTGTGGGTAAAATAATATAATATTTTGTCACATGCTTAAGTAATGGACTCTACTTGTACCAAAAGTCCAAAAGTCGTGGTAATTACTATCTATAATAGAAAAATGGTCAAAGTGAAAAGTGAAAAGTCAAGAAAGTGAAATGTGAAAAAAATTAAAAAGGAAATGTTGAAATAATTAAAAGAAAGTAATTTCAACTATTAATACCTACATATGTTTCAAAAGGAAACTATTAATACACATAAAAAACCGGGTTGACCAAGGACGCTTCAAACCCAGCGGGTTGACCCGATTTAATTTGACCCGTTTTTTCGACCCAACCTGTCGGGTTGACCCGGTTTATATTGACTCGTTTTTTAACCGGAACGGTTCAACCAGTTGAACCTCCCGGGTCGAACCGGGTTTCAAAATATTATGTTAATTCCCAATTTCTCAAACTTTTACTATTTTTCGTTTATAACCCATAAACTTTTTATTACTAAAACTATATTACTAAAAGTACAATAAAACTTTCACAATGTACAATTTAAACAAGCTACAACATAATTCTAAATATAAAATAATTAAAGAGTTAATTACATAAATGGTCCCGTGGTTTGTCGAAAATTATGGATTTGGTCCTAAACTTTTTTTTGGATTTGGTCCCTATGGTTTTGATTAAATTCTGGTTTGGTCCTTGACCAAATTTTACATCGATTAATCGTCAAATGTGTGTTTGGAATCTTTGAAATGACAAAAATACCCGTATGTGTTTCATGAATGGTCCCTATGGTTTGTAGGTTATCACGAATTAATCCACGATTTTTATTTTTATTTTATTTATATAAAAACATTTTGTCTAAAATTTTATAAAAAATTCGAAAATTTATAAAAAATCTATAAAAATTCTTAAAATTTTATAACAAAGTCAAAATTTTATAAAAAAATTCCAAAAATTTTATAAAAAATCCGAAAATTTTATAAAAAGTATACTTAAAATTCCAAAATTTTATAAAAATTTATAAAAATTCCAAAATTTTATAAAAATTCGAAAATTTTATATAAAATTCCGACAAAAACTTTATAAAATCTTATAAAACATTCCGTCAAAATTTTGGGAAAAATTTCGATTTTTTTTTTTTTGAACACTTTTGACGAATTTTTAGAAAATCTTGCCCAAAATTTTATAAAATTTTTAAGGATTTTTGACTCAAAATTTTATAAAAATTCGAAAATTTATAAAAATCTATAAAAATTCCAAAAATTTTATAACAAAGTCAGAAAATTTAAAAAAAAATTATTAAAATTACGAAAATTTTATAAAAAATTCCAAAATTTTATAAAAATTCGAAAATTTTATAAAAATTCGATAAAATTTTATAAAATCTTATAAAACATTCAAATCAAAATATTGGGAAAAAAATTTAGACAAAAATTTTTCTTTTTCTTTTGAATACTTTTTGATGAATTTTTATAAAATTTTGCCCAAAGTTTATAAAATTTTGACGGATTTTATAAAATTGTCAAAAAATCCATAAAAATTTTATAAAATTTTGGGCAAAATCTTCTAAAAATTCCTTGAAAGAGTATTAAAAAGAAAAATAAAAAAAAATTAGAAATTTTTTCTAAAATTTTAATGAATGTTTTATAAGATTTTATAAAGTTTTTGTCGAATTTTATATAAAATTTTGAATTTTTATAAAATTTTGGAATTTTATAAAATTTTGGAATTTTAAGTATACTTTTTATAAAATTTTCGGATTTTTATAAAATTTTTGAATTATTATAAAATTTTAAGAATTTTTATAGATTTTTTATAAATTTTGAATTTTTATAAAATTTTAGACAAATATTTTTATATAAATAAAATAAAAATAAAAATCATGGACTAATTCGTGATAACCTACAAACCATAGGGACCATTCATGAAACACATCTGGTATTTTTGTCATTTCACAATCCAAACACACATTTGCTTGGTCAATCGACAAAAAATTTGGTCAAGGGACCAAATCAAACGAATCAAAACCATAGGGACCAAATCCAAAAAAAAAGTTTAGGACCAAATCCATAATTTTCGACAAACCACGGGGACCATTTATATAATTAACTCATAATTAAACATACTAATTAATATTATTTTAAAACACCCTAAAATGAAAAGTACATGTTATTATATACATTATACAAATTAATAAAACACACAAAACTGTCTGGTATGAGTTGATGGTACATATAGTTTTGAAAATCGGATCGGACAACAGGTTCAACCGGAAGCCTAGGTGTCGCCACCGGTTCGGCTAACCAATATGACCATCCGAAAATGAACTAGAGAACCCGTTGAAACCGATACAAATTGGTGAATCAGGTCTCATCGAGATCTATTTCCCTGGTTAATCGTCACAGTCATGCATGCATGAATCTTATTGGTACCTGTTACACTATATAAAGGAAAACCAAAAGTAAAAAGTGAAAATTTGAAACTATTAATACATATAAAAACCGGGTTGACCTGTTTAATTTGACCCAACTCGTCGGGTTGACTCGGTTTAAATCGACCCGTTTTTCGTGGAGCAGTTCAACCGGTTGAACCACCCGGTCGTCTGGGTTTCAAAACATTATATTTAATCCCCAAATCTTGAAACTTTTATTATTTTTCGTTTAGAACCTATAAGCGTTTTTAACACAAAAGCGTTAAATCGCTAAATAAATATATTATATATATATGTTTTTTAAAAACGATTATAATGTTTCTGATTAAGAGAAATAGATGTCAGTTAGTCTTGCGTTAACTTTTCGATAAATTTCATCATGATTTCAAAAGAAAAATGGGGCTAAATGTCTATTCTTTATAAAATACCCAAAATTAGCCATATTTTTATTTCTTATTTTTTATTTTGAAATTTGTCAGCATTCATCTTAATTTTAGTCTTGCGTTCTTCTTAATAATGGCATTCATTAATCTCATCCTTGTTAGTTTCTGCGACAAATAACGTGTGTTGTTAATTTTATCTCATAACGATGTAATGTTTACTTTCATTTCATTAAATGTTTTTATATGTTGTTTGATAGATGTTAAAATTTTATACAGGCTTTAGTTATCGTATAGTACAACCGTTTGCGATTGCGTTTCGTGATTCAGATTAAAGATTTAAACCATGTCGTAGACATAAGTGTAGATTAGAGTACTTGTTTACTGGGTTAATTGTCAATGTATTTAACTTATCATTTTTTTTATAGCTTTGTGTAGTCTAGTAATTTTTTTTTCCTTTTTTTTTAATTAAAACACGAACTTTTGAATTTGTGCTTTTCATGCCATTTTACCTCTCGATATCAGTATATTTGTTAACAAACTATATTGATGCCGAGGGGTAAAATGGTCATTTTTCATGATAAAAATACACAGAAAAGCACGAATTCAAAAGTTTTGTGTTTTAATAGGGGAAAAAGTCCACTACACGAAACTGTAAAAAATGGTAAGTTAAATACATTTTGAGGCAATTAACCCTTGTTTATTAGCTAAGCTAACAAAAGCAAAGTTAACTAGTAATATATGAGTTAGATGCACCTACAAAATAAAATGCTATCTCCTTTTAAAATTCTCCTTCTTACTTAAAATGTGTAGTTAAAAATCCTTCTTATTCTTCTAATATATAATAAAATTGTTTAAGATCACTTATGGGAAAAGTTTTGCTATGTAGATCAAAAAGTTTGCCATGTTGATCAAAATTAGTTTCTTACACTTCAAATTGAAGTGACATTTCATTTTTTGTTAATAATCCAAGTTTATCAGTGACTTCTTTGAGGAGTTTATAAAAATCCTTTATCATTAGAAAATGAAATAAATCAAAGTAACTAATCTAGTCATTAAAAGTTGGGATGTGGCAATACCTGAAGTGCTAATGTGGCACAATTTGGATGCATGAAAATCTAAACTTAACAACTTATAATAGGATGATATGTTTACGAGCAATGTGAACATTGGAGTGGTTCATCTCTCAAAATCATAAGACTACACCCGACCAGGGTTCAGGGGTGGGGGCGGACTGAGGGGGTTTCCAGAGGTGCCCGTGAATCACATGGATGGGTAGTATAAAATTATGTCAAATATATTGATTTCTCTCTGAAATGCACCTGGTCCAACTCTATACCTTTAGGTGCAAGCAGAATACTCAAGAAACAGCATTAAATTGCCAGTCCAAATTCAAAACTACACAAGTTATCTAATGACCGTGTTGATGGCATTCACTATATTGAAATTCCAATCCACAATGCAAAATCCATAAACTTTCAGGACACTGAACTGCATGACTTTAATACAAACTGACTGAGAGACTGACCCATCAGATCAGCAAATACTTATTTTATATAGGCAATCAGATCAGTAAATACTACTAATGGATATGATACTAACAGGAACAAAAAGGACCCAGTACATAAAAAATGGACCAAATAATACCAAGATTCGAGTACAACTATGATTTCCAAAACAGCTATGTTCTCAAATTAATGTTTTTAACATCTTTACCCTTTTTCGACAACTTAGGTCTTGGATTTATGGGTTTTGTAAAGGACGCCTGAAATTTGACCATCATTCTCAAGACTTCTACCAACCTAGACTCTATCACTACCCCATTTGGTTCAAGCACTCGTAGACACCGTGCAACCGCCTCCATTGTACTCATACACCCATCGAAAGGTTCCTTCCTAAGTGTTAACTGGTTGCTGAATATATTTCCACCATCAACATTAACGTCATAACTCAAACATACCTGTGTGGCGAACTTTGACACGAATGGGAAGCTAGCTGAAACCATTTCCTTTGCATGCTTCCATGTCCCATCGAAAGCAATCAAAACAAATTTGTTCTCGTCAGCGTCCCCAAAGGAAGACTTCCACTTGTTGATCTCCATTGAAGGATTTAGGTCCGTACCTATAAAGTCATGCATTAGAAATTCAAGTAAGTGCAATTACATTCCAGACAAATTATTCACTATATATAATTTCTATAATACGCTATAGGATTAGTCTCACACTTATGAGCTTAGCCCTATATGCCTGAGAGGGATGAGCCCTACACCAGTCACCCAAGTTCTATCATTCAGTTTTAAGTGGAATATCAATAGCCTCATAAGGGCTGTAGCCCCAAATGCTATCGTTTTGACTTTTTAGAACTCATATTGGTGTCAACTTTCAATTCAGTTGTTACTGAAGTTTTAATAACTTAACGTATCTTCTGATTCTGATGTGCTTTTTAAGACGGCATATTAGGAGTGTTGTAGGCATAACCAGAGTTCAGTTTTGAGTGAACGTCTCCTGAAATTTTCATCTGATAACGGCTTGGAAACCACGGATGGTCCCCTATAGAAAGGGCGTGTACGTTAAATCTCAGTTTCATTCTGTTTAATTTCTTTATTCTACTGTTTTTTAAAATAATTACAGTAGTTTATTGAGTCTCTTGGCTGGCTGTGATTATTTAACCCAATCACTTCTTGTTAGTCATCCCTTTCTATAAAAATGGGCTCATAGTGAACGATTATTAGCGATTTTTTCAAACGATAATTAGCATTTTTTCATATGGAATAAGGCGAAAATGTAGTTTAGTACCCTGAACTTGGCTGAGTGGATTTTTAGTACCTTGGACTGTTAAAGGTGCAGGATGGTACCCATGGTACCCTGAACTTGGCTAAATGGAATTTCTACTACCCTGTAACAAGTTAAGAGTTGAGCCCGTTAGAAATTTAACGAACGTTATCCTCAAAATTTAAATATCCATAGTATAACTACCAATAACGGTGGAAACAAACCGAGTCAAGCCCAAGCTTGCCAAAGCTCGATCTTGGATCATTTACGATCATAAGTATCGTGCTCATGCTCGTTTCGAGCCTTATGCTTTTAGCTCGAGTTTGGCTCGAAATGAGCCAAGCTTATTAAAGCACAAAACGATTCAAACTTAAACGAGCTTGAGCTCGAGTTCAAGCCTTGTTTAGGGCTCATCTAATAAATGATTTCAAGACCGAGCTTCATACTCAAAGCTAGACTAGGCTTGTGTTCCTAAACGAGCTCGAGCCTAATGTACTTACCCATGGTACCCTGAACTTGGCTAAGTGGAATTCCTACCCTATAACAAGTTAATAGTTGGGCCCGTTAAAAATTTAACAAACGTTATCCTCAAAATTTAAATATTCATGGTATAACTACCAAATAACGGTGGAAACGAGTCAAGTCGAGCCCAAGCTTGCCAAAGCTCGATCTCGGATCATTTACGATCATAAGTCTCGTGCTCATGCTCGTTTCGAGCCTTATGCTTTTAGCTCGAGTTTAGCTTGAAATGAGCCAAGCCTATAAAAGGTCGAAATGGTTCAAGCTTAAACGAGCTTGAGCTCAAGCTCAAGCCTTGTTTAGGGCTCATGCTCAAAGCTAGACTAGGCTTGTGCTCCTAAACGAGCTCGAGCCTAATGTACTTAACAAACGAAGATCAAGTCGTGTTTTATTTCGTTTGTGCCTATCATAAAAACGAACCGATCCCGAGCTTGTAAAATATGTTATGGGTCATACTCGAGCTAAAAGCTTAAGGCTTGGAACGAGCTCGAGCTCGAGAGTTATGATCATAAATGAGTCAAGCTCGGGCTTGACTCCTTGTTTCTACTCTTATTTTATAGTTATACTATGAATATTTTTAAATTGAAGATAATGCACCTTTAAAAGTCCAAGGCACGAAAAATTCCACTTCACAAGTTTCAGGGTACTAAACTACATTTTGGCCTATGGAATAATCAAATATATATAATTAACCTGAAAGGATTGCAAGAAATAGTGTTTCACAGTTTTAAAAAGTGTAATAATCGAATAAAATGAATGAGAATAAGTTTGACCATAGGCGTGACTGAATTATGACTTGACCTCTAAGTATCAGTTTCAATGCATCCAAACACTAAAAACTGAATTTCTAGAAACTTAAAAATTGTAATAGTCGGATAATCTATTGCCATATAATTACTTCCTACTTCCTTAGAACCCTATAACTTATTGGCGTATGCATACATCATAATCTACATTGGAGTAGTTACAACTGAAATAAAGTACTATATACTATGCTATAAAGCATTTAGGTATGTTGAAAATCCTGCAACAAACCCAAAGATCAAAATACGGAAACGCTAGAACCTCGATGTCAACTATAACCTGTAACACTGAAACCATGGACGATCGAATATGAAGAACAAGAAGAAACTACAAAGTTAGGATAATTACTCTTATTAGAACCTCAAACAATTACAAAGGAAAGAATACGAAGATGAGATGATTTGTGTGCATCACCGCTGTTTAAGATATGAGGGGGTCAACCTAGACGGCTAATACCAAACCGACACAAACACAAACTCCCTAAACAAAGCTACGTTACTTGCCTTGCAAGGCAAATATCTTACATAAGGAAACTAAACACATTACCCTTTATCGACTATATGACTAATCCTGAGAGTTGACTACTATTCTAACAAGGTAAACACTCCAAAGCATAAACTTTGGTAAAAAGGTGAATTAAATTACCACAAACACTACAAAACTTTAAAAATTAGACATCTTTAGCCAAGGACAAACCCCTTGGCACCAGAAAGTCTAAAAACAATTTATGCAAATTCAGGAAACTATCTATGCTACAACACAAACAAATCTAGTTCAGATCCAACTGCCGGCCACAGCAACAAACCAGCATCACGGCATCTCATAACAATTCAGTTCTATCTATATAGCTACCAGCATACAATCCCTTTTCAAAATTGATGTGCACATATCAGCTCAAACTCCAAGATGACAACACAAACTTCCCTGAGTATATAATGCAGACAATTCAGTATGCACTGAACAGCCAATACTCTATACAAGGCTAGTGAAGCACCATTCAAACAAGACTTTAATTCCTCCGGAAGTCCAGATACCAACAAGGACAGGAAAACTATAGAGCAAACAACTACATTTCCTTGAGACTGCATTGTAAGTACCAAATGTCAAAGTAAAGTAGGCCCATCTTTCATGCCTCACTAAACAAGACATAAGGCAAAAACAAGGCTTCAATGTAAGCTAATAGACATTTGTCATAAACCATCCACCAAACACCCCTTAAACTTTCATTAAGTGATACTCAAAGTATCAAAATAGAGTCAGACATGTTTTTACATGACATCAACCAATGTCTGCTCCTACTCATTCATATGATCAGTATAATCACATAGATCAGAAAGTAAAGTGATATAAACCATACCACTCTAACTCATTTGTCCCAATCTTCAACAGGAAACTTAGACGAGAGAGGTCTACATTTTCTTTAACCATAAAGTAACATCTGTAGAAAACATAAAGTAGGCCCATCTTTCATGCCTCACTAAATTTCGAAAATGGAAGTACTAAACATAAAGGCTTCAACCTCAAACATTAAGCCATCAATTGATTAACCCATATCCAAACACCATCATTGGGACACATCTGAACTTTTTAGCTCCAAAGCATACACTTAAGTACTATTAGTTTACTAATCTACACCTCATATCTAGGCTATAAAAAATAAAATTTATGCAAGCCATAATAGACAGTAAAGCATTATGATGAGTTATCGACTATGAATTTTTAATTTGTAAACATAGACAATTTTACAGAAATGTTTTATAAACCAAACCTGCTTGCTACTCCTAGTTTCGCCAAACATATTAGCCTCGGACAATTACATTTGTGATAAACTATATAAATGTGCTAAACCGTTTACCAGGAAAAAGAAAAGCAGCATGAATAGATTTGCTAGGTTTCTGAGCTAGTAGGGTGACTAGTGCGTGCTGAGCCACCCCTAATCAACACACTTTGTTAAGTAATTTGTGAGCCCATAAGTTATTTTTTATCAGTTTTTGCAGTTAACCGCCCTTAATCATATCGATATTTTGTTAAAAATTCATAAACGAATAACTTAACTAACATGATATTATGGTGTCAGGGTATGATGGTTAAAAAAATTCGTTTTTTGTGCGATATATATATTGCTATAATTTATACGTTAAGTTCGGCCCCTCTTAACTTAGAATCCTGGCTCAGCCCCTGTTTATAATTACAGATACAAAATGTTTTATAAACCAACCACCTACTACCACTGTTCTAAAAGGCTCATAGGCGTGAGGGCAGTCATGCCATACCGCCTTATACCACATGTTTTTGTAACTCGATATATATGAATTATGATATGAATATATAAATATTTTCATATTTTGTGCCGCCTTATGTCATGCCTTATAAACGCAAAAACTTCGCCTTGGCCGTAAAGGCGTGAGGGTCATGCCACGACGTCACGCCTCGCGCTATTTATAACCTTGCCTACTACCAACACCTAGTTGCTACTCCTAGTTTACTAATAACTATATTAGCCTCAGACAATTACATTTATCATAAACTATACATGTTTACCAGGAAAAAGAAAAGCAGCATGAACAGATTCGCTAGGATTGTGTTCAACAGCATCATTATAAAGCTCGTCAAGCAAGTCCGATTTACCACGTCGTAATCTCCTTCCAGTTAAAACTTGACAACTTGTAAGGCATTTATTAAGAACAGGAACTGTGGCTAGAGGGTGACGCTGTTCATGTGGGTGTTGGAGGATTATGATATCAGTGTTGGTGGTGGTTAGGGGTGAGGGTGGGATTAGGGCGCATAAGCATACGGTTGTTGGTCTTTCGCAGGATGGGCAGATGGTGCGACGACGCTGTGTGGTTTGGTCGAGTTGTTGGGTGTCGTCGGTTGACATTGGATGGAGTTAAGGTGTTCGGTCTTTTGACTAACTAGTAATTAAGTCCGTGAAATTTACTTAAAAGCGCAAAGGGTATTATTGGCGCAATGGGTTGGGCTAGGGCTTTTATTATAAGCCGAAGTTAAAATTTGTATTTTTGTAAATTTGTTTAGCAAATAGAATTAACCTTAAACTTATTATTGCAAAATTACTAAAAAGGACATAATTAAATGAGTTTTTGTATATGTTAGATATTTTTTTTTTGAGTAAATAAGTAATTTATTGTTCAGCGCTAAATTTAAGTTTTAAGCCCTTTTTATGGGCTAGGTTTTAAGCTCTTTAAAACCTTATGATTTCATGTTCTGCGTAATGACGAGGCTTATTTTATAAAGCGAAACATTTTAAATCTTAAATCCATAAACCCCATAAGCCCTTCCCCAACACAGCCAAATTGTTGTAGATTTGGGGGTGTTTTGTTCGAGTAGGAATGGTAACGGGGCGGGTTTAGAGTGGGCTGATCATCTTTATTTTCAAACCCGATTAAAAAAATCACCGTTAAACCCGCCTCAGTCTTCATTGGGCGTCTCGTTGGGGCAAGATGCTCCTTCAAACCCATCCCATATTTCGTTGATATCTTATCGGGTTGTCTTCTTTGAGCGCGATGCTCCAACAAACTTGTGTTTTTCCCTGTTTATTATTGTTTTTACACTATAAACAATATAATTTATTGCAATAACTTGAAGAATCGAGATGCCATAATAAATTAAGCATTAGCCTTATTAATTATTAAGTTTTAAACAACAATATTAAATATAAAAAATGACATGCTACACGCGTCGCAAATAAACTTCTTTTGAATATTATGACACGAAACAAGCTTCCATGATCATAATTTTCAATCTTACAAATATTGAAAAGTAAAGAATTATATTTTATTAGGTAAATACCAACGTAATACTATATGTGTAATAGTGTATAGAGATATTTGTATGCAAATATATGTTGTGGGCGGGGCGGGGCAGGGATGTTGTGTCTCGTTCCCGCCCCAAACCTAATAAAAATCCCCGTTAAGATCCAAAAACTCGCCCTGTAACCCGATAAGCATACCCCGCCCCGCTTCAAAAAGTTTGAGTTTCAGGTTTCCCCATCGGGTTCGACTTTTTTTGCCATCCTTAATTCTGAGTATATCAACCATAATAGGCGGTATCCTTGACTTTGTACTAAATATGAAATCATAAGGCATAAGTGTTAAAATCGACAATATCAACCATAATAGACCGATTTATATTAGTTATTGATCCTTCTTTGGTTCTTTAAGTGAACCTTGAATGGTTCATATCAGTTAATGATCCATCGACAAAAACTACACAGTTTAAAAAATGCATTTATTCTTTGTTTGATTTTTACAAAACAATCAAAGTACAGTTTACCCTTTGATAATTAATTAATGTTTTCATTTACAATAATTTTGTAAAGACAAAATTTCACGGTTGGTCCTAATGTTTGTACAAAAATTTCACATGTCATCCTTTAGTCTTATAAATTACACCACTCATCCTAGATGTTGAGATTTGGTAACACCCATGATCCTTTTGTTCAATATTGGTCACTTTCTACAGTTAGTTGATTCAACATGAGTTCCACCCAAGGGCATAAAGGTCATTCCCTTGTCTTGTGTTTTTTTTCCTTTCTCCCAAATAATAAACCCACGACTTGTAGCAATACATGTAACCGAAGCTGAACCAACAAACTTTCACATATAATTTTGGCAGCAGAACAGTTAACTCTTTCACATATTATTTTTGTAGCAGACTTGTAGGCTTGTAGCAACACCTGTAACCGAAACTCAACCAAACAAACTATATCAAATTGCTAACAGTTGACAAAAGTACAATTGCATAAACCCAAAAATTGCATAATTCCATTAAATTAAGTAAGTACCTTACATAGTTAATTGATTTGACAATACATTGCACTTAGTTTTGTAACAAGTTGCAATAACATGAAAATTTCAATAAGCCTAAAAGCTTAAATACTAAAAACAAACACACAAGTCTTTGCAAAGTACAGAAAGTATATGCCTCAGACAATACCGATGTTCAGCCGAAGGGAATAGGTTTCCAAGTTCTTGAATGAGCCCTTGTAATAAATAAAAAAAAGTAAAATATTTAAGCTTGATTTTTAGAAAAATAAAAAATATAAAAAGTTAACAAATTGAATAAGTTATTACCTTCTGTCTATCACTTATAAGGTGAAATTTGAGTTGACTTCCAAATTTAAGTCATCACCAAGGCATTGTAGGAACCGGGTCAATGAGTCTTTGTTTCTAGCTTCCACAATAGCATAAGCTAGTGAATAGATTCCATTGTTTGGGTCTATACCTACAAGCTGTAAGAACCTAAGCTGGGAATGGTCCGCCATAAAATCTGTAAGATATTGGTTATTGTAACACAAACAATCACAAGTATGTTTCAATCTATGGAAGAGTTTTAGAGAGAAAGAAAGATGGGATGCTTTCTAAGAGAGAAAGTGATGAGAAAAATAGAATATGGCTTGATTAGAATGAAAGCTCCACCTCTTCCCATGTATGGGAAGAGGCTTTTATAGTCTTATAATATACGCCACCTACGGGTTGTGGATCAGGCATACAGTGGGTAAAGACCCGCCCATCCTCCACGGTGTTACTCTAACTAACTAATAACTTATAAATAACACCAAGTCTACGAGCTAAGTTATGCTAGTCTATGGTTGGGGTGACCGACACTTTAATATGGATTTTCAAAATCCTAACAATCTCCCCCTAAGGGAGGTCACCCCATGAAGTACATTTTGTATCATAGCATTCTATCGTAAACTTCATGCTCGAGCTCGTAGACTTTATTCTTCAATTTCCGCAATCTTTGTGCTTTAGTAGTGATTCTTCAAAGTTCGCATACTTTGTACTTTCAGTGGAGGTCTTTAATTGATCCACGACTTGGTGATCTTTGAGCTTCCTTCGAGATCATTAGCCACAATTAATCTCTGAATCATCATTTGAAGTATCGCCTTCATGTGATGTTGTGACTTTTTGGACCGACATGCTCACACTTTCTAGATCATGACATCTTGCATCAGAGTTATGGAAGCATTGTTGTACATTTTTTATTGTCATGATTTTCTTCAATTATGAGTGTGTGATGTGAGCATGCTGTTATGAATTGACTTCTCAATATCGATCAGCTGCAACCATCAAATGTTCCTGCAAACAACAGTTAGCAATAAAACACACAAAAATGTCTTTGTTCACTTTCGTTGAATAGGGTTGCAAGAACTTTTTACTTCCGGTTCTTTTATGTCATTTACTTTCAATTAAACATGTAGTATTCAAGACTTTTGTATAAGCACTTATAAGTGTGTACGTGTATTTTGTGTTTTAAGATTTTACTTAATTAGTATCTTAGCTCAACTACTTTCTCTCGTTAGCTTATTTATTGCTTAGTTTTGACTTGTTTTAAATAAAGTTTATGATTTTAATAATTTTATAGTTTAAATGTTATAAAGTTTAAATCTTTTATAAAATTTATCATTTTAGTCTTTAAATTCGTAAAATTTACATCTTCTAGTTTAAAAACTCGATTTTGTCAAGCCTTTTATTAAAGTTTTTAACTTTACGCATTTTAGTTTAAAATTAGTCTTACCAATCAAGTGTTATCATTTTAAGCTTTTCACCTATGAAAGTTGCAATCTTTATCCTAAATTTCACCTCAAATTAACATAAAGTTTCAAGCTTTGGATGATTAGTAGAAGGTTAAGGGTTATTGAAGAGTTATTACACGGTTCCCGGATCGATATAAATCTTGCACGTGAGCGGTAGAATTCCTAAGAAACTCCTTGACGGGGTTTCACGACTTGATCTAGCCGTTCTCAAACCGGGCGTCCTAAAGTAGACAATATGGAGTGAGTGAACCGGTAATTGAGATTCACCGATTGATGAAAAATTGATTTGAAAATAATCGCGTATTGCTTGAAGAAAGAGATTTTTGCAATATGACGAAGGTTTTATGAGAAGAAATCAAGTTTCAATCATAAATACTTCCATTTGTGAAATTATCGCGCAGTCGATGTGCTTAGAGAAAAGAATTGTAGAGCACATCAAAAGGTTTTTCAAAAGCATTCGTCAATTCATTTCCTGGACCAAGGTTGATTCAAGAATGAATCGCCCCATTGTTTCTATCTAGTTGTCACAAGCTTGATCCATGATAGATCTCACATGTCACCCACCAAGAGCTTGTTTGATGTTGGCTCTAGAAGGATTTCCATCTTCATCGTGAATATTTTACATATCACTCGGATGTTCTGGCAAATACCACAAGGATAATGCGTAGGACTCTCAATATAAATTGTCACTTTCGACAATGTGTGAAACAACAAGTCTTGATGAATTGTGTGTCCTAATGAGATTTATTTATGATCTCTTGGCTCTAGACTCAATTGTGCACTTTGGTTTCCTGAGCGGAGACTTGGGAGAGAGAAAGTCTATAGATTATGTAGGTTCCCCGTGAGAATGAAACAAGTCCTTTTAAGAGAACTAAAGTAGCTGGGAAGTTTAGTGCGAAGGCGTCATTGGGTCCATGACGTCTTGTCTTCAATCTGGCGTTACCTTAGTAACCACCGTAGAATATGTATTGAACCGGTTTACGCCTAAGGTTGAATTATTGGAGGCTATTTCTTTTCACCCTTCTACATTAGATCGATGTACTCTAACCAAACTAACTTAAATAGCTTGTTAATGTTTAATAACCTCGGATAAATCCTAAGTTATTAACAATGAAACATCGAGTAATCTTTATTAAGTCACGCGAATTTACTTAATAAATCTAAGAAGAATATAACTTTAACTTTTATTAATAACTCTAAATCGCTTGTTATGCGATTCTTTAACAACTCTAAAACTCTAATAATAATCGTACTTTATAATTCTAAAACTCTTCTCTAAAACTCATACTTCTAATGCCAATCTAGGGTCCTTTTATACGCTCAAGGATAACCTAGTCGGTTTACAATTTGTATCCTTGTCGACAAGTAATCTAAACATAGAATAAACAAAGCTTTCCATAAACGAATACAACAGTTCTTTAGCTTTAAAGATTTTGACTTTGACTTTGTGATGCTGACTTTCTCTTTAGCGATGCTTTGGTTGTTCGATTACTTTGTCAATCTTGATGCTTTAACATTCTTCACACTTTCATATCCCAACACTTTCACTTTTCATTTCTTTTCATTCTTGACCCCTTCAAGCTTCGAGACTTCATTACTAGAACCTTGCCGGGTTTATTCGATTACTAGCTCTATCTCGATCGGCACTCTTCCCGTATTCTCACTTTTTCTCCTTTTTTCATCATACCTAAGGACTTCTACACTATCTAGTGGATTATCCCTGGGTAGATCCATCCTGCTCTCGACGGGATCGTGGGAACGAATACCTAACCTTACCATCCTTATAACTCCAATGCATAAAGTAAAATGGTCGGTCTTGTGGTATAGTTCTTTCCTCCTTGAAACCAATTGAAAAATCATTAGCAAAATCAATCAAGGTACTTGTGATATAATATCAAAGCATTTTGTACGTTAATTGTTTTGATCAATTTTATAAATGCTCCCCCTCAACATGTGCAATGTGATTTTGAAATTGTTTAGCACATGGAGGAAAGAGGACTTTGAAGTATTTCCTTGATCACAATTTCCATAGAAAAGCCATTTGATTTTTTGTAAATGCTCTCCCTCAATATGTGCATTGTTTATTTAAAATCATTTAGCACATAGAGGAAGGAGGTCTTGGAAGTACTTGCACTATCACACTTTCCATAGAGAAACCATTTCAAAATCAATCAAGGTACTTATGTTAAAACATTGAAGTCTTTGTACCTCGATAGTTTATTATCTTTTGAAATGCTCCCCCTCAATATGTGCATCAATTAATAAAAATGTTTAGCACATATGGGAGAGCAGCCTGCACTTTGAGTCGTAAAAGAACACATATATTTAAAGCACATTCTCTCCCCCGATCAAAAATATCAAACCCTTTGAGATTTTGGATCCCAAGTGATTTAAATAGGTTTAGAAAACATGGGAGAAAATGTGGCCTAATTTAAATGCTCTTTTGGTTTTTGGATAAATGCTCCCCCTCAACATGTGCATCGTGTATTTGAAATCTTTTAGCACATGGAGGAAGGAGTGACTTTCAAAGGCACTGAAAGAATCACCATTTAATCAGATTTGAGATTTAAATCGCGATCTCTCCCCCGATCAAAAATTTCAAACCTTTTGAGATTTGTTATCCCAATTGATTTAAATCATTTAGAATATTTTGGGGAAAGATGTGGCATGATTTTGAAATAAACTGATACGGAACAATTTTTTAAAATTAAGATTGTTAGTGTCAGGTATGATAATTTTAAGAGATCTTTTAGTAAAAGAAAATTTTTCATTTTGAAAGATCTTTGAGTTTAACGAAAATCATACCCTGACACATAACATCAAAACTTTAGATCACCACTTCATAACGTACAAATGGAATAGACACAAATTACTCAAACGAGTCCATTTGAAGAAATATTGTTTGAAAATATGATACTTTGAAATCACTCTCCCCTTCAATCGATGACACAAGTCATAGATTGAGTGATAAAATTTGTGAATAATTGAGTCCGATTGATTTTCAAAAATTTGAGTCCGACTTATTTTCAAACAATATTTTTCTACCATGAGAAATACAAACATGGTATCATCCACTACTTGTCCTGCACAACGATACGTTAGGTGGTGGAAAAAAAAAGCTACTTCAGTTGTTCCTGTAAGGATGGAAGAAACCATCTGCTGATGTAGTGAGACCTCTGAAGTTGTATATATCATGCAAAATATCCACAGAGATCTGATTAAGTTCAGTTTCTTCTTTTGTCGACCCAAGATATAGTTGCCCTTTCCTATTTTCAGCCAATCATAAACTGGCAGAGTCTGATCATCCAATTTTGTGGGAGCAAGAGCGGAAACATTCTCATAAACCATGTTATCTGCATACGTTAGTCAATACAGATAGACATACATACAGATATATGGTGGTCGACAACACCAAAACAGCAATCGACTAATAAAAGTCAATTATCATTCAATCAGATCATATAAATGCATGGGGATTATATGTGAACATCAAACTTCAATCATCTAATTTTAACAAACATATCCTAGGTTCCTAGCCATACAAAGTTGGCAAACACCTTTTTCTATTAAGTATAGAATGATTAAATAAGCCCGTTAGATTATATAAATTTGATAACACTCTCCTCCTCAATCAATGGCCCATTTTATGAAAAGTTTAAAAAATCTGAAGTCATTGATTGAGTGTCAAATTTTATGAAAAATCCAAGACTAATTGATATTCAAACAACTCATTTTCCACCGTTTTGAAAATAATCAAATATTTTTCTGAAGAATCTTAGAAAGAAAAACATTTGTGTAGGAACAACCGTCTTACTGGCGACGTGCTTTCCTCATATTGTTTTGGGATAAGTGCACGATATTTATGAAAATCTATTAAGCGTAGCACTTTCCCTTTTTGAAAAACGGGTTGCATATCTGAAATAATAGCAAACCATTATCTTGAAGAGCGGGTTACAGTCTGAAATAACTGCAAGCCATAGTTTGAGACATGTTTTGAAAATATTTACACCTTCTGCTCGAACTTTATCTAAAGTCCCGTGCCATTATTGAATGACATTTCTAAGACCGTAGATGTTATCGATACTAGAAGACATGCCTTGAGAAAACAATATTTTTGGTATTTTCAAATTTTTTGATTTTTATGGATTTTTGTAGGTTTTATATTTTTCTATTTTCTTTTTGTTGGTTTTAAAATTTTCTATTTACAATAAGGTTTAAGATATTAAAAAAATTATTCAATGTAAGAAGATGTTGACATGAATACCAAAAAGAGGATATCGGTCTGAATGTTGTGGAAGTCAGTAGTCAACATCTCTTAAATTATCACCACCAAAGCTTTCAAGGCTTCTGAAGAATCGTCCGAACTTAAGCCTTCTGAATGTGAAACTTTGATAGCTTCCCCCCAAACCGACAATCTTCGTATAAAGACCACTTCTCCCTAGAAGTTGAAGAGAAGCAAACAGTCTTATTGTATGAAGCTCAAAAACCCGAAGAACACAATAACATCTAAGTAACAAGTTGAAACATTGATCATCTATGCCGCTATCGACACCGGAATAAATGATTAATCCCGATCACATGAACCTGTGTGTGTCCCCGATGCACACATTACTCTACGATTTTAAGCAATTGTCTATTTGAGGGAGCAATATATCAGAATCTTCATTTCACCAAATGCATTCCTGTTATCTTACATATAACAACTCAGCCCCATAATGTACAAAAGTAACAAATAAGAGTAGAGACGATGACACCCAAGTAACCGGTTGAATCACTGATCATCTCTGCGGATATCAATTCCGGAATAACTAATTAAGGTCGACCACGTGAACCTGTTGTGTGTTTCAGATGTACACATATCTCTCCCTTGATGGTTTCAATCTCATTGGAACCATCATAACATTGTGTACATGAAGCATTAACCGGAAGCACTTTACCATAAATCATATCGAAGATGTCGATAAGCAATATCATCTACACTCCAAATATTCTTCTCATATTTCTTCCCACTGAAAGCTGACTTAACACATACCAAAAGTGTCAAGAAACCACTTACCCCAAATAGTTGGAATAATACATCCTTCTCCCAAATAGTTGGAATAATACATCCTTCCCCCAAATAGTTGGAATAATACACCAAAGGCTACGAGTTAAACACTGAGTTTCTCTGCGGTTATGCCATTTTTCTTCCTGGAATAACTTCAATTAAGAAGTAGTATTAAGTTCATCACGTGTAATCGTTGTGCAATTAGATGTATGTCTCCTTCCCCCTTGATGGTTTTGATACCTCATAATCAGCAACACATAATACACTCATATTCTTGAAATCTTTTGAGATGAACAAGATTAGCTCAAATGTATCTTGTGAGAATCAACTGCTACAAAAACTCTCTCTGACTATCTTTATCAATCCATATGTAGACAATTTGAAGTGACCACTGATGAAGCAAACCCGATATACCAAACTTGAAACTGAAGTCGAATTCCCCGCATTTGTATCTTAAGCTTGCACTAATGTTGGAAGAACAGTGTTGAGAATTTATGCTCCAAGCAAATCGCTAAGTACTCAATACTCAATCAAAGTATGAGATATTAACACCTCTTGCGATTATCCACAACGTCATATGCGTGTGACACTGAGTAAAACAACATAACTCCTTAAAGTGATAGTTAACCAGGTCTTCAACCATCTACCCCGACTGATGGTAACTAGATAAACCAAGTCTTCAACTCAAATTCTAAGCACGAGCAAGTTATCATTGAAAGTCATGCATCCAACCAACCCCGACTTCAAGATAAAATAAGAACACGCCTTTGTGAAAGTCAACTTCAATCTTAAATAAGTGATAAACGATTAACTCCGAAGTAATCACTTTGTGTCAAATGCCCAACACGTGAATAAACATACAATCATATGTACGTCGATCCACTGAATGAACCTGAGCAAATGATTCCTCAACATCGATGCCTTCTTCCTAACAATAACCACGTGCTGCCAACTTTGCCTTGTTTTTCAATCCTTCTCCTAGTTCATCAAGTTTGACATTAAGTATCCACTTTAAAGTGATGATCATAGTGCGGTCTGGACGAGGAACGAGCTCCCAAACTTCAAGTATTTCAAGCTCATTAAGCTTTTCTTGCATAGCTTCAATCCAGTAGGATTCAGTCAATGCTTCATTGTAGGTTTTAGGTTCATTTAAGAATAGGAGAGCATCATAGTAACAAAAACATGGCTTGAGTGGGTAGTTGGAGGCGTGTAGAGACTGATCTGGAAGATTCACCAATAATGTCTTCAAGCGGATGAGGTTTTCATGTTCCTTAATGTTCATGTGGTTGATTTACAGAGTGCACATTGGGAGGAACAATAATCCTTGAAGATTTGGGAAATGAATACCAAAGAGCGGATCATTATTCATGAGTGCAACTGCAATATTATGATAGTCATTATCAACGCCTTGAGGAATAACTAGAGATTGGGTTTCTTGAGTAGTTTGAGTTGTACTTCTAGATGGTGCATCTTGATCAATGTAGTTGAAGAAGGTGAACCAGTTGAGTCAGCAAGAACCGGAGCAAGAGCTTCAGGAACTGGATGATCAACATTCATAGGAGGTTGGAAGTACTCATCAAACATAGGTTGAAACAATGAATCCCATTCATCCTTAATAAGTGGAACATTAGGCGTTGGAGAGTCATATGACCATTATACAAACATCCATCAACATGTAGATCCACTTCTCCCCCTCAAAAATTGCATACGATGTTGCCAATTCCATTTTTGATTGAGCAAGTGAATAAGAATACAATCAACGGTAAGCAGATCCACTTGATAACTGTCAATTAGTTTATTCACACTTCTCCCCCTCAAAAATTGCATACGATGTTGCCAATGCCATTTGTTGATTGAGCAAGTGAATAAGAATACGATCAACGATAAGTAGATCCCTTGATGACTGACATTTATTTTTGTTAATACAAACAAGCCGTAAAAACGTTTATTTATATTTTACGATCTTGTAATGTTTTGTCGATAACAAACGTAAAATCATTTTAACGAAACAAATAAAATCGTAAATGGTTTGAGCCAATAGTTTCCTAACACGTCGTTTTCACATAAAACACTAAAACAAGTATAAGTGATTTTATGATTTAGTAATTAGATACATTGTATCTACTTGGATACCCATGATCCATAACCCATGACCCATGACCCAAAACCCATGGGCAAAAGGGAGCGTCCCACGGATCCCCAGTAATACACTGAACGGATCCCTCAAGTGAGGGATCCGTGGAACATTAGTTGTTTTTCTTCTATAAATAGTGAGCCATTTCTTCCTTTTGGGTTGTCACTCCCACACATACTTTCCCCAAGTATTGTAACCTTCTAACCACAGATCCTAAGGGATCTTACTATGTAGTTTGTCTTTTGTTTTTGTGTGATTCTCTAGGTTCCTCTTAAAGGCGAGATCACCACTTTTTGAAGTCGAGCAAGCTCAAGTCCATGAGTCGCCATGCTTCATCATCATCAAGACTACTGAGGTTCTGATTGGCTCCCAAACGGTCAGGTTTATTACACAAGTCAACCACTTGTGAATGGTCAACCGTAATAAAAGTCGACAACTTGAGAACGCAATGCAATTAAGTCCGGAGAGTTTAGTGTTTCCGGGTCGTTAAGTCCCAACGAGTGCGATTGAAGCTAAACGTAGTGATCGAGTGATATTGAGCAGAAAGGGTTATGATTGATACTAGATGACAAAGGAAAAATTTGAGAAAGAAAATTAAAAGCTAAATTATATTAAATAAACGCTATCACTATTTTTAAAATTGGATTTTCTTGATTTTTCTTTTATAAATTTAAATTAAAAACTAATTTTAAACTTTAAAACTAAATTAAAATACTAAAAATTATGAAATTAAATAGGAAAATTGTAAACTATTTTTCAAAAATCTAAAATAACTAAACAAACTTTTGAAAATTGAATTTGTATTTTTCTGACTTATATTCTAATTTCTATGATTTAAAAACTATTTTAAACTAATTAAATTGCTAAAGATTACAAATTTAACTAAGAAAATCTGGAAAATTATTTTTTGCTTTTATATTTATCTTAATCTATGAAAATTGAAAACTTATTTTTGAAGCTTTTCCGATTTAATTGTATTAAAAGCTATTTAAAAGTCCTAAAACCGATTAAAATAAAGAAAAATAGCAAAAAGTAATGGAAAATTATGAAAAATTCAAAAAAAGTCTAAAATAATATTCTAAATTTATAAAAATTATAAAAACTAGGGCTTATGTGAAGGATTATGAAGTCGTAGTGAAAGGTACTTGAAAATAAGCACTTACAATAAGCAAATGGCTATAATATCGACCAAGCTAACGAAGCTATAATAAGCTAAAATCAACTTAAGTGCACCTAAAGTAACTAAGCTTAACCTCTGAATTATAAGCTACAATGATTTGGTGATTTAAAAGCTTGAGTGCCAAAACAGTTTTTCTGTCTACTTTGAAGCTAAAGTGCCAGCTTATTCAATAAGCCAATGTGAAAACCAAAACTGGAGACCTAAAGACCATCAGCTTAACTATCTCAAGACCAAGTTCCAGACCCTAGTGATTAAAGTGCAGTTCATTGAAGATTTGGAAAAAATTTTCCATTTGCTCTTTGGTTTTGTCAAAGTGCAGTTCATTGAAGATTTGGAAAAAATTTTCCATTTGCTCTTTGGTTTTGTCTTTGAGCTTCTCATCATGCAATCTTGATGGGTAAGGAAGTCGACTAGACTTTTGAGCCGGACGGAAGTCATTTCGGCTCGAATTTGTCTTCGGAACTTCGGTTCCGGACTTAAAGCTTGACTCACCGAAGGTGGGACGCAAGCGATACTTCGGCTCGAGAAATGCACCTTGTCCGTTGTATCCTTGGTAACTTGACTCATTGCTCCTGGTGGAGGAGGCATTGGAGTCGAAGGTCCATTGTGCGTCTTACCACTACGAGTGGTGACGGCTTTCAACTCGGCATTTGGATTTGGAATCAGATTGCTTGGGAGTCCTCCGAAGATGACGAAGCTTTGTTCATATTCATGTTCATGAAACCGCTCATCATATTCTTCAACTCATTTGTCTCGCCGAGACATTGTGGTATCAATTTCCTTTTTAGCTCAACTCTCATGTTATTGATCCGAGTTTGCATTGAACGATGCTTGACTCGGTAATTTTCATGAAGTCATTTGGTAGGGAGCTTGAGAAGGTTGTTGATAACTTTGCCGATTGGAGCTTGATATGGTTGGTTGAAATTGTTCCGCTTCGATTGAAATTTTGAGAGTTATTGAAGTTTTGTCCTTGATTCGGAACAAAGCGATTTTGATTGCCATGGTTTTGCACAGGAGGAAAACTGGTGGTGTCATACCGCTAGGTGCACGGTATTGAGGATCAACTGCGGTCGGTATTGATTGTGGTTTACATGAAGCTACGGAGCTTGGTGAAAGAAGCATCGGTTGCTTGACAATCATAATACGCTGTGGACCACTACAAGTTTCACACACCTTGTTCACGGCTTTGATTGGTTCCGCTTATGAATTTCGCTTTTGATTTCTTTACCTCTTTCATCATAAACGGATGACGTCCGTTAGAGCGGCTAACTGAGCGGCTAACTCGGAAGAGTTACCGGATGAAGAAGCGGAGTGTTCGAATATTGAATTTGTTACGAGAAATTGAACTTTTGATTTTATTTCGCAAATCTCAATCACATCTTTAGGCTTACGATTCAAGATATTGCCACCGCGCGGTGCGTTCAAAGAATCTTGATCGCTACCGCTTCAACCCATTATAAAAGATATTAACTTGTTGAAGCTCCGTGAATTCATGATGGGGCATTTCTGAGGAGATCTTTGAATCTCTCCCATGCCTCTCAAAGTTTTCATCGAAATTTTGACGAAATCCAAATTTCATTTTTAAGATTAGTCGTCTTTGATGGAGGAAAGAAATAATTGACAAACTTTTGAACAAGATCCTCCTAAGTTTCGATGGAACGAGGGGTTCTTTTTCCACCAAATTCGGCCGTCCCCTCAAGTGAGAATGGAAATAGCATCAACTTGATCACTTTTTGTGGTACATCTTTGAAATTGATCGTTGAGGTCAACTTGTTAAACCAACGGATGTGTGCATACGGGTCTTCTCGATCAAACCCGTGGAATTGATTCGTAGACACAAGTTGGATTAAATGTGTCTTCAATTCGAAGTGATCAGAATTGATTACCGGTAAAACGATGGCATCTCCATAACCCTCGGTGGGTGCCTGGAGCATTTCCGCCATAGTTCGTTCGTCTGCCATATTGTTGTTTGGAATAGTACGAATCTCGGGTTCGACTATTTGGGCAAAGACGCCTATGAGAACGTCTTCTAGGAATTTCGCTAGATCACGAAAAGGACTCAATGATCTAGAAGAACGAGTGCGCATGCACTAGACGTAACTCGAGGAAACAAGAGAATTATGAAAATGGGGAAAGAAGAATCTTTTGGGTTTTATGGTTTTATATATGTAGAAACAAAAGAAAAATATTTTTGTGTTTTATATGTTTTAAGATGTTTTGGATTTTTGGATTTTGTAAGAAAATATAAATATATATAGATGGTATGAACAAGGAGTGAATATTCAAATCACTAATCGCTAAACGTAAGATTATTAGCACACTCCCAAGAATGCGCCTAAAATTTGATTGGCTCCCAAACGGTCGGGTTTATTACAAGTCAACCACTTGAATGGTCAACCGTAATAAAAGTCGACAACTTGAGAACGCAATGCAATTAAGTCCAGGAGAGTTTAGTGTTTCCCGGGTCATTAAGTCCCAACGAGGTATGCGATTGAAGCTAAACGCAGTAGTGATCGAGTGATATTGAACAGGAAAGGGGTTATGATTGATACTAGATGACAAAGGAAAAATTTGAGAAAGAAAATAAAAAGCTAAATTATATTAAATAAACGCTATCACTATTTTAAAATTGGATTTTCTTGATTTTTCTTTTATAAATTTAAATTAAAACTAATTTTAAACTTTAAAACTAAATTAAAATACTAAAAATTATGAAATTAAATAGGAAAATTGTAAAACTATTTTCAAAAATCTAAAATAACTAAAAAACTTTTGAAAATTGAATTTGTATTTTTTGACTTATATTCTAATTTCTATGATTTAAAAACTATTTTAAACTAATTAAATTGCTAAAATTACAAATTTAACTAAGAAAATCTGGAAAAATTATTTTTTGCTTTTATATTTATCTTAATCTATGAAAATTGAAAACTTATTTTTTGAAGCTTTTCCGATTTAATTGTATTAAAAGCTATTTAAAAGTCCTAAAACCCGATTAAAATAAAGAAAAATAGCAAACAAGAATGGAAAATTATGAAAATTCAGGAAAAGTCTAAAAGAATATTCTAAATTTATGAAAATTATAAAAACTAGGGCTTATGTGAAGGATTATGAAGTCAGTGAAAGGTACTTGAAAATAAGCACTTACAATAAGCAAATGGCTATAATCTTCGACCGTAAGCTAATGAGCTATAATAAGCTAAAATCAACTTAAGTGCACCTAAATTAACTAAGCTTAACCTCGAATTATAAGCTACAATGATTTGGTGATTTAAAAGCTTGAGTGCCAAAAGCTTTTTCCGTTTACTTTGAAGCTAAAGTGCCAGCTTATTCAATAAGCCAATGTGAAAACCAAAACTGGAGACCTAAAGACCATCAGCTTAACTATCTCAAGACCAAGTTCCAGACCCTAGTGATTAAAAACAAGACCAAGACAAGGTTCTGAAGTTGCTCGACACAACTCGAGTGTATCTTTGAGTGTGCAAGACAGTGGCACTTTTCACCTTATTGAGCAATTTAGAACTTAAGACCTGTTTCCAAAATTTCACAAAATCACTTTTGACTTCTCAACCAGTTGAAATTCAATATCCCAAAATTACAAAACTTTGAACCGTAAATGAATCTCTAAAAATCCACATAGGTTGGTGAAAACGTTTCTCAACTTTTGACTTTTTAGACAAAATGAAAGTTGACTAAAATAAGTTTTGTTCCAAATTTATGAACTGATTATGATGATTTAGGCTAAAACAACACTATATCAAGCAACTCTAATGATATCAGACCCTGAATCAAGCTTTTGATCTTTAAGAATTCTAACAGATATGCAAATTAGAACTGATTGAAGGTGATTTTGACTATTAGTGTTCTAGGATGCAATCTGACCACTGAATTAAGTCCAATGATCCTAAATGAGGCCAAGTTAACTGATCTTGAGCACAAACCAAGCCTCAATCTCAGATTAATAATCTGATCCAAACACACTATTATACTAACTGTTTTGCAATAAACTTACTTAAATAACACCCTAAGCCTATTCAATCCTTGAAAACAGAATCATTATACTAATTTATTCCTAAATGAATCAAAATGACAAGAATACAATATCTTAAATCTATATAAACTATTTATGCAGAAATTAACACAGACATGGACTTACAAGTTGTCCTGCTACTATAGCATGCACAATGAGATCAAGTAACCACTATCCTAACCTGTTCTCAACCTCAAATCAAATCAAAATCAACCCATATCCAACTCCATCTCAGCAAACCAAATCCAAGTCTCCATTGAAACTGTATGTTGACTTTTGTTGACTGTGGTAAAAATTGCTTAAAACTTAATATTGAGCTCACTAAAAGCAATGACGACTTTAGTGAGCTTATTCGATTAGAATTAAGCTTTTGGAGCTTGAGCTTTAGCAACTTTAAAAGTGATTTTATGACGAAAATGTAAAACCAGAAATTTATCAAACTTTGAATTGCTCACGAAAATGAGTTACAAATGGCTAAAATGCCTTAGTTCAATACAAGGAAGATTAACATTACAATTTAGAACTTAATTAAGACATAAAAATTAAAAACGACATATATGAGAAATGAAAACTAAAAAACTACTCTCTTCTCTGCTTTCTCTTCTTCTATTTATCAGCAAAAGTGCTCCCCACTTGCCTCTGAGTGTTTCCCACTTTTATTTTGAGCCATTGGATGAGTTGGGCTCTTTTTAGCCATTGATGGATTTTGGCGCCAAAATGGATATTGCAACTGGGGGGGGTTTGAGTGCAAGGAAGGAGAAACATTTAATGCTTCTTGGATTGTTGGGTGAGGTGGAGGGATAAGGTGGTGGTATATGAGCTGGAGGTGAGGGGTGTACTGGATTTGCAGAGCAGGTGGTGAGGAAGGTGGAAAAAGGAGGGAAAAGGGTGGTTTGTTTGACTGGGGTTTGACCGGGGTTCTATTATCAGACAAAGGGTTCAAGACAGGGGGGTCAAGGGTGTTTTGGCAGGGGTCAAGGCTCAAGGGTCATGGCTTGTTTATTAATAACAAGGACCATTTTTGCAATTCACCAAACTTGAGGGACCAATTCTGTCATTTTGCAAAATTTATCAAAAGGACCAATTTTGACAAGTTAGAATTACCAAAGGACTAAAAATGCTAATTTTCCAATTTAAAATGTCCAGGTAAATTCATTAATCTTTGAAATTTCGTGGACTAAAGTTGTCATTTTGCAAAATGAACTTTGAAGGGTTTATTTTGACAACTTTTGAATTCCATGGACCTTAAATGATATTTTGTTTTATTTTGATTTACCAGGACTATTTTTGACAACTTTTGAAACTTGGGGGACTAAAACCGCCAATTATGCAAACTTGATATGTTTTTCACCTGATTTTGGTATTTTTGCATTTGAAACACATAAAACACTTATTTGTGATATTTTTATCATTTTGATGCATTTCTGAGTGTTTTTAAATGTTTTGCAGTTCAGATTTGACCAAAAATGATGAGTATTTACACACTCATCAGGTTCTCTTGTTGATACTTCTTTCTTCCTTCATAGAAGTGTTGTGTCCAAGGCTTTAGTGAAAGGTGCCCTGAAGATCGAGTCAAAGGCATTAGTGAAAGGTGCCTTGAAGATCGAGTCAATGGCATTAGTGAAAGGTGCTTTGAAGATCGAGTCAAAAGGCATTTAGTGAAAGGTGCCTAAGGTGTACATTCGATATGGTGTGATTCGATGTACAAGATAGATTAGTATTGGGTCAAAGGATATTGATATCCTTGTTGATGTTGTGAAAAGGAGTAGATCTCTTTGGGGTTAGGTGTTTTGTAGTGTTTGGGTAGTAGTTCCTCCATTGTAATGGAACTCGGTATTTAGCCTAGTCCTGATAAAGGGTAGGCGACGTTGTGATAGGTTTGGTTCTACCTCGTGGAAGAACCCGGTATCTAGCCTTGTACCGGATAAAGAGTAGGCGACGCCAGAAGGCTTCTCCGCCATAAGGAGTTGGTGTCGTGTAGTGATTACGAACTCTCGAGTAGGTGACTCGGGGAGTGGAGTAGAGCAAGCGAAGGTGTCCTTGTCGAACCACTATAAATACTCGTGTCGTAGTTATGTGCTTCTTAATCTTTATCTTTCATTACACATTTATATATCTATCTACCAATGTATAACATACACATCTAAATGGATTGACATAAGTCGATCTAAATATTTTAAAACGAAGTTTTAATTAGTAAAACTATTCAACCCCCCCCCCCTTCTAGTTTTCACAATTGGCATCAGAGCTTCGTTACCAAGTTTCTTAGAGTATGTTGTACTTTAAAAACTTGATATGATCCGTGTATATTTGAAAACTACAAAGAAGGATTCTTTAAGTCATGTTTTAAAAATCATCATAGTGTTTAATGTTGGACAATGATAGAACGTTCTAATATTTTCCTTGTTAAGAATTCTCCATACTTGGATTTGGGCATACCAAGAAGATCATGAAGAAATTCTCTAAATATTTCTTTTCATAAAATAATATTTAGCATTGTATTCATCACACATGGATCTCGGAGATCCTAAGAAGATCATAAAGAATTTCTAAATATTTCTTTCCTTAAAAAAGAATATTTAGCAAAGGTATGATCTTTAATAATTTACATTTTGCTATTATTATTAAAGTCTTAGTTGTATGATTACTCTTTATTTGTAATTACTTAAGTAGTTATCTATATTAAAATGATCATCAAGAATAGTATTCTTCGTTGATTTATATAGACTACACTACAAACCTGTAATAATGATATCTCAGTTATTCGATAGCCTTGATCCTTATTCATCACAAAAGGATTATTGACATTTCATCTATGTTAATGAATATCCATGTGAAATTTCTTATATTATGATAAAATGGGATTTTATCATAATCTTTGAAAAACCTCCCAAGAATTGTGACTAATTCATAAAAAGGAAACCTCGTCAAATAGGATTAGTATTAAACCGTCAAAACCCCAAACCACAAGTTATAGAGCTTAAACATCAAACTCTAGGCATTTTAGAACTCCCAAACCAAAGTTATCAAGGAATGCTTGTCGAATTTTTGTCATGCAGGATTCCACGAGTTTGAACTAGCGGGATCCTAATGAGAGGGATCACGGGATCCGCTCAACGGAAGATAGCATAAGTTAGAAATGATCACTGTGGAAGTTCCACTATCACTTTCCCTTCAAAGACTCACGAACAAAAACCCAATCACTGTTCACAGGAGCAATTTGATCATTTCCTTCAAAACAAAATAATCTCTTGTGTAAGTATAATCTTCACTACATTGTTAATTTAATTCCTTGATTTCTAGGATTACAATTTTTCATCTTTAGAAGTTGGGTTCAAATGGGTTTGTCATAACTTGTTACCACATTGTTTTCTAAGATAATCTAAATCAAAGAATTAACATTGTTAATACAAATTAAACTCATTTCTTGAATTCAATAAAGATGATTTGAGCAAAATTATGATCAAACCCTTTAAGCTACTATTCACAATTAACACCACATTGTGGTTTTGTTGTATAGGAACAATCATGCCTAGTAACTGACAACAAGACTATCAAGATACCGCCCACTACATCCCAATGTACCATCAAAAGGATGGACTTAGCCCGGAAGATAGGAAAGCTTTCAAGTTGCTCGAAAAGAGACTTTTTCATGAAGGTCGTGTGGTAGAACCATCATTTCTTGCTAACACCGACATCCGAAAAGTTTTTGAAACTATTGGCTTTGATTGTTTATTGGACATAAACGAGCAAATTTTCCCGGTGTTCGTACTCGAGTAATGAGGATAGTTAGGAATGAGAACGGGACCATCTCAATTGTCTTCATCATAAATGAGCATGAGTACACCCTTTCGCTTGTGGTATTTGGAAGAATACTACGTGTTCCATATCAAGGAGTTTGCATGTTTTCCAATGAGTGGTCTTTGGCGGAGCTACACGATATGGTTAATCATCATGAAATCTACCACATGAGAATCCCAGAAGCAACTACGGTAAGGGATACCGTGTTCATGCAAAGAGAATCCCCATCGAGGGTCACTAGAAATTCCAAAGTGATCTATAGGGATCCATTCCAAATGGAGCTCTCCGAGATGTATGCTTTGTATAGGAAATAGGAAGTGGTAGTAAGGGAGAATGTGCTATGCTTAGGAGGGAACAAAGATCACCCCAATGCGTGCCTAAGTTTCATGATCTATTGCCTTGTGATCGAGACTCGCTTCAACCTTGCATATTACATGATTAAGAAAATGGCGAGTGTAAAAAGCATGGACAAAATGGTGCTCCCGTATGCAATGCTCCTAACCCGTCTTGCAAGGTTCATCTTTGCTTTAGATCCTTCTCCGTTCTCCTATGATCATAGCTTTTGCAACAAAGTTATGGTGTCATTCACCGAGGGAAGAACTACAAGGTTTATGGTGGAAGGAAAAAGACCTCACCCACCAACGGATTCCTCGGATGAACGGGAGAGACAAAGAGAAGGAGAAGGAAGTAGCAACACCGATCTCGACCCTTTGGATTACATCAATCAATTTCCAGACATTACTAGCCCATCACAAGAATGGAAACAAACCAAAGGGATTCTTCAGTGCTTTCAACTTCTTGAATAAAAAAGTAGAGATGGTGAGATGAAGAGTGGAGAGAGGATGAAGACGGGAGTGATATGGAAGGAGATGGGGAAGTAAGGTAAGGTCATAGGACATTAATTTGTGAAAACAATTTGAAACAATGGTTTGTAACATCTAAACAATACTTATGTAGAGTAGGATGTAATATAGGTATTGCCATAACTTGGCATTGAACAATCTTAACTCAGAATTAGTAGGATGAGATTTTACGACATCTTGAAATCATTCAAGTAGTCGTCGCCACTCATCTTTAGCTACCTTTAGTTCCCCACACTTGTTATGCTATACTTGATGTGCTCTTGCATTTAGTCTTTGTAGAAATAACTAGGAGAAACATTTGCAAGAGTGCAAGAATTGCACATTTCTTCAAAGCCTTCTCGATCTCGGCGAGAGGGATCCCAAGATAATAACTAGCCTGGATCCTCCCAAGAGGAACCAGGATCCGGAAGACAGCTTATCGAATCAGATCACTATACATCCAAGTTATCCCTTTAATCACATCATGATGGCTAAATATGATTCTTTAATACCACTTAAGGCTTCCTCAAGCACAATAGGTCTCACATTCACCCGTAGGGTAACTTAGGATCAAATTCAAAGTGCCTTTGATTTATCAAACTCACCAATATCCACCATATTTCCGCTCCAATGCTCACACATTATTCTTCACATCTCAAAACACTTATTCTGATATTTCTATCAATTTTAGCAAATTGATTTTAGTCACTCTTACCTTAAAATAGGCTTAAAACTAGTTTTTCATTTTTATTTATTTTTTAGGATTTTCTCAAATTTCTCTTGAGCCATCATCTGATCTCTAGGACTTATTGCCATCATTTTTCCATTTCAAATCAAATGATATCCTCTTCAAGCACTTAGTTAGACTTTCAAAAGATCACTTTCCCACCCAAAACCATCATTAAGTATCCTCACTTCTTATGGTTGAGCATTTAAGACATCCACCACTCAAGACATCTAAGGAAAGTCAGATCCTCAAGATTAATAGGTACTAGACCTTACAAAAAGCATAATCATTTCATCACATATCTGTTTGACAGACGGATCCCTGGTTTATAGCCAGACAGATCCCTAGTGAGAGGGATCCGTGGGATCCTTGTTTACAGAAAGACTTTAATAAGCTTTTCCTTCAAATTTAAGCCACCTTTGGTAATCTAAACACCTTTAGTTACCATTTAATGAATTCCTAGAGCTGAACAATATCTTAGTTGACCTTAGTGCATGCCTAATCCCTTTAGTGGTCATGAATTTAATTTCTTAATTCAAATTTATCCTTTATAAACCAAACACTCTTGAGGTTAAGTCATCACTCTTACCTAATTCTCAAAAATCAGTAATTAGAAGCTCATATTGCATCCTCACCATTACTATGACTAAAGCACCTAGCAACAACTCTTCAACCAAAGGCTCATCCAAAAGGAATGGTCATATGATTCATGAGATTTCATCCACCGAATCATCTCCCGTAAGAGATAATAGTGACAGAATCCCACCTCAACAAACCCAATCAACAATTGCAAAGAGAACCACAAGAATTAGCATTAGACCTTTTGGGCTGTGAAAAGGCTCATCAAGCTCTAAACCAAACGCATCTAGCTCTAGCAAACCTTCTAAGCCTTCATTTATGAGCATAGACTACACCCTTCACCGAGCCTATCTCACCCAAATCTCTATTCATTAGAGCATTCACCACCAAGAACTTCCCATTCACCAACTTTCTCGTTAAATAAGGAACCACCTTCAACACCAACTAGTCCATCTTTGGAAACAAGGAACCACCAAGGACTTACTCATATGGAGGAATTTCCATTACCACCACCTTCATTGTTAGTAGAACCTCATCCTACATTTCTCAATGAAACCCCACCAACGTTTGTAGAGCCTCCTCAAAACATCCAATCTCCTCCGGTTCGTAATCAAGACAATAATTGCTCTAATTGTCTAATCACCCAAGGACTTGTTCAAGAAGTATGAAATGAGTTACATTTCATGTTTAATCGTCTTCTTGAAAGATTGGACCAAATCAACAAGTCTACTCATCCTTAGACTCAAGCACATTGTTGCTGCTTAAGTTTTGGTCACTTATTAGTATTAGTAGTATATGTATCACATGGCTAAATCATTCTCTTAGTTTTAGATATTTGTTGATTATCTCTTATGTTTTATTGAATGATAGTTTAGTTGCCATATTGCTTTGAGTATATGTTTGTTGCTTGAATACATATCTCTCCTTGATGATAACATTATTTGTTACATCACCATTGCTGAAATCGTTAACGGATAGGCGGATCCCGAACTTTGTTTGAGACGGATCCTCCAAGGAGGGAACGTGGGATCCGTGCAAACCAGACCAATTTTCTACTTGAGTCTTATTTGCGGAAATTATGCTCTATATACTTTTTGTCTAACCTTTGTTTTGTAGATTTTCAAAATAAACATGAAGACTTTGACACCCTAAGCTAGGGGGAGCTTTGGGTCAAACAATACATTGCAAAACCATTTGCAATATAATCCTCATATGGATTACATTCCGTTACGTCCCTTTGCAAGTTGCAATCATCAAGGGAGAGCATTTTCGTCACTAAGACGAAACCATTTGCAAACATAGTTGCAATGCATTAGCTTAGTAGTTTTATTTACTTGATGCCCTCACAAAGGGATGGACTCGTCAAGGGGGAGTTAAGACAAGAAGTCTTCCCGTCACTTGCTCTCTAAATTTTATTTCTTTTACATATTTTTCTTAAAACATTGTGTTAGTTTCTTTTCGACGCTCTTTTTGTTTCGACAAAAAGGGGAGAAGAGAGTAAAAACTCCAATTCGAACTTTTACAAATTTTAGTTTTTCCTTAAAATAATTTTATGTTTTGTCATCAACAAAAGGGGAGATTGTTAATACAAATAAGCGGTAAAACGCTTTATTTATATTTTACGATCTTCTAATGTTTTGTCGATAACAAATGTAAAATCATTTTAAGAAACAAATAAAATACGAAATGGTTTGAGCCAATAGTTTCTAACACACTTACGTTTTCACATAAAACACTAAAACAAGTATAAGTGATTTTATTATTTAGTAATACATATGTACAACAACTAGTGTTTACATATTGGGCAAATATATACATAACTAGTATGTATTATAATAGGTAATACAATTGGGTAGAAACTTAAGTATTTGACCCATTGATCAAATACATTGAAAGTAGTTGGTTACAACCCAAAGTCCATGACCCATACCCATGGAGCTTGACCCATAACCCATTGCATGACATCATGCTTATGTCATATATGGATAATATCCATGACCCATGGTTTTAATCCATGGCCCATAGTTTTAATCCATGAACCATGGACTAGATGCATTGCATCTTATAGATACATTGTATCTACTTGGATACCCATGATCCATAACCCATGACCCATGACCCAAAACCCATGGGCAAAGGGAGGCGTCCCACGGATCCCCGAATAATATCGACGGATCCTTGGCGGGATCCGAGATCCGTGGAATAGTAGTTGTTTTCTTTTATAAATAGTGAGCCATTTATTTCTTTTGGTTTGTCACTCCCACACATACTTTGCCCAAGTATTGTAACCTTCTAACCACATATCCTAAAGGATCTTTCTATGTAGTTTGTCTTTTGTTTTTGTGAGATTCTCTAGGTTCCTCTTAAAGGCGAGATCACCACTTCTTGAAGTCGAGCAAGCTCAAGTCCACGAGTCGCCATGCTTCGTCATCATCAAGACTACTGAGGTTCTCTTGTTGATACTTCTTTCTTCCTACATAGAAGTGTTGTGTCCAAGGCATTAGTGAAGGATGTCGAAAGAGTCAAGACGAAAACATTAGTGAAAGGTGCTTAACGTTCGTGTCAAAAGCACTAGTGAAGAATGCTAAAAGAGTCAAGACAAAGGCATTAGTGAAAGGTGCTAAGCGTTCGTGTTAAGGGCATTAGTGAAAGATGCCTAAGAGTCAAATCAAGTGGCATTAGTGAAGGATGCCAAGGTTGTATAATCGATGAGGTGCATCGTTATACAAATAGTTATAGTTTGTTTCCAAGGATATTGATATCCTTGATGGTGTTGTGAAAAGGAGTGGGTCTCCTTTGGGGTTAGGTGTTGTGTAGTGTTGGGAAGTAGTTCCTACATTGTAATGGAACCGGTACTTAGCCTAGTACCGAATAAAGGGTAGACGATTTTGTGATAGGTGTGGTTCTCCTTTGTGAAAGAACCCGGTGGTTAGCCTAGTCTTCGATAAAGTAGTAAGTTGTGAAGGCTTCTCGCCATAAGGAGTTGGTGTCGTAGTGATTATGAACTCTAGGTAGGTGACTCTGGGAGTGGAGTAGGGCATGGAAGGTGTCATTGTAATGGACCACTATAAATACTCGTGTTGTGGTTATGTGCTCTTACTCTTTATCTTTCATTACACATTTATATATCTATCTACCAATGTCCAACATACACATCTAAATGGATTAACATAAGTCGATCTAAATATTTTAAAATGATGGTTTAATTGGTAAAACTATTCAACCCCCTTCTAGTTTTCCACAAGTTTCTTCACTCTTACCCCCTTCAAAAATTGCATCCGAAGTTGCCATTTTTGATTGAACAAGTGAATAATAATATACTCTAATGTACGTCGATCCACTTGATGACTGAATGAGCATGGGAAAAGCATGAAGTTCGTTGATGGAGAATGGTCATAAACACAAAGATTTCTCTTATTTTGAAGATAAAGCGCACTGAAGCGCACACCTTTCTTTTCTTTGAGGAACGGGGCCTGAAGTGTTATCTGCAGATGCCATAATGTTGAAAAGCGAGGCCTGAACTGCTATGAACAGACGTCATAGTCGTTGAATATCAAGGTTGAGTTTCTTGAACCCGTGAATTATGAGATATCACTCCTTTAGTCATCCATACTTTGAGCCAACCCATTTAGTGAAAGATCGATGTATCTGCAACTGAGTAAGGACTACCTATACTAACATTACAAGCTTGATTGCATATATATTGGTTAGTGACATTAGTATCCAAACCCTTTGAGGTTTCACGATCAACCTTGATTTTGCCATCAGTGAAAACTTTCCCCTAGGTATCCACTTAAGTCCAAAGATCCTTAAACATTCTACCAAAGTGGTATCCACTTATGGCAAGGTCTAGGATTGTTAATATTCTTATGCACAGTGGAAGACTTATCGTTATTCCTAGACTCCAAAGATTTAGCAGTTGATATCGATCTAGGCCAAGTTTTAGGTTTGTTTTGCTTCTTAACAGGATGAACCTTAGCAACGTTAGTTGTCTTAGTGGATTGTACCTTAGCATGTGAATTTGGAAATTGTTTCTTATTCGGAAAAGACTTAGAATTTCTAGTTTTGTTTTATACATGCATAACATTCTGCTTCACGTAACTACTCTTAGTTGCAATCCAATCCCTAGTGTTTTGTTCAGAGTACCTAGGTAATGGTTTACTACTAGTAGTAGTGCCTTAAAATTCTCGTAGAATTCATCACCCTAGGTCTTGCATCTAAAATTTCGTCTTTTCGAATCTGTGCCTTTTTCCTAGCTTCTTCTAGATCATAGTTCTTGAACAAGTCATTCATAACATGTGAATTCTTAGGCAAATAAGGTGTAGTGACTATTTTTGACAAAATTGTTTCGCATCAACTTGGGAGGCAAACCGCGTTTTTGAAAATTTTGGTCTTTCGGATATAAACGCAGTAGGTTGTCTAACAACAGACTGGTCTCTATTGGGATGAGAGACTAGCTTCCCCAAGGTTGATGGTTTTGTAAACTTAGTGTTCACACTTTTCCCTATAGTTTTCCTAAGCTCATTCTTTAAGGCAACTATTGCGAAACTCTTATCCTGAAGTTGAGCTTTGAGTTCATCAATTTTGGCTATAAAAGAGTTTGTTTGTTCCAAAGACTTAGTTCTAGCTTCTTTGACTGAGTCACTTAGGTCTATGTGATGCCTTTTCAAAGTCTCATTTTCCTTAAGTAATTTAGCCACATAAATTGCCAATTCATTATTTCTTGTTTTAATAGCATCAATATCTTGTTTAGTCTTGGCTAACTTACTTTTCTCATGCATACCAGAAATATGTTTCTTCAAATTATTGATTGTCGAGTTTTTGGCTTGAAGCTGAGCTTTTAAATCGTTTATTTCAAAAAAATCACGAAATTCAGGAAATTCCGGATTTTTACATGGTTTCTTAGTTTGAAAACTTTCCTCCTTTCTTTGTATTGCAATTTCAAGTGAAATGCAATGTTTTTGATAACGCCACACGCCGCGCTCGGGTCAAAGGAACTTCCTTTCGTCGAGCAAGTTTTTCAACACCCCAGGCAATGAACCTAATCGTTGTAGTGTAGTATTAGGGTAAGCCACGGAATTGATATCGCTCTCTAGGGAATAGGAATGCTAGTGAGAGGTTACTACGCTAAGGTTGAGGTTGAGGAAGATTATTTTTATTTTTATATTTTTTAGGAAATGGAAAGGTACGAATCTCGGGTTTGAATTTGGGGTTGGTATTTCTACCGATTACTCTACTATCCAATTATCTAATTAACTAAGGTGAGGGTAGTCTATGTCTAATTATTGTGTGCTCGATGATGGTTTAAAGATGTGTTTACTTAGGTTTTATTACTCCTTAATTATCTCCTATTGATGGTTGAATTGTCACGCCCTAATTCTTAATTGCGTTGTGTGTCTAAGGTCGTAGGGTATGCGCTTATCCCAACTCTTTGAAACTACCAAAGGGTCTCGCCTACAAAATCTCTAGGATTTATAAACTCTAACTCTAAGGTACTTTTGGATGGTTTAGCCTACAACTACTCTAGGTGTTATAGTCTAAGGTTCACAAAGATTAATCAAGCATTAACTACACAACGAATGACCTATCGCATTACTAGATCATTAACAATTAAGATAAGAGACAACCAATCAATATTCAATAGTTAATTTTCATATTCCCTAAGCAAACAAACAAGTAAATTAGCTTGACATGGAGAACATGCAAGCATACACACAAATAATTGAAGACATAATTGAATTAATGAAGTAAAACACTTATCTTGATGTAAGATATGGTTTGAACCCTAAAATACCGTATAAGACAGCCTTGGTTCGGTTTAGGTTTTTACCCAAAAGACTACACATTGAAAACTAAAAATTCGGATTCTATATATAAGATTATAGATCGACGGCGCCACCTTTAATTTGTGACGCCGCTGGTCGCCGTTATTAGAGTTTCGTCTTGGCCACGTTAGTCTTAGCGACGGCGTCACCTTATGCTTGTGACGCCGTCCCTTCGATCTCGACGCCTCGATCAAATCTAGGCCGTCCGAGTCACGCGACCTACTCTTTTAAAGCCCCGACACCGCCAATTGAAAATAAGCAATTTAGCTCAGATCGTCACAACATGTGCTCCGACAGCGTGCAGATAACACCTTCAAGAGACCTAAAAGTGAAAAGGAATGATATTAAGTAATAACGAATACAAAAGTGATCAAATAAGGGCTTAAACGACCCTCAAAAGTTACATTTTAAAACCTTATCAAATATCCTACACTTGGTATTTGCTTGTCCTCAAGCAAATGTGCTTTTAGCCAATTAATTTATAAGTTGGGGTCATGAAGCATTGGTTTAAAACAATCCACAACACATATAAGCCCCAAAAGTCATAACAATCACGGAAATTATATATACTAGCACCTCACATGGGGTGTTTGGATACTCACATCTCTTGGGTGTATATGAAATATAACAAGTTAGAAATGGAAGATAAACACTCATTAACCGGTCCTAGTACATAGATTACCATAGGCTTGAGACTAGATCAAACCTCCATCGCTTTGGCGTAAGTACCTAGGAAAGACTATCCAAGAGGAATTTTAAAGGGTTGTAATGTTAGGCTTACGGTAGGGAAACAAAGGGTTTGGTGGGATAGGCTATTTAGTGGTGGCAAGTCAAAAATATTTTTGTTACAAGCATGCGAAGAATGGCGCTGCTAAGCCAAGACTCGACACTCTAGACTCTAGATAACTGAAATAAACAAACATAAATTAAAGAAAGATGTAGGATGGTAGCCATTTTTTTTTTTTTTAACTCTACTTTTTTTTTCTTTTTCTCTTTTTCTATTTTTTTCGATTTTTTTTTCATACACTTTTACTCTACCATCCTCTATAGTAACATCAAAATGATAGGGATTTATAGGCACATCCCTACACTTGAGTTTTTATTACTCTAACACTAATTTGACCCGAATTGAAAAGATCAAAACACTTGGAGTACATTATTACGCAAATAAAGGGAATTTGAATTTAACGTTCCCTTCCCGTCATTTCATAAACTTTAAATTTTCCCATGAGTCCCATGAGTCCCAAAACGGTGTACAAAGGATATGACTCGACTTAGCAACTTATGCAAGCAACTAGATAATTGAACTAAGGGTTTTTAGGGTGATAACAATAATGCACTAAAAATGAGTGCATACAAGGTATGCTAAGGCAATTTGGGTGTACATTTGGGGGTGGAGTGCAAACAATGCTCTTCATTGATATTCCGGAAAACCGAAACATCACGAGAACCACGAAAAGGATAGGCTCTGAGGGGTTAACTAGGGGTATCGTGTACTAAAGATGAGTACAACGCAAAGGTGTGGGGAATTACTCAACCGATGTGGAAGAAGTAATTATATTACGGGTATAAAACAAGGGTTATCCTAATGCCTCTTATCATTTAGTTATTCCTAACTACACAAGTGCGCCTTACTAGCGATCTCGAGATGCATCACAAAACAAGTTCTAGAATCTATTATACTACCGGTTCACACTCTAAGCATCAAAGATAAATGCTTTAATTCCTACTAATCTAAGGCGATCCTCACATTTTGGGTGGAATTTAAGTGGTAAAGGGTTTTTGCTAGTCATATAACTTCCTATCCATGAGACGCTTTTGTTAAGACTAATGGCCCACCCTATATGTCATAAAAATTTTAAATTTGGTGCCAAAATTACCCTAACCGACATTTTCTCATGGTTTGTTACACAAATGAAATTGGACAAAGCAAATAATCAAGGATAAGCATAGTTTCAAAGTTCCCATTTTATTTTCCCTCCTACATTTAAACCGAACATTGTCCCCAATGTTCCCGAAAGTATCAAAGTTATGATAATGGAAGGTAATAAAAGATGAAAGAAACTAGTACTCCCGATTAGCTTTGGTAGATCCGTGTAAAGTGGTGGTTATATTTTTCTTCAAGAAGAACGCTTGCGTGAAAAGCTCCTTCTCATCTTATGTATCTCCTTCTTGATAAATTAAACCCGCACACTTGAAGAAAACAAACGAAACCTTCGCGTAAAATCGCTGTAATAATATATATAAGACTCTACTAAACTAGGATATAATGCTTATGGAATGGATGTTTATGCACTTCGAAAATTAAGACTTGGAAAATTCCAAAAATTATAAGTAGCTCGAAAACGAGAAAAATAGATCGCTTATTTTGCTCCTTCCCGCCGTCGTTGTGATCTCGACGCCAGTTATCCCGACAAAAACCGGTCTCACATTTTCTCGAAAAATTCGGAAAATTTACATCTTTAGAATCGGAAAAATTTCCGCAAAACATCCATTATGACTAGATACAAGCATTTGACTCGAACTAACACACATGTATATCTTTTAATCAATTGAAATTTCATGTTTACGCTTCCTTTGAAAACGTGTGTAATCCTCCTACACTTATCCTTTATGTAAAATACCTTTATATGTAATTAAGACGAGGTTAAAACAAAATAAAGCATTTTACAAATTTAAACATGAGAATGAGAAATCAATAAAAAATATATGACACAAACAAACAATTAAGCATGGGTTGCCTCCCACGAAGCGCTTTTCTTTATTTATGAGTCTTGTAGCTAGACTCGTAGTCGTGCTCCTCGTTGTCTCAATCTTAGAGGCCCATTCGATCTCCTTAACCCTTATCTCATTACGAATGTATTCTGGGCTAACTCAAGACAAGCAAAGTAGTAAACCTTGTTCTTCCATTCTACTTCAAATACCGGAATGTTGTCCACATCTAAATCATCAATACCCTCAAATTTCTTATTTTGTGGGCATTATATATTTAACACTCTCGGCTTCATTTGAGAACTCGATTATTCCTTCCTTTCGATCATAAACCATCTTAGACTCCTCTATAAATGGTCTCCCAAGTATCACATCCCTAAAATCCATCAATGACGCCTTAACATTTTCCAAGATCATGAAATCACACCTATATGTGAAGTTACCTACGAAGACATGCAATCCTTTAACCCTCCCAACATAGTTACTTGTTTTCTTAGGGCGAAAGGGGTCCCTCATAGGTTCTAGCTTTTTGCTCATGATCCAATTGTAATAGAGCCTAGACATTATATTCATGGGAGCCTTATAGTCAATGTAGGTGTGATCCCTATATAAGTATCCAATCATACACGGTATCTTGATGTTTTTAGGGTTACCCCTTCTTATGCGAGGCTCGAAGGGTGGTCTCGGGAAGTTAACTACGTTATAGTGATAGGCGATTTCCTTCCCCTTAGGGTATGAGTCGAAATACTCCCTAAGTTCTTCCTCCTCCTTACAATCCTCCATAATTTCTAACACCTTATAATCACCATCTTCTAAGTCATCATCCGAATCACTTGAGGTTGAATCACTATCTACAGGGTTAGTAGATTCCTTAAGGGCTTCCTCAAGCGATTTTCGTTATCCTATTTAGTTTCCTAAGCTCCAATTTCACTAACAATACGAGCTCGAAGTTGGTTGGCAAAGGCGGATCAGCGATGGGTATTTGTTTGGTGGTTTATCACCTTCCATGATGAAAAGTGATGGGGTTTACGAACAAAGGTCACGAACAAGGGGATAGACTACGAGGAAGCTAAAATTGTGTAGGATCGTTATTTTTATTGTGTTGATGATTCGGGTGGTCTTGGGAGATCAAAATATATGTTTTCCATTTTAGAGAGAGAAAGTAGAGAGAGAGGGTGTTCTTGCTAGAGGTTTACACAAATGAAAGGTTAGATTGAATTGAAGCACCACCCCTTCCATGGATGGAAGGGGTATTTATAGTTACAAGAAATACGACCTCCTATCGGCCTGTGGATAAGGGATACAGTGGGTAAAGACCCGTCCTTCCTCCACGGTGTTGCTCTAAACTAAACTACGCTACAAATTAACTAATTAACTACTACATAACGTAAATAACTACAAGTCTACGAGCTAACTTATGCTAGATAATATTTGGGGTGACCGACTCTTCACTATGGAATTTTCTAATTCCTAACAATCTCCCCAAGGAGGTCACCC
>CM040241.1:138906040-139230264 GCA_022545495.1 Chrysanthemum lavandulifolium | reverse complement strand
ACATCACTCATATGATATACCGAGATAAAAGTATATTACCTATATGTAGAAATTTTAAAAGTTTGAATAGTGATAATAGTATTTTTCAAAGTTCATTACCTACAATTAAAAATTTGACAAAGTTTATGGCCAATCCGTGAACTTAACCCAATTTTCGTAATTTGATTCGAAAATTTCTTACACTTCGCAAATGGTTCCAGTTCCGAACTACTTTTATGTCCATTTTTGAAATTCAAAAATAGTGTTTTGCAAATGATTCGCGAGTTCCTAGGCTATTTCGCAAATGCTTGGATTTCTTGGATTTGCGATATGACCTGTTATTTTTTCGAAACCTTCAAAAACAAAGCTAAATGCTAAAGTTTGATTAGTTAAATGATTATTTAAACTAAATAGTCTATATATATATATATATATATTTTTTTTTTTTTTTTTTTATTTATAAGGTTTTGAACCGGATGTATGAATGTAATGTTAATTTTAATTTATTTAATTGTGACTTACTCGGATGAAGTGTTTTATTGGAATAAGTTTAGATGTTAGTTAATAGGGTTTAAAATTTATTAAATAATGGCGATTTTCTCCAACGTCTCGATATTAAGATTGTACTTTTTCTACCCTACAGGTAGTGTATTTTTTTTTTGTCAATACAGACCTGCATTTCTCCAATCCACGTGCTCTTGCCTCAATCGGCTTGGGTTTGTGTGGCGTGGGCACCAATCGATTAGAACTGCACGTGGAAAAAAAAAAAAATTTAAATACTGAAAAAAATTGTAATTTTAAAAAAAAAAAAACTTCGTTTTTTTTATATCGAGAAAAAAAAATACGCTTTTTATATAAAAAATGATAAAATTACTCGTTTGGTCCTCGTGGTTTGCCCATATTTCAAGTTTAGTCCCCAAGTCGTTTTAATTACACCGTAAATACCAATTTTGAACCTCAGACTCATTTAATCCCTAATTTGGATGGTCCGTTAGTTTTTTTTTTTTTTTTTTAATTTACGTTTTTTAACTCGAGAAAAAATTTAAATTTTTTTTTTTTTTTATAAAAATGAAAAAATTACCCGCTTGGAAATATTATTTTGAAATTTGAAAATTTTTTATTTTTTTCAAGTTTTTTTTTCGAAATATTTTTTCCAATTTTTTTGGAAAATTTTTTCTTTTGGAAAAATTTTCAATATGTTGAAATTGTACAAAAACGAAAGAAAAAGCGGACAAAATGTAAGAAAATCTAAAAAAGAAAAAACATATGAAAACCGATAAAACGCATCTAAAAACGGACAAAACGTAAGAATAACGGACAAAAACGGATGAAAGCAGGCAAAACGAAAGAAAACAGTAAAACTTTAAAAAGCGGACAAAAATCTAAGAAAATGTAAGAAAACGGACAAAACGGATGAAAACCGATAAAAACGTAAGAAAACTGGACAAAACATAAGAAAACGGACAAAACATAAGAAAAACGGATAAAACGTAAAGAAAAGCTGGACAAAACTATAAAAAAAACGAATGAAAACGGACGGCGTACGAAAAATCGGAAACGGATAAAAAGCGAAAAACGGATAAAAGCGACAAAAACGCTGAACTTTTTCCTTTTTAAAACGACTTAGGGACTAAACTTGAAATATGGGCAAACCACAGGGACCAAACGAGTAATTTTATCATTTTTATAAAAACGTAAATTTTTTAAAAAATAAATTTTTTTCGATTTTAAAAAACGTAAGGTTTTTTTTTTTTAAAAACGAATTTTTAAAAAAAATTACAATTTTTTTCGATTTAAATTTTTAATTTTTTCCACGTAGGCAGTTTAATCGACCGCAAGCCACGCCACACAAACTCGCTGACCGGCAAGCCACGTAGATTGGAGAAAGTACACGCACTATATTGACACAAAAAAAGACACTACCCAACCGGTGGTGAAAAAAAGTCACAGTCTACATCTAGACATCGGAGAAAGACGCCATTATTTAATATTTTAAACTCTAGTTAATATTATAATATGAGGGTCAACTTATGCGTTCTCATGAGAGTGTTATGGACTCGTTATACTTTTGATAAATGTATATATGTATTTATGTATCGGTCCTTAAAAGTTCAATTCTATTACATCGTTAGTCCCTGAAAGACCAAATTACGTAGTTTAATCTTAGGGACTGTTAATACAAATAAGCCGTAAAAACAACAAAAAGGGGGAGATTGTTAATACAAATAAGCCGTAAAAACGTTTATTTATATTTTACGATCTTCTAATGTTTTGTCGATAACAAACGTAAAATCATTTTAACGAAACAAATAAAATATGTAAATTGTTTGAACTAATAGTTTCTAACATATTCACATTTTCACATAAAACACTAAAACAAGTATAAGTGATTTTATGATTTAAGTAATACATATGTACAACAACTAGTGTTTACATATTTGGATAAAATTTACACATAACTAGTATGTAGTATATTGGGTAATATAAATGGGTAGAAACTTAAGCATAACAACCCATCGGGCAAATACATTGAATGTAGTTGGGTACAACGCAAAGCCCATAACCCATGGATCTTGACCCATAACCCATTGCATGACCTCATGCTTATATCATACATGGATGATATCCATAACCCATGGATCAACCCATACCTGCGACCAAGTGCATTGCACTCAAAGATACATTGTATCTAGCCAAAGATCCATGGTTCAACCCATGACCCATAACCAAAATACCCATGGGTAAAGGGCGTCCACGGATCCCTAGCTTAACTCTCAGATCGGATCCTCGGAAGGGATCCGTGGGATCCGGGAATGAGAATTTTTCCTCTATAAATAGTGAGTCATTTCTTCATTATTTCTTACCCTATCTAACACACTTTCTCCCCGAGTTAAAACTCACTAACCTCATATCCAAGAGATCTATATTTGTAGTTTTGTTTTGTGTGATCTTTTAGGTTCCTCTTAAAGGCAAGATCACCACCTTTGAAGTCGAGCAAGCTCAAGTCCATGAGTTTCCATGCTTCCTCATCATCAAGGCCATCAAGTCTTCTTGTTGATGATTCCTTTCTTTCTTCAAAGAAGTGTAGTGTTGAAGACATTAGTGAAAGATGTCTCAAGTGTCAAGACGAAGATATTAGTGAAGGGTATATATCATCTATAGCATAAGCACTTGTGGTAGGTGCTAGAAGTCAAGACAAAGCATTAGTGAAAGGTGCTTAGAAGTCAAGACTTGAAGCATTAGTGAAAGGTGCTTAGAAGTGAAGACACAAGACATTAGTGAAAGGTGTCTTGTAGATCTAGTCAAAGGCATTAGTGAAAGGTGCCTTAGATGTACATTCGATATGGTGTGTTTCGATGTACTAGATAGACTAGCATTAGATCCAAGGATATTGATGTCCTTGATGATGTTGTAAAGGAGAGATCTCCTTTGGGATTAGTCGTTGGTGTAGTGTGGTAGTAGTTCCTCCATTGCAATGGAACTAGGTGCTTAGCCTAGTACCCATAAAGGGTAGGCGACGTTGTGAAGGTGTAGTTCACCTTGAGTGAAAGAACTAGGTACTTAGCCTAGTACCTTATAAAGGGTAGGCGACATTGTGTAGGTTTGGTTCACCTTGGGTGAAAGAACCCGGTGGTTAGCCTAGCACCTAAAAAGGGTAGGCGACGCCAGAAGGCTTCTCCGCCATAAGGAGATTGGTGTAGTGTTTATGAACTCTCGGTAGGTGACTCGGGAGTGGAGTAGGCAAGGAAGGTGTCCTTGTAGCCGAACCACTATAAATACTCGCGTTGTGGTTTTGTGCTTTTACTCTTATCTCTTCATTACGTATCTTTATATGCTTGTTTATCAACATCCAACACACACAACTAAATAGAATGACATAAGTCGATCTAAATAGTTTAAAAGGAAGTTTTAATTGGTAAAATTATTCAACCCCCCTTCTAGTTTTCCACAGGGACTATTTAATTTATTTGTGGGTAAAGTACTGTAGCTACAGTGCTTTGAACAGTACTTTACCCCATTTTTAGTATATATGATAATGATAATTTGTGAGTAATAGTTAGGATATAAGTTTAGGGGCTAATTGTAGTTGAACTCAAACTTAAGGAGGTTAAACATGTATTAGGAAATTCTCAACCTCCTCAATGTCAATTCCTTGTCCATGACATATTAGGTTTCTCCCTCCTCGTTCTTTAAAAGTAGATATGAGGGGTGAGGGTTATTTGTACCCTCCTTTTTAGCTCACGTTTAATAAACGTTTGAGTCTAATTTATCTCGTCTGTGAGTTTGTGTCACTCAACATTAAGGGATCAATACTCTTTGTTGAGTTCTTCTTAGAGTGGTTCTACTCTAGATACCGGATTGTTGGATTTCTACCATCAAGGTTTTTATCGACTAGCTTGTTTCTTGGTTTCAAGTTTCGGTGTTGCTAGGGTTTATATCGACAAAGGATTTAATGCAAAGGGTTTTTTGGGTTTTGATAACGCTACACGCGTCGTTCGGGGTCAAGGAAACTTCCTTTTCTTGACAAGTTTTATAACACCCTAGGCGTTGAACCCAATCGTTGTAGTGTAGTAATTAGGGTAAGCACGGGTATTGATATCGTTCTCAGGGAATAGTGTCGTTAGCTGAATTGTATGTCGATTTAAGTCTAAAGGTGAGGATGATTATTTTTGTATTTTTATATTTTATGGAATGGAAAGGCACGAATCTCGGTTTTGATTTGGGGTGGAATTAGTTGCTAGCCAACTATTCCAAAATATACTAACTAACTAAGGGATCTACCAAGAACGTGAAGCGTATCTACTTATGATGTATTACTCCTTGCTAGCTATCCAATTCTACCTACTTGAATTGTCACGTCCTATTGATGGTTGAATTGTCACGCCCTTATTCCTAGTTGCGTTGTGTGTCTAAGGTTGTAGGGTATGCGGTTCTCCAACTCTTTGAATTCACCTTTAAGTGTAGTAAACAAAATCCACTAAATCATTCATAAACTAACTTTAAGGTTATCTTTGGTTTAGTAAACGAAATCCACCAAGTCATTCATAAACTATCAAAGATTTATCAAGTATTAAACACAACGATAGCCTAGTCGCACTCCTAAGCTAATTACAATTAAGATAAGAAACAACCAATCAAACAAGAGATGAGGATGCAAGAATTATAAACTAAACCAATTAGATTCATTGAAGTTGTCACACCCAATGATGAAGATAGACACAAGCATCACTAAGAAATCAATAAGATCTAATTAATTATATACAAGTTTCACACAATCATAAGCAAACACAAGGTGAATTAGCCAAGCATAATTAATGAAGAGCAAGCAACAATTAAGATAATTGAAGACATACCATAGGATTAGATTAACAAACAAACCAACACACAATGTTTATAGAGTGTTTGGAACCCTTTAAGTTGTCGAAAAACACCTACCTAAACCCTAGAATCGGACTTAGGGTTTAGGGCTTACAAAAGTGAAGTTATAATGTTATATTTATAGGCGATTTTCCGTTTAAGAAGAGTGACGGCGCCACACCTAAAGAGTGACGGCGCGACATCTTTTTTCACCGGATCAGATTTTCTCGCTCGTCGCTGGCTTTTGAATCACCGAATCCGAGTTCGTATGCAAAAGTTATGGCCAAAACAAGACGCCTACTTGGCGATGTCGTGACTTGATTAGCTTGTGACGGCGCCACCTTATTCGTGTGACGCCGTCCCTTCAATCTCTCGACGCCGTCTGGATTAAATCTAGGCCGTCTCGAGTAGCGACGGCCTATTCCTTTAGAACCCGACGTCGTCCCTTGAAAACATGCAATTTCGCTTCGAGCCGTCGCAATGTGCCTTCCGACGGCGCGCAGATATCTTGATGGACGCCGCCTTATGTTTCAAAGACTTTGAGTGTCTCGATTCGACTTTGGCCATTTTCTTCAGATATTCGCCTTTTCGTCCAAATAAGCATCATTCCAAGATTTTGCCTTCAAGAGACCTAAAAAGTGAAAAGGAACGATATTAAGCAATAACGGATACAAAAGTGATCGAATAAGGGCTTAAATGACCCTCAAAAGGTACCTTTTAAAACCTTATCAAATATCCCTACACTTGGTATTTGCTTGTCCTCAAGCAAATGTGCTTTTAGCCAATTAATTTATAAGTTAGGGTCATGAAGCATCCATTCAAAACGGTCCACAACACATATAAGCCCCGAAAGTCATAACAAGCACGGAAATTACATACTAGCACCTCACATGGGGTGTTTGGATACTCACATCTCTCGGGTGTATATATGAAATATAACAAATCGAAATGGAAGATAAACACTCATTAACCGGTCCTAGTACATAGATTACCATAGGCTTGAGAATAGATCAAACCTCCGCCGCTTTGGCGTAAGCACCTAGGAAAGACTATCAAAGAGGTCTTTTAAAGGGTTGTAATGTTAGGCTTACGGTAGGAAATGAAGGGTTTGGTGGAATAGGCTATTTAGTGGTGGATAGTCAAAATCTCTATGTTGCAAGTATACGAAGAATGGCGTTGCTAAGCCAAGACTCGACACTCTAAAACTCTAGGCAACGAAAATAAACAAACATAATTTAAAAGATAGATGTAGGATGGTAGCCCGTATGGTTTTTTTTTTTTTTTTTTTTTTTTTTTATATATATATTTTTTTCTAAATTTTTTTTTTTTTTTTTTTTTTTTTCATACACTTTACTCTACCATCCTCTACGGTACATCAAAATGATAGGGATTTATAGACACATCCCTACACTTGAGTTTTTATTACTCTAACACTAATTTGACCCAATTGAAAAGATCAAAACACTTGGAGTACATTATTATGCAAACAAAGGGAATTTGAGTTTAACGTTCTCTTCCCTATATTTCATAAACTTTAACTTTTCCCATGAATCCCAATCATCCCAAAACTCAGATACAAAGGATATGACTCGACTTAGCAACTCATGCAAGCAACCGTATAATTGAACTAAGGGTTTTAGGTGATAACATAAATTTGCACTAAAAGTGAGTGCAATAAAGGGTAGGCTAAGGCGATTTGGGTGTATATTTGGGGTGGGGTGTAAACAATGTTTTCATTGATATTCCGAAAACCGAAACATCACGAGAACCGCGAAAAGGATAGGCTCGAGGGGTTAACTAGGGTATCGTGTACTAAAGATGAGTACAACGCAAAGGTGTGGGGAATTACTCAACCGAGGTGGAAGAAGTAATTATATTACGTATTAAACAAGGGTTATCCTAATGCCTCTTATCATTTAGTTATTCCTAACTACACAAGTGTAGTCTCACTAGCGATCTCGAATGCATCACAAAACAAGTTCTAGAATCTAATATACTACCGGTTCACACTCTAAGCATTAAAGATGAATGCTTTAATTCCTACTAATCTAAGGGCGATCCTCACATTTTGGGTGGAATTTAGGTGGTAAAGGGTTTTGTGCTAGTCATGCAACTTCCTATCCATGAGACGCTTTTGTTAAGACTAATGGCCCACTCCTATACGTCATGAAAAATTTTAAATTTGGCTAAAATTACCCTAACCTACATTTTCTCATGGTTTATTACACAAATACACTTGGACAAAGCAAATAGTCAAGGATAAGCATAGTTTCAAAGTTCCCGCTTTATTTTCCTCCCTACACTTAAACCGAACATTGTCCCCAATGTTCCCGAAAGCATCAAAGTTATGATAATGGAAAGTAATTAAAACGAAAGAAACTAATACTCCTCGATTAGCTCGGTAGGATCCGTGAAAAGTGGTGGTTAAATCTTTCCAAGAAGAATTATTGCGTGAAAAGCTCCTTCCAAACTTATGTATCTTCTTCTTGTTAAACAAAACCCGCACACTGAAGAAAACAAACAACCCAACGCATCAAACCGAACAAAGAAAAATCACAACAAGATGTAATTCCGGACTTAGATAAGATATAATGCTTGTGGAATGGATGTTTGCGATTTTCTAGAAAATTAGGACCGGAAAATTCCGTAAATTTACAAGTAGCACGAAAAACGAGAAAAGTTAGAAGTTGTTTCTACTCCTCCCGCGCGTCAGTTGCGACTCACGCCGTCAGTTATCATGATGTAAACCGGTCTCATTTTGGAAAAATTCGGAAAATTTTATCTTTAAAACTGGAAAATTTCCGCAATAACATCCATTATGACTCGATACAAGCATTTGACTCGAACGAACACACATGTATATCTTTTAAATAATTGTAATTCTCATGTTCACGTTTCTTTTGAAAACGTGTGTAATCCTCCCTACACTTATCCCTTATGTAAAATACCTTTATATGTAATTAAGACGAGGTTAAAGACAAAATAAAGCATTTTTACAAATTCAACATGAGAATAAACAATTAATAAAAGATATACGACACACAAATGAAAATGAAAAACAAATACACATGGGTTGCCTCCCAAGAAGCGCTTGTTTTTTTTCGAGTCACGAGCCTGACTCTACCCTTATTTAACGGATAAAGGGAGGTTTTCCTACACTTAAGTTTAAGTGCGGGTGATAGTAGCGATACACACCCTTAGGGTGGAAATATGCCACGTGAGGTGAAGGGGTGTGTGAATGGCTTCCTTCATCCTAAAACTACCCGGACTAAATTGGTTGATGGGTGGGTTGGTTCCTCGCTTATCTAAGGATGGAAGTAAAGATTGAGGTTCCGGTTCATCAACACTAGAAAATTCCTAGAACTAAGAGTAAGACCGAGACTACAAGTATTCAAACCTATATTCTCCAGATTGCGCTTGGTTCAAATGTTCTACCTCCATTGGGATTCCTAAAGTATCTTCTACTACTTCCGGGTAAGTCACGTGCGGTGTGTATGCCTTAAATGATGGTGGAAGTTGTGGAATACCTTGTGGGTCTAGACTTTTCACCTCATCCTCAATCACATCTACATCATCTATATGCTCGTCATGTATTATTTCCTTAGGTCGTGATGAAACCAACTCTAGTAATTGATCCAGCTTATGGTTTAATGCTTGGTTGCTTACCATAAACTTTTCATAAATTTGGTCGGTTCTCCTAAGGGCCTCACTAAAAATAGTTTCTAAACAAGGAGGTTGTTCATAAAAGTCTATCCTAGGTGAAGGCTCAAACGAAGCATAGGTTTCACTAGATGAGGTATTTTGTGGGCTTGATGGAATGGTGAAATCCTCAAAAGGTTTATGAACTTGGTTATTTTCATCCCACCATCTTGAATAATCCGCTTTGGTAATATCATAATTTCTTATGAAAACCTAATCGCGGATATAGTGGATTCGCGTTCTCCATAATGGTGAACGGAAGAGTCAATGGAAAAGTTTTACTAACAAAGGCACAAAGAAGGGGATAGACTACGAGGAAGCTAATAAAAGAAAAAAATCTCACTTGATAGGAATCTTGTGAGTAGACCTAAACGAGATAGAAATCAAGCCTAAACAATAACTATTCCCAGCCGCGCCTAAAACTTGATAACGCTACACGCCGTTCGGGGTCAAGGAAACTTCCTTTCTTCGAGCAAGTTTTATAACACCCAGGCAAAGGAACCTAATCGTTGTAGTGTAGTAATTAGGGTAAGCCACGGTATTGATATCGCTCTCTGGGGAATAGTGTCGTTAGGCTGAATTGTATGTCGATTTAAGTCTAAAGGTGAGGATGATTATTTTTGTATTTTATATTTTATGGAATGGAAAGGTACGAATCTCGGGTTTTGATTTGGGGTGGAATTAGTTGCAGCCAACTATTCCAAAATATACTAACTAACTAAGGGATCTACCAAGAACGTGAAGCGATCTACTTATGATGTATTACTCCTTGCTAGCTATCCAATTCTACCTACTGAATTGTCACGTCCTATTGATGGTTGAATTGTCACGTCCTTATTCCTAGTTGCGTTGTGTGTCTAAGGTTGTAGGGTATGCGGTTCTCCCTAACTCTTTGAATTCACCTTTAAGTGTAGTAAACAAAATCCACTAAATCATTCATAAACTAACTTTAAGGTTATCTTTGGTTTAGTAAACGAAATCCACCAAGTCATTCATAAACTATCAAAGATTTATCAAGTATTAAACACAACGATAGCCTAGTCGCACTCCTAAGCTAATTACAATTAAGATAAGAAACAACCAATCAAACAAGAGATAGTAGGATGCAAGAATTATAAACTAAACCAATTAGATTCATTGAAGTTGTCACACCCTAATGATGAAGATAGACACAAGCATCACTAAGAAATCAATAAGATCTAATTAATTATATACAAGTTTCACACAATCATAAGCAAACACAAGGTGAATTAGCCAAGCATAATTAATGAAGAGCAAGCAACAATTAAGATAATTGAAGACATACCATAGGATTAGATTAACAAACAAACCAACACACAATGTTTATAGAGTGTTTGGAACCCTTTAAGTTGCTGGAAAAACACCTACCTAAACCCTAGAATCGGACTTAGGGTTTAGGGCTTACAAAAAGTGAAGTTATAATGTTATATTTATAGGCGATTTTCGTCAAGCAAAGAGTGACGGCGTCACACCTAAAGAGTGACGGCGTCGCGACATCTTTTTTCACCGGACCAGATTTTCTCGCTCGGTCGCGTGGGCTTTTGAATCACCGAATCCGAGTTCGTATGCAAAAGTTATGGCCAAAACAAGATCGACTACTTGGCGCGTGCCGTGACTTGATTAGCTTGTGACGGCCACCTTATTCGTGTGTGCCGTCCCCTTCAATCTCGACGCCGTCGATCAAATCTAGGCCGTCCGAGTAGCGACGGCCTATTCCTTTAGAACCCGACGTCGTCCCTTGAAAACATGCAATTTCGCTCGAGCCGTCAAAATGCCTTCCCGACGGCGCGCAGATATGCAGTGATGGCCGTCGCCTTATGTTTCAAAGCAGACTTTGAGTGTCTCGATTCGACTTTGGCCATTTTCTTCAGATATTCGCCTTTTCGTCCAAATAAGCATCATTCCAGATTTTGCCTTCAAGAGACCTAAAAGTGAAAAGGAACGATATTAAGCAATAACGGATACAAAAGTGATCGAATAAGGGCTTAAATGACCCCTCAAAAAGGTACCTTTTAAAGCCTTATCAGGTTTGCTCTCGGGTTAGTCAACATGTTAGGAGTATCTACAAGGGCTGGGTCGATTGAAGAGTGAAAGATCAAGACTTTGAAGGGTATCACACACCGTACTTTTTAGTCAATTTCGGGTTCACAAGGATTTATCGATTTCTCAAAGGTTCTGGTGCAGGTATGTGTTGAGTACAGTCATTACAAGAAGTTGAGTTTGAAGTGGAATCACATGAGGGTTGTGGAAATGAGGTGGAACCTTTGGAAAATGGGGATCAAGGTGATGATTGTAGTATATTTAAACTCATGATATCAACTATCAATTAGGATTGGATAGGGAACGACGTTTAGTAAGGAACCACTCAAGTATAAAGGTGACAGTAATATGGTTGCTTTAGGAGTTTCTTCATTGAAAAAAGAAAATGCACATGAGTCATTTACTTTCAAAGATGCAGTTTCTTGTGAGGTAATTTCCAAGTGGATGGTTGTAATGAAAGAAGATATGGATACTCGGTTAAATATGTGTACGCTCAACAACGGTTTCCGGCAAAGCATTGACGGCATCAACATATATTCCTCGGAGTATGCATAAGGTATATTCATACATCTATTCCTGTATATATGTCACGCCCCATCGCAGCGGAAGATAATGGGGCGTGACTTTCATGAAACAACGTCACAAGTTACATTGAACGACCTCTATATGAGTCGTTGAAAATAATAATTTGATTACAACAATAGAGTTTCAACAAAAAGACGTCGTTTTAAGAGTTCACAAGAAAAATATTTTTATACAAACCAAACGCTATTAGTAATGCAATTAAATCTCCGATGAAATGAGGCCGTAAAATGTGAATCTAGTATGGTGCTCCAAATGCTATCCATGTTACGTGCGACTAATGACCTGAGAATAACATGCTAAAACGGGTCAACATAAAGTTGGTAAATTCAAGGTTTAACGTTAAGTAAATAGTGTCATGGACCATAAGACTTAGTGACTATTGTATTACTCATAATATCATGAAAAGTATTACTATTACATTAAGCTCATGAAATCGAAGCCTTAACTATTATGTTTTGTGCCCTTGTAAGTGTTCCTTTCTGAGAACACTCATAGTTCCTCAAATGATTATGCGTCCGCTTGACATACCAATCAAGTAAGTACTACAAACCCGGACGGGTGTCAAACCAACAGATATATTCACAACATTCATGCTTACTCACGTATCTAACGGTTCATGGTTGTGGGTGGGCCTTAGTGGAAAGATGTGTAACTTAGGCAATACGTAAATGTTTATAGTACTTGTGTCCATAAAATAAATGAGCATGTATCCTCAACCCATAGTAGTTCAAAACAAATAAAGTATGGGCTATGAGACTCACCTCAATAAGTGATAGTAACGAGTAAATAAGGCAAGCTCGATGTAGATTGTGTGACCTAACCGTAAACTAATCAATAAGGCGCCTTAATGCACGTGAGTTTTGAAAGTTATACCACGCATATAAGCTTGTGTATAAGATTTATTAAACTCTATAAGTAAAAACTTAGGATAAAGAGTGAAAAGGGTACTTTTATAGACCTAGGTTAAAAGACAGTTAATCTTGATACAACTTTGAGAGGCCATAACTCTCTCAATTCTTAATGAAATTTAGTAAAACAAAGTCTAGAATTTAGGTTTATGTGTTAGCAACCCATATGGCATCACTCAATAATTCAAAAGTTTTTGACCTTCAAATTGTGGTTACAAGACACGGGTGTCAACAACTTTACCTATTGGACACTTATGTGCATTAATTTGTTTTAAAATACCAAACCTCCACCAAAAATTATGATTTCTAGATGAAAAGCTTCCTAAGACATTACAATATAACATGGTTAAGAGAGATATGCTAAAAGCGTTTAGTAAAATAGGTCAAACACGTTCCAAAGTAACCTAAATTTTCGGACAAAAAACCCTAATTGTGTATCATTTCTTAAATTAACTTTTTATACAACAAATCTATTAGGGTGATATGACATCCATGCATGACATGATAAATAAGTATTATATGAGTTTCTTGAGACACTTACACGAAAAATGAATGAGTTTAATGATGGTGAAATAAGCTTGGACCAACCCGAACACTAGAACCCTTGATGAAATACTAGTAAAACCTTGATATACTTAGAAAAACCTTGCTATACTTGAAAAACTTACAAAATTTGTGTCCCTTGGTGTGTTCTCACCGAATTTGAGAGAAAGTAGAGTGTATTTGTGTGTGTTAAGTGAGTGAATTTAGTGTGCTATATATAGGCGAGATGGGAAGTAACTAGTTAGTTGAAGGAGTAATTACATTGGTAGGTATGGTTTTGCTTGGTTTAAACTTAGGGAAGACCAAAGGGACAAGAGTACCTCATGGGAAAGAGGTGAGGCATTGAGCAGAGTGAGGGAGGAAATAGAGGGAGGAGGTGACTAACTTGGGTGTCTTGTGGGTGTGGGTTTTACACAAGAGACCATGGAGATGGGGGAGACAAGGATGTGAGGGTTGACCAAAGGGAGGGTCCGGTTTTGTGAAGGAAAAAGGGAGGAAAGAAGCTAGTTTTAAAGAAGTATATGTATTTAAATGTGATAGTAAGGTTGTGGCTTGTGTTGGTGATTATATGCATGCATGCAAGTGTGATGATATTAGAATGAAAACTATGTGTGTAGTCGGTGAAACCGAATGTATATGATCACTAGGTAATAACTATGAGAAAGCTATTATGATTGCTTGTTATCGACTAAACTTTAGTCCATCGTGCTAGTTCAAGACGTAAAATTTCCAAAGATGGTTATCGTTATCGCGGCATAACCTAACGATTATGAGTAACGTCTATTATTTTCTTGTTTTAGAATAAAGGTTCTAGTTTATGAATAAACATTAACTTGAAATTGTTGGTTGTCAAAATATAGATGACATGGGATTTACTTGCGAAAGCAAGGTTGAGATTGGGGTTGCCAAGGGTTTGTTCGTTTAGACATTTGGCCCAATAAGTGTGTTTGTTTTTATCTCGTTCGGGCCGATCAAATGTTCAAACCTCTTAATGTCTCCTAATTCTTCTTTCTTATTACTTTTTTTTTCACTTTAGTTTTTTATTTTATTTTTATTTGACAACTATAAGAGGGCATTAAGACACCTCTTCCATATCTAGTTACTTAGATATGTAGTATTAATTAAAAGGATGGAACCGGAATATGCATGTGTATTTTTGCCTTTGTAGGTTGTGGTCCTTCAACTGAAGGTTAAGAGCTCATTTTGATGCTTATAATGTGGATCTAGTAAAATTCTCATGCATGTTACATAATAAAGATTCTCATGCATGTTACATAATAAAATGCATCATCTATATTCGGTTTCATATAAGTTTAATTTCGACAATATTAACACCGGATGCTTATATATAGGAACTTATTTGTTGGTGCTCATCAATATCATTTATCTCAATCTTCATAGAAATGGATCAAGAAAAACTTCATATAGCAATAATCGCAAGCCTGTGGGTTGGTCATATACTCCCGTCCTTATTACTCGCTAACCGTCTTGTCATTCATCACAACATCACCACCACAATCCTCGCAATCACCACTCAAAACTCACATCTTGAGTCAACACAAAACTCAATAACTTGAGTCACATCAACATTATCAAAATCCTTTACCGGACACTTCTAACTTACTAGACGAGGCTGATAGTGTGTTCACAATGTTGGATTTATAAGATCAAACCTCCTTAATTCATGAGAAAAGTGACACCGGATCAAGCAAACCCACAACTTAAATATGAAATATAATAAAAGATGACACACGGATATAACGTGGAAAACCCCAATAGGGTAAAACCACGGGCAAGGAAAGATACGTTTCACTATGATGAAAACTAGAGTTACACCTTCTCGCTAACTACAAGGATAAACACTTATATCTCTTGTATTAGGAGATATTACAAACTCTCTATCAAACTCAAAGAGTAGGAGAAAGAATAAGACCAAGAACACTTTGTGTTTGCTTTGGAATGGGATGCCAATTGAGGTTGTGAATGCCTCTATTTATAGTAGTAGTCCATGGCACTAGTTCATGCATTTGGTACATACTAACCATTTGCCAACTTGTCCACTTGAAAGATTCTCTAAATGAGATACATTGTATCTTTAACAATCTCCCACTTGAAGATCCGATTGAAGCTAAATCGATCTTCACACCATTATCCTTCCTTGCACTTTCATGTTTCTTACGTTTCCGCTAGGCCGCATGAGGATCGGCACCATATAAACTTGTCACAGTTGATTGCTTTCGTCAGATAATCTGCTATGTTATCATCAGTATGAATTTTCTGCATATCCACGGTTCCTTCTTCCACTTTCTCACGAACGAAGTGATACTGAACTCGTATATGCTTTGTCTTTGAATGAAATGCCGGATTCCTTGCAAGATACAAGGCACTCGGTTGTCACAATATAGAGTAATTTTCTTGTTCGTGCCTAGCTCTTCCAACAACATCTTCAACCATCTCGCTTCTTTCTTTGGCTTGAGCAACCGCAACATATTCTCGCCTGTCGTTGACATAGCGACAACCGATCGCAGCTTTAAAACCCGACTTCTTCGTTCCGCCGTAGTGTAAACACATACCGGTGGTTGATTTACTTCGTCAAGATCACCGCGCATAGTCGGAATCAACATATCCCTGACGCTTAAACCCGATTCCCCATAACATAATGCAACATCCGAGGTTCCTTTAAGATATCTAAAGATCCTCTTCACGCCTTCCCAATGCTCTCTACCAGTTCCGCCATGTACCGACTCACTACTCCCATCGCATGTGCAATGTCCGGTCTTGTACAAATCATCGCGAACATTAAACTTCCCACCGCCGATGCATACGGTACTCGAGACATCTCCATCTCTCTTCTTCACTTTGCTAGGACTCATCTTGAGGATAACTTGACGTTAGTAGGAAGCGGGGTTGATATTGGCTTACAATCTTGCATATTGAACCTTTGCAAGATTTTCTTCACATAATTTTTACGTGAAAGCCAAACTTTCCTACTAACTCTATCTCGGTGAATTTGCATCCTAGAATCTTGTTTGCGGTCCAAGGTCTTTCATCTCGAATTCCCTAGCGGTGTGCCTTTAGTTTCATCGACACGATCTTTGTTGGGGCTCGCAACCAACATGTCACAACATATAACAACAAGATGGCAAAATCATTGTCTCCAAACCTCTTGTAATAAGCACAAGGGTCTCGCATGTAGTCTGTTATATCCAAGGCCAATGATGAAAGAATCAAATCTCTTGTACCAACACCGCGCTTTGCTTTAAACCGTCAGAGATTTGTTTAACCTACAAACCAAGTTCTCCTTTCCTTTTGTTTAAAACCTTACGGTTGGAGCATGTAAATTTCTTCCTCAAGATTTCCATGAAGAATGTTTTCACATCTAGTTGCTCTAGATGTAAATCATACGTAGCACACATTGCGGAACTACTCGAGCAGCTTGTCATTCGAACCACGAGGGAAAATATTTCATTGAAGTCGACTCCTCTTTACGAGCATATCCTTTGACTACCAATCTTGCGATACCTCTCCACTTTGGTCATCACCGTTCCTCTTGATCTTATACACCCATTTGTTTTCAATAGGTTTTCTACCGGTAGTGGCATTAGTTCCCACGTTTATTCTTATGAAGAGCTTCAATTTCTTCTTGCATTGCTTCCATCCGAATCTAAGCATCCGAATTATTCGATGCTTTGAAGAGTTGATGGCTCTCCTTCCTCTGTAAGAAGACAAGATGCAACATTGCCCTCCATAACATAATCCGAGTGCCACACCGGGCGTTTTCTTTCACGATTAAGAGTACGAGTCGTTGGAGCTTGAGACTCGGTCGTCTCATTCACCTCGTGCTGTGGTACGGCTTCAGAAGAATCATTCGAATGAAATTGCCTTTCCATCTGTATTGATGTAGTTTCTCTTGTAGTGCTATCACCTTCTTCAATCTCTTGACTTTTGTCTTCCATAAAGACAACATCTCTGCTGACGACTACTTTGTGGGCAGTGGGGTCCCACAAGCGATACCCCTTTACTCCGTCAGCGTACCCCAAGAACAAACATTTTCTGGATTTCGGATCCAGCTTTGTAGTTTCTTGAGAATTGTACATCACGTGCAGGACTTCCAAATATATGAAGGTCCGAATAGTTGACCGGCTTTCCGTCCACATCTCCATCGGTGTCTTCAACTCAACTGCAGTTGAAGGTGACCGATTTATCACATAACATGCGGTATTGATCGCTTGCTTGAACGATTTTTCCAAGCCTGCAGTTGCCAACATTGCTCTTGCTCTTTCTAACAAGGTTCTGTTCATCCGCTCTGCCACTCCATTCTGTTGAGGAGTGTATGCCGTAGTGAACTGCCTTTTGATTCCTTCTTGCCTGCAAAAAGAATCAAATTCATCACCAGTGTATTCACCTCCATTATCTGTCCTCAAACACTTGATCTTCTTTCCAGAATCAAGTTCAACCCGCGCTTTGTAAACTTTGAAAACTTCAAACACATCAGACTTCTTCTTGATTGGGTACACCCAACATCTCCTGGAATAGTCATCAATGAAGGATACAAAATGTTGGAATCACTCCTAAACAGTATTTCAAGTATTTATATTTCATATGTAATAGGTAGCTTTATTCTGGCCTTTATGTTTGTTTAAGGTCCAGCTTATGTAGAAGGCCCATAAGCTGAGGCCCAAGCCCAATAAGGAATAGGGAAGGAGAGGGAGTGTTGCCCTAGCTCCTTGCCTATATAAACTATTGTAAACCCTCATTTGAGGGTTGGTTGTTCAAGTTTTCTCTTCATTCACTCACCTACGCATAACCGTGTCTTATATTGTTTGTGTGTGTGTTTGATACTTGTTCAATCGCCTTATCTCTTTCTATATAAGCTTGTGTTGTAAAACTAGTGACCTAACAGTGGTATCAATCGCCAAATAGTTGGGTGTACTTGTTTGTTTTTGAAGTTTTTTTGGTTTGGGTTTACGCGTAAAGATAACATCATCTTTGGTTCGCTTAAAAAACTAAATTTTTACACTTTTAATCCAAGATTCTTGTACTTTCAACGTTATTAGGTGTTAAACTATTGGTTTTGGCAAAAGTTTGGAACTTTACGTGTTTTCCTTGTTTTAAGCTAGTTTTTATACGAGGTGTTATCCTACGCATAATCTGCTTTTAGAAGCTTTGGATCATCAAGTTTCACACTTTTGTGTTATTTTGGTGATATTGAAGCTATTTCATCACAAAAACGGTTTAGAAACAAATTTGGATAGAATCAAAGTTACGAGTAATCTTACGCGTAACAAAACCCTAAAATTACGCGTAAGAATTTCCTTGGTTTGATCTTCAATTTTCGGTTTATTCCGTGTTTTCTTACTTGGATAAGTCCGAAAATCGTCGACTTTGGATATCTTTTGCACTTTGTGAAGTGTAAAGATCACTTGGGATAAAACCCTAATCTTACGCTTAAGCATAAAGCTTACGCGTGAAAATCTTACGCTTAAGATTCATCTTACGCGTGAGACTTAGTCCCACGCATAAGGTAATCCCACGCCTAACTTTCACGCCTAACTTATCGCTTACGCGTAACTTTAGTCTTTTTCCCGCTTCGCGTAAGCTAAATACTACGCGTAACTATTCTTGTTACGCGTAACTTTTGGTGTTTTTACGCATAAGTGCTACTTGGTTCTTGTCATTTCTACGCCTAAGGATACTTCATCAACAAAGGTTCATTCGACTACAAAGATCCATTCTTACTACACAAGTTTATCATCATGTCTCAACCACCATACTCTAACTATTTCCCTCACACTTATAATCAACAACAACAACAATTAACTCCACAACATCAACAATGGAATCAACAACAAGCAATTTATCAACAACAATTTAATCAGCAACATACTCCACAACTTGGTGCAATTCCACAACCTCAAATGGTTCAACCACAACCAAGCATTCAAGTTCAACCCTACACAACTGATTTCAATCAACATCCATCACGGACAACTATGAAGGAACCCACTTGGTTTGCTAAGATGTGTGAAGCTTTAAGCGACCAACAATCAATTCATGAAGTGGATCACTTGATAGACCTCCAATGCTCACTCCAGAAACTACGATCAATGGGTGATAAGGTTCTTTAGGTTCGTGATCCAAGAAGCCACACGGAAAGTTCTTAAAGAAGGTTATCTTAGAAGGTCCATTTGAGATGCCTATTGTCACTATACCCGGAGATCCAATCTTTGCTCCACCAAGAGATGAACAAACCAACATTGCTATCAAGCGGACTTAAATCCTCGAACTTCTACACTATGAAGCTGATGAACTTGCAATGGAATACATCCTCTTAGGATTACCAAACCCAATTCTTCGTAGTGTTGATGCTCAAAAGATCGCACAAAAATGTGGGATCATATTCGCCTTCTTATGGAAGGATACAGACTCAATCGGGAGGATTTGGAATCCAAAATTTACTTGGCTTATGAACACTTCTTGATTGAACACGGAGAGACACTTGAGTCATATCATCACCGATTTTCGAGACATCATCAATGATTTGGATAAACACAACATCATCATGCCAAGAATTGCAAAGTGAATACTAAGTTCCCGAGTAGTCTTGGTCCGAATGGGAGAAGTATGTCATTTTTCTCCGTCTGCGAAGAACATGCATCATTCTACTTATGGATTGTTGTACGATTACTTGAAGCCTCATGAAAAGGAAGTTGATCGGGAAAGGATTCTCCGTGCTCAAATTGCTAAGCAATCACAACCTGACAATCAACAACTTGCCTTGTATGCTCAGCGGACTTATCCTCTCAACCAAAGAACTCAACCACCGCTTCCAACACATCTTCACAAAGAACAACCTCAACCTCAACAAAATCAATTGGTCCCATACAAGAACAATGCTCAAGCATATGTCGGTGAAGCTACCGAGGAAATCGATCCATTCGCATTGCAACAAGGATTTGTGATGATCGCTAATGCGTTTGGCGTTACACCAACAAATCCAACAATCGTATTCGTTCCTCATCTAACACACGGACTCAAGTCTGTTGTGAACAATGGACGTGTTAAGTTCGAATCGTGATTATGGTCGCCGGATGGGAGGTGGTCAAGGGTTTAATGTTTGTGGTAGGAATAACAACGAGCTCAAGTGGTGGAACAGGAAATGCTCGAGTCGGTTAAATGGTCTTAGATGCTACAACCGCAATGAAAAGGACACTGGCTAATGCATGCCCAAAGCCAAGGACTAGGGCAAGTGCTTATTTCAAAGAGGCCTTACTCGGCTCTTAAGGATGAAGTGGTGGATCTCTTACGCACAAAGAACGAGCTTTATGGCGTATGCAGACTCGGATGATGATATGGAGGACTTGCAAGCTAATGCATTTGTTATGTTGATGGCTAATATGCATGAGTCGCACATGAGTGATTCGGTGCCCAGTGTATGACACCGATGGCTTGTCTCGTGTACCGAACAAACCATCATCATATCTCGAACTAATATCTCCGCCAATATCCGAATCCGCAAGCGGATCGGATCGCTCAAAATGAGTCTTCTACATCTTCCTCGATGATTTTCAAGTTAACCACAGTAGTTACATTTGACGATCAAGATGACCTTATGGTCCCCTTGATAATCAAATTGACTCGTGGTCATACTTGAGGATCTAAAGAATGATCATGTTGAGACTCACGTTGAACAAGATGATCTGCTGCCTCATCCGTTTTTGCTCGGTTAATTCAAGACCATAAAATCAAAATGGAGGAATGTTATGCATTAAATCGGTCATTAAAAGTAAAATGCATCTGTAACAAAGGATTTCGAATGTTTACAAATGCAACTCAACTTTTCAAAACTCAAGAAAACCGTGAAAAGGTTTTGAAGCCGCTTTTGCAAAATCTCATCAAAGCGAAAAATATTTAGAGACGGATCGTGATCTAGCCGCCTCGAAGAATGCTTTGTTGTCCGAATTAGAACAATCAAACATGAACATAAAAAGCAAATTAACGCTCTCACCTTGGAAAATCAAAAGCTAAGGTGAGTTGTTAAATTGTCAAAACAGTTCTCCGCATACAAAAAGCATTCAACGAATCGGGTAGATGACCTTCTTGCGTAAATTCTCGGTTTACAAAACAAAATTAAAGAGTTTAAAGCGGTTGTTTACAAACATGGTGAATCGATATGACTATTGAAAAGTTTACCTTAAAACCCAATCCAAATGGATATGGAAAAATCTAGCCGATTACAAACCTAAGCTTTCACTAAAACATTCAAACCAACTCCACAAGTTTCCGAAGCACAATACAAAATTGATAATATCACATGAGTGTTGTTGAATACCATCGTCAAGAGGAACTAGATGCGTAAGACGGCGAGTCGATCAAAATTAAAAATGTTGTTTACAACAAACCTTTAATTATAAAAACGCGGTCACTTTCGTCACACCAACGGATTCTTCCAACACACCAAGGGTTATCATCAAAACACCCGAGTCTTCTATTGTTAATCCCAAAACAGTCTTTGCACAAACTTATGGTCCTTTACCTTCCATTAGCGAAGTAAACTCACAACCCGAAAATCGAAAAATTCTTGATATTTTGACATTTTCATGGTCGACCTCAAAATTTTACAACATGAGATAGAATATCGATCCGAAATCAAAATTGAACATTTTCAATCGCCTCCGGCGAGAGAACAAAGAGACATTTTTCGAAAAATCTTTTACCTAATGTTAAAAACTTGAAAAGTTGTGCAATTGCTCGGAAAAGGATTTTCATAAGGAACTTGGGGTAATGAAAACGTTTTCGAAAAACGAAACATCTATTACTAACACAAAACGCAAAAGAAACTATTGAGAAAAGATGTTGATCGACTCTTGGAAGATGTTATCTGTCTTGATATCCATAATGTTGTGCTATTATATTCGTTGCCATATGCATCGATCATATCTCTGATATTGTTGACATTTGTAATCATGAGAACACCGATAATGTGCTTCATCGAGTCTTTAAAAGCGAAAATAAACGACACACACGGAAATTCACAATGCAAAACGTCGTCTTCAATGGTGTGAAAAGATATTCACAACCATCAACTTAGTTTTCAAAAGAAAATCGCTCAATTGAGTGCCAAATCTTCCGATCCTAAAATTGTTCAACCGGATGATCAAAGCGTGTCTTTGAAAAGTCAAATCTCAAAATATGAACAAGAACTTTTAAAAGTTAAATAGGAATATGGTGTCATATTTGATTTACTCAAAAGACTCGAGATGAAGCATCTAATGAACTTGATCACTATCTTGCTCACACTAGAGAAGTCATGAATTTTGTTGGTAATATTCGCTCGAAAATCAAAATCGATTCACACCATCTCTAAGTTACGGAAATGTTAGGAAAGTATGAACTACTCCCGCCATCGTGATTAAGAGATTAGCACCACCACACTCGAATCGTGAACCTAGAATTCCAACGCCAAATCACAAGTTGCTAATGTGTTTCCCTCTTCGAAGCAGAATAGTTGCATCTTTTCCAAGCGTCCGCACTTCACGCCACCTAGAGCACTCAAGCGAAGAATAGGAAGTTGCGACCTAAGAAAAGATCAATAAGGAATGCTAAAATAGAAGAACACCCTAGGAATCAATAAAACTCAAGTTACTTCCACTATAGATATTGCGTCGGCAAATGTAATAGAAATAGTGATGTAACGAATGATAAACCGTTGAGTACCTTTGATATTCAATCGATGCACCTTGTGATATATGTCAAAAGAGTCTCAATTTCGATTGTCACGACAAATGTGTTGCTAAAGCTATAATCTCTAGATTACGGAATCCTAAGAATTGGAATACCTCTAGGCCCACTAATCATTCTAAGTCTGTGCTTGGTATACCACCATCTTTAGATTCTAAGGCAACCATTGCTGTCACAGTAGCTCCCACTTCAACTCCTAAGAATGTTGTACCACCTAGTGATTTCACTAAGACTAAAGCAAAGAGTAGCTATAGATGGCAAAAATGGATATATAACACACTAGGATTTAAATGGATTCCTAAACTTATGAACGTGTGTATATCCGATATACCGCTTTGGAACCTCTAACATTTTGGGTTCCACATCTACTTCTATTCCATCCGTGTCGCATGTGTGTAATGCGGTGATCTGAGATCATTCTCTGATTGTTGATAGCGGATGTTCCCGACACATGACAGCAATCTTAAACTGTTATCAAACTTTATTGCAAAGTTCATTGGCACTGTCGATTCGGGACGATCACTGCGACCATCATGGGCTACTGAGATTATGTTAATGGGAACATCGAAATAAGCGTGGTTTACTATGTGGAAGGCCTCGGTCACAACTGCTTTCATGGGTCAATTTTGTGATGGAGACTTGGAGGTTGCTTTCGGGAGAAAACTTGTTTCATTCGTGATCTACAAGGAAACGATCTTATGTCCGCTCGCGTAATTCCGCCTCTACACTATCTCTATGCAAGACATGGTTGCTTCCTCTCCCATTTGCTTACTTTCAAAGGCAACATCTACAAAATCTCGGCTATGGCACCGTCGTCTCTCACATCTAAACTTTCAAACCATCACCAATCTTGCTCGACACAAACTAGTTGAAGGACTCCCACGATTCCGGTATTCAAAAGATCACCTTTGCTCGGCATGTGAACAAGGGAAAAGCACTCGTGCTCATTTTCCTTCAAAGGTGGAACACGACTCTCGACATGTGCTTCATCTTCTTCACATGGATTGTGTGGCCCAATGCGCGTGCAAGCGATAAATGGCAAACGTTACATCTTAGTAATCGTTGATGACTACTCTCGATGGACTTGGGTCTACTTTCTTCGTAGCAAAGACCAAGCTCCACAAATGATCATCACCTTTCACAAAGATACTGAGTTCGACTCCGCAACACCGTCGGAATCATCGAGCAGACAAAGGCCGAATTTGTTAACAAAACCCTTCATGAATTTTATGAGAAAGTGGAATTGACATCAAACATCTATTGCACTGACACCGAACAAAGCGGAGTTGTTGAAAGACGAAACCGAACGTTAGTGGAAGCTGCAAGAACAATGTTAATCAATGCTAAACTTCCGGATTACTTATGGGCGTGTCGATTCATCGCATGCTATACTCAAACCGTTCTATGATCACAAAACGCCACAACAAAACACCTTTTGAGCTTGTTCACAACTATAAACCGAACCTCAAACACTTTCATGTATTTGGATCCCTTTGCTATCCAAATAATGATCGTGATGATTTTGGAAAGCTAAAAGCCAAAGTCGATATTGGGTCTTTATTGGATCTTGTGATAATTCTAAAGGTTTCAAATGCGGAATCGTCGTACTAAGGAAGTAATGGAAACGATTCATGCTCATTTCGATGAACTCACGGAAATGGCTTCGAGTATAACGACTTAGAACCGGTCACAACCGTTTAAACTTCCTCAACCCCATCATCACCAAGAAAGCCCTCGCCTAACTCGTCAACAAATGGAAAGGTTATTTGCTCCTGCGTTCGTGACGATATTGATGAATGTGCTCTGGTGTATCCATTCACCGCACAACCCGATAATATTCCTATACCGATACACTGCTACAACAACCATCGTTGAAGATGCACCTACACCAATTGACTCCAACACAACAGCTTGAACACACCGCTTCAAACAATGATGAACCAAATGATGATATTCGAATGAAGTACCCCACCGCAGATTTTGATCCAAATCGTTCTTCACCCGTTTGCTAATGAGATCTGCTGCACCCGATGTCATGGAATCTTCCACAAACCATTTGAATCCTCGGAATCGCACAATGTATATCAACATCAACCTCTACACATAGATGGACAAAGACCATCCTCTCGCTAACATTATTGGCAACCCGAATCAACCAATCGTTACGAGACAACGACTTCACTCGAGACGGTGAACATTGCATTTATGCACTCACCGCATCGCCAATCTGAAACCTAAAAACATTAAAGACGCAATGACCAAAGACAAATGGATTGAATCCATGCAAGAAGAACTTAACCAATTCAAACGTCTTGAAGTATGGGAGGCGGTTGAAAGACCAACGGGGTCTCGTCATTGGCCTAAAATGGATTTGGAAAAACAAATTGGATGTCAAGGAATGTCATCCGAAACAAGTCACGGCTAGTTGCTAAGGGTTATCGTCGGGAAGAAGGATAGACTTTGAAGAATCTTTGCTCTGTTGCTCGTCTTGAGGTCATTTGGATATTTCTCGCGTTCGCGACTCATATGAACATGACGGTCTATCAAATGGATGTCAAAGCGGCGTTTCTCAATGGACAACTTAAAGAAACGGTCTATGTCACCAACCGGATGGATTCGTTGATCCCGAGTTCCCGAACCATGTCTACAAACCGAACAAAGCTCTTTATGGTCTCAAACAAGCCCCTCGGGCATGGTACGATAAGCTATCATCTTTCCTAATTGCCAATAACTTCACCAAAGGCTCGGTTGACCCAACTCTTTTTATACAATATCACGGGCACACATCTTAATTGTTCAAATTTACGTGGATGACATCATTTTGGGTCAACACATAAAAAGTTTTCAATCGCTTTTGCAAAACTCATGAAGAAAAATTTTGAAATGTCCATGATGGGTGAACTTACGTTCTTTCTAGGACCGCAAGTTCATCAATCACCCGTGGTATTTTTCGAGTCGGTCCAAATATGCCCTTGAATTGTTAAACAAATTTGGAATGAAAACTGTGATACTTATGCCACACCAATGACTCATACCAAGAAATTAGATCTTTGATTTACATGGGAAATTGGTTGACCTACCAAATACCAAGTATTATTGGGTCTCTCATGTATCTAACAACTAGCGACTGATATTGTCTTTGCCGTTTATCTATGCTCCGTTATCGATCGCGACCAACTGAAACCCACCTCTACGAGGCTAAAAGAATCCTCCGATACATCAAGGGAACCATTAATTTGGGGATCCGGTATCCGAAGGATTCAGTTTTGAACTAATCGCTTTTGAGGACGATCACGCAGGATGCCTAGACTCGAGGAAAAGTACTTGGGAGCACTACAATTTCTCGGTGATAAACCGGTGTCCCGGCAATCAAAGAAGCGAGGATTGTACATCATTGTCATCAATCAAGCGAATATGTAGCCATGTCCGCATGTTGTGCTCAAGTCATCTGGATGCGAACACAACTCAAAGACTATGGTTACGTGTTTGATGTAATCGATGTCTTTGCGACAATCAGTGCCATTGCGATCTCGTGCAACTCGATTCGGACTCGAAATCAAAGCACATTGATCTACGCTATCATTTCATCAAGGATCATGTGGAGCAGTGCCGTTGAACTATACTTTGTGGGTCTTGAATACCAATTGGCGATCTTCTCACAAAAGCCTTGCCTCCCGCTAGGTTTAATGAGTTGGTCCACCGGTTGGTATGAGGTGTTTGACTCAAGAGGAATTGGATGACCTCTTAAAACGATCTTAAAACACCCGTCAAACACCAAACCATCTTTTGTATATAAATAAAAACTTTTCAAAAACAAAATACAAAAATATAAAATCTGATAAAACAACAAAAATATTCTTCTCATCTATTTCTCTAACATGGCAAGTACCGTTCTTCCGTCAACACTTGCATCTCTCAAATTTCGTATTTTTCCGATCAAGTGTTGAGGGGGAGAAATTTATCACTTAACCATTCCAAAACATAAGTGTACTTGCATGTTATCACATCTCGGTTGTTTTGTTATACAAATGATGGTGGACTTACTGGCTCAATGCCACTCCTCGGACTAAAATTCTTTAACCGTTTAAATTTATCAAGCCGAGGGGGAGTGTCGTCATGATTTTCTCTCAAAAATCTTTGTTTGGTAACCTAAATGGAAGTTAAAAGGCTTTGGTTGAAAAAGGAAAAGGTGGAGGACCGAACTGTCATAATCGAAAGTATTTTCAATAAAATACCCCACCTACCACTCTTATCACATTTATTGCTAAAACCTTCAAATCCTACGCCTAACATCCTTCAAGAATTGCGTGTCTCAGATCTTCATTTTGTAAGTGTTTGTGTGTTCATAACAAGATTACAAACAATGGTTTTAAACCATTTTGAAAATTAACGGTTTGATTTTAACCTATGGGTGATTTTGTGTTCTACGCGTATGCGTATGAACACATAATCTTGTTTATGTGTTTGAAGTTAAAAAAAAAAGGATTGTGCCAAAATGTTTTAACATCATCTATAATACTTTCTTAAACATCAAAACGCACCTAGACACTCGAATTGAATGTATTTGAGATTTAGGGTTTATGCGTAGAATTGGGTCTTTTCAAATGTGAAGGTTTTTGGTATAAAAGATAGTCATATAAGGTTGTTTTCAAGTTCAATTGAACATATGTAAACCCAGAAATCACCCAGAAACAACTATGATACTTAATTCGAAAATTAGGGTTCAAGTTCATATAAATTGGGTATTTGTGATTCAAGGCTTATTTGATGTTAAAACTTGGATAAAACTGCTTTATGGACTTCTTAGAACTACCAGAATCAATATGATGTTCATCCCATGGCTAAATCTCATACGCGTAAGTTTAGGGTTTAGACTACACGATGTGATTCTAGCGTAACAGTTACATGGACTAAAATGTTGTTATCTCGTGATAAATTGTTGTTTTATGTGAACATTGATGAGTTGATAACTTTATTTCGTGCTTTGCTACGCTTAAACACTCGTAATCAAGGTCATAAGAATCTCTACGCATAAGGATTACCCTACGCGTAGTCATGTTATCGTAAAATAAAACCCACGCATAACTATTACGCGTAAGGTTCTACTGATGGGACTACGCGTATCCCGTGAAGGATATGCGTGCAATGGACCTCTCGCATAAGGTCTACTCTTACGAGTAAGCCTTACGCGTAAGGTTCTTATCGCCCACTGGCGTAAGCTCTCCGCGTGGGTCCCCTTTTCACGCGTAACATTTCTTACGCGATAAGAAAGGATCCTACGCATAAGCTTTAGCCGCCAGCGTATGTCACGATTTGTTCGCGTAACTTTGTCAATCCTACGCTTAAGCCATTTTTGACCTTCATTATGAATTGTTACGTGTACAAAACTTGTTAATAAACTTATCATAACGTCACGAACCCAATAATGTCACTAATAAACCAAAACGTTTGATATGTTGTGAACAATAAGTGATAACATGAACTTTAAAACTTAAAGTTAACTAACTCACGAAACATTTCACGACGTCATTAGACTATTGGACATACAAGTGACTTAGGACTCGTAACAATCATTGATGTTGTACATTAAATAACTAGACAATAAGAACTACTGTTGACTAACATTATGTCTTTCGATATGTTGGTTCTTTTGGCTAATGTTATTTCAGATCACGACATGGCTGCTCAACCAAACATGGATGCACCAAATGTTCTCTCCATTGCTGATATCTATCCTCATGGCTATCCAATGAAGATTGGAAAGAATAATCTCCGAGTTGACTTCAGCACTCTCACTTGCTCTGAGTCTTCATGCTTAATCGCTATTGACATTCTGAGGTCTCATCCATATCGAACATGCTCACACATTCTCGCAGCGCCTTCACGAGATCTATATCCAACAGCTCGGAACACCATGGAAAGGGTCAAAGGAAGGATCGCAGTGATGGTGACTCGAATCACAAAAGAATCACCATCACACTGCGGACTTAAGGGTCATTCTCTTAATTCTCAAGTCGAACCTGACAAACTTTATGCCACACCTACTGAAGAGCTCACTCTCCAATTCTTAATCGATATCGGTTATGATGAGGCTACAGGAGTAATCACCAAACACTCTCACGTAGAGCTCAAGAGTATTCCTCAACCGTGGAGAACGCTCTACATGATTATCACCAAGTCCGTTTCTGGTCGTGATAGCGGCTATGAGCATCCTAAGCTCATAGAACTGCAAATATTTTGGGCATTTGTCAACATGAAACACATCGCTATTGAAGCTCTGATTTGGGATGACATGATGTCATTTCTCAACAAACTTGGCTCAAAGATTCCCTACATCAGATATACCAAACTGTTGATCCAGAGAGCACTTGGACTACATTCGATATTCCCAAGAGGCTCAATGACCCCGACAATCACGACATGTTGGTGAACCTATTCGACCATCGAATGAAGGAATCATCTACAAAGAAACAGGGCGGTGTTACAGACACCGCTAATCGAAGATGTCGAAGCTCAAGCGTATAACAGTATCACGGGCGGTAAGACAAGGCAAGGTTGGTCACCTCGACGAAAAATCTTCGGAACTCCTACTGGGAGAACTAGAAGAGGAAGTCTTGGAAGTGTTACAAGTTCGAGTCACAAAGGAAGTTTCCCAAACGAAACCCTCCGAGAAAAGGTTTGTTCCGTGTGAAGCTACTCCCATTCCTAAACCCAAACTCGAATCGAAACAACACCTTGAGGACGTAAGTTCGAAGATACTGAAAGCAGATGAGGAGGTTCTCCACTGAAACCGCTAAGGATGTCCGACACTCAATAGTACGAAACCTCCAAGTCCTCAAGATGATAAGGGTAAAGGAAAGACTCGGTACTTGTACCTTATGATCTTTGGCTCGAAAGTGAAGAAGAACCACCGAGACAACTTACGAAAGAAATTACATCAACTTAGACATGAACACAAAGTCGATGAATTTGCTAAAGAGCAAATGGGTGGACCCGGAGGAACTAGTGGTGCTGCTCCCTCCGAACCATCTCCTGATGCGGTTAATCAACCCGATAAGGGAGCTGGTACCACCACTCTTTTGCAACAACAACAGTTTGTGGAAGACACTATGGAGTTTAATTTTGAGAATCCAGAAACTGATGAGGAAAAGATGGATAAAGAGTCTGATTATGACGATTTTCTTCTGGATAATCCAACTGAAACTCAGAAGGAAACTTCTGAATCACCGAAGGACCCAGAGTCTCCTCACATCTCCTCTTCATCCGACTCTTCTTCACATTCATCTCCACCACCATCAACGAAATCAACAAAATCCTCATCCAAATCCGTGAAGAAACCAAAATCTTGGGTTTCTCAAGCTCATGAACGGATTCAAAAGTCATCAAGGAAGCCAGAAGAAAAACGCCTTAACAAGAAGTCAATTTCTTTCGATCACATACAAAGATATACATAGAGAGAACGAAAAGAGGAACAAGGAAAGGAAGTTTGTGCAGAATTCATGAAGAGTCATCGCCGTGAGCAACTAAACGAAATGATTGAAGGTTACACAAACAGTACCTTCATGACAACGTTCCTAGACTTACAGGAGATGTTTACCGACAACTCTATCCAAACTGTTGCACCGGCCAAACAGGCGATGAAGTCAACACCGATGTATGTCAAGATCAATCCTGTTGATCCCGAATCTTCTCGACGCCGAATTAGTTGATCGACCGTCGCACAACCGCCTCTAAGCGTTCCGCAATGCTTGCCTCTCATGAAAGCAAACTGTTAGAAGCTTTCTTGGCATTCCAACAATTCGCATGCCGAGAAGAAGCCGAGAGGCCTAAACGTCATAGAGACGAGGATGATCGGGATCGGGATAAGACCGACGAGGCTAAGCGTCAAAAGATGTCCGTGAATCCTCCTCGATGCCACCTCCTCCAAAACCAATTCGCACAACAAAGTCTTCTCCACCTCGGTCTTCTATCGATAAACCTCGGGACGATTCCGAGTTACCACCACTGACTCGAGCGGTGATCACTTTGAGTATACGGGTGGTGACGATGAAGAGGTCCTTGAGCCCCAACAACAACCCTCCTCTCCCAAACAAGTGAAGAAACCCGAATCATCATCAAAGCCTTCTAAAGCAAGAAAAAGGCGACTCAACTGATGTCGCCTCATGGCTTGATGACGATACAACCGCAGAATTTGAATGGTTCTCCACTCTTGTTAACGACACCCCTACCCCAAAGAAGGCCAAGAATTGGTAGACGGTAGTACACCGGAGCATGCAAAATCTTGCAAGAAAGATTCCGTGTGAAGAAGATGACGAAATCCGAGTTGAAGCGCATCAAAATGAAGCATTCATACATTGAAAAATAGCTCGGAAAGTGCAATCGAGGTTGAATATCACCTTGAAAACATTGCTCGAGCCATGTCTAACAACATGGATTGGCTCAACCCGAAGCAAACATCGACTTCACCAAAAGGAACAACCTCCATACTACATCGACCGGACCAAACCTCTACCAACTATCGACCAACCGGAAGAACCAAGGATTCCTTTCGGACATTTCTTCAACAAAGACCGGATTTTCTTCTCCATGGTGGCGATGGTTCACGAAAATACGCTACATCTTTGACTCTTCCATTCCCGTGCTTGTTACTCAAATCAAGATAGCTATCGAGGAACGTCAAACTCACTTGTTTTCTCGACAACGTGCAAGCATACGACCAAGATGCATTGTATGGGATTCATCATTGGCCCGAACGCCGACGAATCTACTACGTGTCGCCTCGGTTCAAGTCTCAACATGCGGTGTCAAATTCTAAGGACATCGTGGCCATCAAACACATTGATCTCAAGTCTAAGTGGGACTACACATTCTTGAAGAACATCATAGTCAAACGACAAGATGAACAAGACTATGAATTCTCGAGGTCGACTTTGAGAACTTGTCACCAACGACATCGAAGACATGTACCTTGCCAAAGTACAGGTCGTATGAGACAATTCTCGATCGAAATTCAACGTGAATTCATCAAGTCGGTTCTCATCTTCATTAGACGATTGTGATCAAAGAACGTGTCAAGATATCCGGATGGTCGTTGAATCATATCGAAGCGTGTAAACTTCACTCCACCACGCCTAGATCTTCCCGACATCAACCACCACACAACTTACGCCATCGCCAGACCTTTCGGCATTGTTTACGAAGTGAACTTGCAGAACCGCTTAATGGCGTCAGGTGAGCTCCATAAATCGGGATCATACCTTGAAGATGATTAGGGATGGATTGGCTTACGATTGAAGGATATACGCTTGAAGGTTGGGAATCCTAAGCCTTTGGAACTCTCGGGATAGAAGGGATGTGAGAAGGATCATCACCCCGATTGATGAATCGGTTGTTCGGAAGGGATCGATTCGAACGCTTGGAGAGCTATGTTGGTGGTAGACCCAGATAAACATCACCGGCTTTCAACGCCTGCGCACTCTCAGGAACATCACCGCACTTCTGGTACCCCTTGAATTGTTTCCTTCATATAATTTTGGATGTATGATTAAATATGTGAATGGCTTGTGCACACATAACAAAGTACAACCCGTAATTGTCAAGAAAGGACCACGTAGTGCGCCTCGATGCCACAATCCTTATAAAAGGAGCGAAAGCTTCTTATTTTTGAGTAAAACCTATCAAACCTTTCATTTTTCAAGGTTTTGCTCAAAAGACAAGTACTTCCCATAAGATTTTCAAAACCTCAACCGTTTATATCACTAATTGAGGGGTATTTGAATTAAAACTTTGTTCACAAATTGTTCACGATGGTCACTCTTCCCACAACACTCAAAATGGTCATATTTATTCTTAAAATGTTTCAAAATAACATCTTATATGCCATTTTGAGGGGAGAAAATTGTGTGATAAGAAATATGTTGTCTTTGAATGCAAATGAATCAGTGTACCTCGGACTTAACCAACGAATTGACGGTACTAAACTGTTTGTAACTCGAAAAGACTTGTCTGGACGGGTAATAATTTCAAGCTAGTTCGCTAGTGATGTAAACGTGTCTCGCAAAGGACTCGTCTTAGTAGAAGGTACCATTCGAGAAGCTCTTGATAGACATGAACTCGACGGGTATGGCAACCTTCGAGGTTTGTCTACACCTTCAAGGTAGTTATTAGAGCTAGTTGTCACCTAAAACCGACAATGTAACTCTTTAACTATTCAACGAACCGTGTCTCGGGAGATTGTCTATCTTTAGTGGATCAATTCAAAAGTGCGCTCTTTCCTCATTTGTGCGATTAACCATTAAAACTATTAAGCACATGTGGAGGAGTATTTATGCAAAACTTATCTCTCATGGGTTCAAACATGTTTTCATCTACAAACCCTTTGAGAGATATTTTTCACTTACAAATGGTTTAAATGGCAAACATAGGTTAGTCATGGAGCTATAAGGTGACTAAGGTTAGGAATAACTGTCTATGATCCGCCAGAGTCGAGGATCTACCCAAGGACACTACCATTAGTTAGTGTTAGAAGTCCTTAGGAAAGATTGAAAAAAAAAGGAGAAAATGAGAATCGGAGAAAGAAGGAGTTGAAGAATCAAAAGAAATGTAAAGAAAAGGGTGAAAAGAAATAGCCCTCCAGTTATTCAACTTAGGGCGACACAGGTTCAATTCATATACTACCGGTTGTCACATAGTGACACCGGTATTGAAGATTAAAAGTCGTCATGGACCCAAAGTGGCGCATGCACTAAACCTTCTTAGCCACTCAAGTTTCTCTTGAAAGCTTGTTTCATTCTCACAGGGAACCCTACATAAACTATTGGCTTTCTCTAGAGATCATTTGGTATTGAAGAAGGAGACCCTCTCCTAGTCTCCGCCAGAAAACCAAAGCACTATTGAGTCTAGAGCCACGAGATTCATCAAAAGATCTCTTAGGAACACTTGACATTTAATCACTTGTTGATCAACAATAAGGTCTTCATGATTCGATGGTTCATATCGAGTCCTTCACGGATCTTAGCAATCTGTCGAGAACATTTATGAGAGGTTCACATCTGTGATCCTCGGTGATTGAATGGAAACTCTGCCGTGGTCAACATCAACACCACGACGGTCGCTTCGGTAACTCCCGTGGATTACGCGGTGTGTCTCAAACGGTCTGATCGTGAGGTGATGCTTGGTGTACCTCGGCGACTCATCTCGAACTGTAGATGTACTTGCACATCGTGTTATCTCACTTGGGACTCCGGTTCGAGAACGGCCTTTGTGAGAATTAGAGTTGTGTTTTCACACTATCTTATTAACACTCTCGAAGTTCAAACTTGTAAGTGCTTAAACCGCTTATTTCTAACCGCTTGCAATGTTTTCTTCTTATGGAAGCTACGAGCGGAATGATCATCTTGATTCTTCTCATGCTCACGCTAACATCATCACTAATGGAAGTTCTATTCAAAAGCAACACAACCGTCGAATGATTCTTCATCAACCAAAGAATCTACAAAGTTAAAGACTTAAAGAACTTCATCGAGATTGATTTCCACCGTCAAAGAGCGTGTGAGCATGTTGAAGAATGACGTGGAGACACTGGAGCGTGAAGCGGAACTGAAGCGGGGCCGATGCAAATAACAACATACTATCACTTTCACCACAAAGAACAATGATCTAAGAACAAAGTCAAAGATGACGCCAAAGCATAATCGTTCAAAGATAACGATCTCTACATCGGAGAGATTGTTCGAATCAAGACAATTCCTCTCACAAGAAAGAAGAATGTCGAAGACGTCACCGCTACTATTACATCAACGCCTTCACGTTTACATTCATATATACTTGAGGGAGATTGTTGGAATCACTCCTAAACAATATTTCAAGTATTTATATTTCATATGTAATAGGTAGCTTTATTACGCCTTTATGTTTGTTTAAGGTCCGACTTATGTAGAAGGCCCATAAGTGAGGCCCAAGCCCAATAAGGAATAGGGAAGGAGAGGAGTGTTGCCTAGCTCCTTGCCTATATAAACAATTGTAAACCCTCATTTGAGGGTTGGTTGTTCAAGTTTTCTTCATTCACTCACCTACGACAACCGTGTCTTATATTGTTTGTGTGTGTTTTGATACTTGTTCAATCGCCTTATCTCTTTCTATATAAGCTTGTGTTGTAAAACTAGTGACCTAACACAAAATACTTTGCTCCTCCCAGGGATAGAACCGGTGCCTGCCACACATCAGAGTGAACCAATTCTAGAACAGAGACACTTCTAGAATTTGATGTCTTGAATTTTAGGCGATGCTGCTTGCTGATAACACAATGCTCACAGAAAGGTAAAGAAACCTTTGTGAGGCCAGGAATTAACTTCCTTTCAACAAGAATCTTCATTCCTTGTTCTGACATATGTCCAAGCTTCTGATGCCATGTTATTGCAACTCTATGACTTGGACTATGTGAAGCAACGGATGCTTCCGCCTCCTCCATTACCTCTCCTTTCGGTTGGTATAAGTTTGCGCCCACCTTTTCACCTTTCATAAGTACAAGCGCGCTTTTATAACTTTCATGATCTTGTTTTGTATTTCAACTTTACAACTAAGATCATCCAATTGTCCCAAAGACAATAGATTCTTTCTCGAAGCCCTCCACGTGTCGCACATCCGAATAGTACGAATTGTACCATCATGCACCTTCACCATGATATTTCCAATTCCAATGATCTTTAGTTCATGATCATTGCAATCAGACACAGATCCGCCTCCGAGATAGGTTTATATTGATGAAACCATTCTCTTCTTGCGGTCATGTGAAAAGTAGCTCCCATCAAACGACCATATATCTCGCAAATCTTTTCATGCCTTCATTTGCAACCGCGCTTCACAACACGTAGCGTTACCATCTTACGAAGTGCTTGCGAAATTTCCCGAGGATTAGAGGTATTTAAACCCGACAATCTTTCTTAAAGTGACCCGCTTGCCACATTTGTAGCATTTAAAACTCTTCTTCCTTCCTGTTCTAGATTTACCATGATTGTGACTCCCATCGAGCCGTGTTCCATTGACCTCCCTCTCGTCACCACCAAAGCCTCCACTGCCTTGAATCGTCATGTCATCCTCCTATTATTACGCTGTTTTCTTCTTCCGTAATAGCGGTGCAACATCATCGAAGACTAGATAGTCGAAAGAACATTCTTGGTTAAGTTGATTATGAGTTGGTCATATGAGTCGGGTAAACTTTGAAGTAGAATTTGAGCGTTCTTGTGGCTCTATTTTACAACTCAAAGATGTGAGTTGAGAAAATAAAGTATTCAGTTATTAACGTGCTCGACCATCCTTTAGTAGATTCCGTCATGCGCAGAGCATAAAGTTTCCTCTTAAGGAAAATTTTGTTGTGGAGCGATCTTGCCTCGTCTGATCGAGCAAGATGATCCCAAATCTCCTTTGCAGTCTTCTTCTCCTCTATGCTTGACAAAACTCCATCTGCTAATCCCAGATGAAGATTTGCAATAGCATTTCCGTCCATCTCGTCCCATTTACTGTCATCCGTGACCTCAGCTGGCCGTTCGTCAATGGCCGCTAAACATTTATCCTTTCGAAGGATAGCCTTCATCTTTAATTTCCACAACGAGAAATTATTCCCATTGAATTTTTCGATTTCAAATTTCGCCGCCATTGCTACAATCACACTCTACTTTTCGACAAAACTATTATTTGTTAATAATAGTAACGAACACCTTTTGAGTGAGTATAATTTTATTTATCTTTTGATGTGGAGGGTCCACTAATTAGTGGCAACCACAGAGCATACGATAAATAATTATATACACACCCAACCTTAGCTCTTGATACCACTTGTTGAGAAAAGTGACACCGGACTGAAGCAAACCCACAACTTAAATATGAAATATAATAAAAGATGACACACGGATATAACGTGGAAAACCCCAATAGGGTAAAAACCACGGGCAAGGAAAGATACGTTTCACTATGATGAAAACTAGGAGTTACACCTTCTCGCTAACTACAAGGATAAACACTTATATCTCTTGTATTAGGAGATATTACAAACTCTCTATCAAACTCAAAGAGTAGGAGAAAGAATAAGACCAAGAACACTTTGTGTTTGCTTTGGAATGGGATGCCAATTGAGGTTGTGAATGCCTCTATTTATAGTAGTAGTCCATGGCACTAGTTCATGCATTTGGTACATACTAACCATTTGCCAACTTGTCCACTTGAAAGATTCTCTGAATGAGATACATTGTATCTTTAACAGTTATATCAGACAATTATTATTAGTTTGTATATGTATTTACTTAGGCAATCATGATCTCAAATATGATCATGTTATTGCATTTAGACTTAGAATAGGTCCATAGCACAACAAACAATAGTTAGTCTCTAATTTGGTCGTTTGGCAGTTATTATGGTTAAGGAAAAAACAGTTATGACAGTTATTCATGAAGGGTTGTGACTGTTGGTTCAATTGAACCATCACATCCCTCAAAGTCATGCCTATTCCTTAACTATAAATATAACCATGTATTTGACAGTTCATATAATATCAAATTACAGTTATTTCTTGTTATTCTTCCCTCCATATTTCATATACACTGCACAGAAACATTCTGCACAATCCCTGCACTTATCTCATTCAAACTTTCTGCACAACAATGGTTATCACTAATACACATACTGATAACAAATGGGCAAACCACTATGGGAAATCTGTTGGCAATTTTAAAACACAAGACTAACAATTATAATGAGGGGCTCGACATGGTATCCGCTCGCTATATCCACATGAGACCACCGTCCTCGTATTCTTATAGCCGATTTATTAAACTTGAGTCACTTCCAATAAGAAATGAGTTTCATATGCAAAAGTACGTTTATGTCCTTCCATGCATGGTTTGTTGCATTAAACCACGTACATGCATGTTCTTGATAAGGAGGTGAAAGGTCAATATGTTGATCATGTTAAGCCACCGAAGATTCACAGTTGTAGGTGGTTCGGTAAAGATCTTCACGATGCAATGTGGGATAGGAGGAATCGTCGATATGATGAGTATGTTAAGATGGGAGTTGATTTTACGGCGTTGTCGATGGAATATTGATGGATACTTGGAAAGGTATCGAACACGGATGTCTTAATGCTTTTAAGCACGATGAAACATTGCGGTATGTTGTTAAGGTACCGGTTTATGATATTAGGCGATTGTGCGAGAGGTTGGTGTAGTCAATCAAAATGGAAATAAGGTGATCGAGTGGCTCAACATGCGACCTCTTAAGTCCGTCCTTTTCGTGTCATTTGGGCGGTGGAACCTCCGTTTAAGCAAATATATGAGTTGGCTTGGGGTTTGGAGATGAGCCAACAAAGATTTGTGTGGGTGGTACGCCCACCACCACAAGTGGGGAACACGTCAGATGGCGCGTTCTTCAGTTCAAGGAATGGTTCAGATATACCCCCTGATTACCTTCCAGAAGGATTCTTAACCAGAACCAAAGAACTAGGGCTGGTTACCCAAATGTGGGCCCCACAAGTCGATATATTGAACCATGCTTCTACAGGAGGGTTTTTGACACATTGTGGATTAAATTCGGTTTATGAAATTAAGTATAAAAGGTGGTGTGCCAATGATTGCTTGGCCGCTTTACGCAGAGCAAGCAATGAATGCGACTTTATTGACGGAGGACTTGAAGGTAGCGATACGGCCGGGGTGTTGCCAACCAAGGAGGTGGTGGATAGGGAGGAAGTTCGGGGAAATGGTAAGGCGTTTGATGGAGGGTGAAGGAAGAAAAGCAATGATAGATAATGTGGAAGTACTAAAGGAAAGTGCAAAAGAAACATTGGAGATTAATGGTTCATCATATAACTCGATGTCTGACTTTATTAATTGTTGTCAAATGAAGATGAAATCTAGCAAGTAGTAGTAAAGGAAAGTACAAAAGAAGCCTTTGAGATCAATGGTTCATCACATAGAGTAAAGATCAAATGAGAAGTAAAATTAAAATAAAAATGGTGAAAAGAAATCAGCATGGCATTTTAGATGATGCACAAAGAAATAGATCATCTCTCATAAATTCTCCTCATTTAAAATGTGTGGCTCGAATTCTTACCATTCTTCTTATTTGATTTCTTCACCTATATCTACTCCTCATCACATAACCTAATGTGTGACTTTAAATCATCTACATTGTAAATTGAAGATGAAGACCGGCCGCAGAGAACTAAAACGCCACAAAAATTAAAACCGTCTACATTGATAGTTAATTTAATAATTTCTATCACTTTCTATAGTTCGACTTTCATTTTTCTATTTAGTGTGCATTTCCTTGTGATTTATCACACCAATAAAATGTATTTTCATCTAACAAAGGTCAGATAAGTGTCGATCCAAAATACATGTGATTGATTCCATGCATAACTGAAGATTAAGAGGTAGCTGTCAAAGTTCATAAGGAGTCTCAACTTTATTGACATTTATACCCTCATATGATATGAGGGTATAAATGTCCAAGCACTCAAAATTTGACATTTATACACTCATATTATTTTTAGGGTTATGTTTATCTTGTAAGGGTATAAATGTCCAAACACTTAAAATTTGAGTGTCCCAATCATTTTTAGGAGTGTGCAAATCACCTCCCAAATGTTATTGTGGGTAAAATAATATAATATTTTGTCACATGCTTAAGTAATGGACTCTACTTGTACCAAAAGTCCAAAAGTCGTGGTAATTACTATCTATAATAGAAAAATGGTCAAGTGAAAAGTGAAAAGTCAAGAAAGTGAAATGTGAAAAAAATTAAAAGGAAATGTTGAAATAATTAAAAGAAAGTAATTTCAACTATTAATACCTACATATGTTTCAAAAGGAAACTATTAATACACATAAAAACCGGGTTGACGAGGGCGCTTGAACCCAGTGGGTTGACCCGATTTAATTTGACCCGTTTTTCGACCCAACTGTCGGGTTGACCGGTTTATATTGACTCGTTTTTAACGGAGCAGTTCAACCATTGAACCTCCGGGTGAGCAAGGTTTCAAAATATTATGTTAATTCCCAATTTCTCAAACTTTTACTATTTTTCGTTTATAACCCATAAACTTTTTATTACTAAAACTATATTACTAAAAGTACAATAAAACTTTCACAATGTACAATTTAAACAAGCTACAACATAATTCTAAATATAAAATAATTAAAGAGTTAATTACATAAATGGTCCTGTGGTTTGTCGAAAATTATGGATTTGGTCCTAAACTTTTTTTTATGGATTTGGTCCCTATGGTTTTGATTAAATTCTGTTTGGTCCTTGACCAAATTTTACGTCGATTGACCGTCAAATGTGTGTTTGGAATCTTTGAAATGACAAAAATACCCGTATGTGTTTCATGAATGGTCCCTATGGTTTGTAGGTTATCACGAATTAATCCACGATTTTTATTTTTATTTTATTTATATAAAAACATTTTGTCTAAAATTTTATAAAAATTCGAAAATTTATAAAAAATCTATAAAAATTCTTAAAATTTTATAACAAAGTCAAAATTTTATAAAAAATTCCAAAAATTTTATAAAAAATCCGAAAATTTTATAAAAAGTATACTTAAAATTCCAAAAATTTTATAAAAAATTTATAAAAATTCCAAAAATTTTATAAAAAATTCCGAAAATTTTATATAAAATTCCGACAAAAACTTTATAAAATCTTATAAAACATTCCGTCAAAAATTTTTGGGAAAAAATTTCGATTTTTTTTTTTTTTTCTTTTTTGAACACTTTTTGACGGAATTTTTTAGAAAATCTTGCCCAAAATTTTATAAAAATTTTTAAGGATTTTTTTTGACTCAAAATTTTATAAAAAATTCCGAAAATTTATAAAAAAAATCTATAAAAAATTCCAAAAATTTTATAACAAAGTCCGAAAATTTAAAAAAAAATTATTAAAAATTACGAAAATTTTATAAAAAATTCCAAAATTTTATAAAAATTCGAAAATTTTATAAAAATTCGATAAAATTTTATAAAATCTTATAAAACATTCAAATCAAAATATTGGGAAAAAAATTTAGACAAAATTTTTCTTTTTCTTTTGAATACTTTTTAATGAATTTTTATAAAATTTTATAAAAGTTTATAAAATTTTGACGGATTTTATAAAATTGTCAAAAAATCCATAAAAATTTTATAAAATTTTGGGCAAAATCTTCTAAAAATTCCTTGAAAGAGTATTAAAAAGAAAAATAAAAAAAAATTAAAATTTTTCTAAAATTTTAATGAATGTTTTATAAGATTTTATAAAGTTTTAATCGAATTTTATATAAAATTTTCGAATTTTTATAAAATTTTGGAATTTTATAAAATTTTGGAATTTTAAGTATACTTTTTATAAAATTTTCGGATTTTTATAAAATTTTTGAATTATTATAAAATTTTAAGAATTTTTATAGATTTTTTATAAATTTTGAATTTTTTATAAAATTTTAGACAAATATTTTTTATATAAATAAAATAAAAATAAAAATCATGGACTAATTCGTGATAACCTACAAACCATAGGGACCATTCATGAAACACATCTGGTATTTTTGTCATTTCGACAATCAAACACACATTTGCCGATCAGCGCGAAAATTTGGTCAAGGACCAAATCAAAAGCAATCAAAACCATAGGGACCAAATCAAAAAAAAAAGTTTAGGACCAAATCCATAATTTTCGACAAACCACGGGGACCATTTATAATTAACTCATAATTAAACATACTAATTAATATTATTTTAAAACACCCTAAAATGAAAAGTACATGTTATTATATACATTATACAAATTAATAAAACACACAAAACTGTCTGGTATGAGTTGATGGTACATATAGTTTTGAAAATCGGATCGGACAAGCAGGTTCAGCAGGAAGCTAGTGTCGCCACCGATTCGGCTAACCAATATGACCATCCGAAAATGAACTAGAGAACCCGTTGAAACCGAATACAAATTGGTGAATCAGGTCTCATCGAGATCTATTTCCGGTTAATCGTCACGAGAGCACTGCCGCATGCAATCTTGTTGGTACCTGTTACACTATATAAAGGAAAAACCAAAAGTAAAAAGTGAAAATTTGAAACTATTAATACATATAAGCAAGGGTTGACCTGTTTAATTTGACCCAACTGTCGGGTTGACTCGGTTTAAATCGACTGGTTTTTCGTGAGAGCAGTTCAACCGGTTGAACCACCGGGTCGTCGGGTTTAAACATTATATTTAATCCCAAATCTTGAAACTTTTATTATTTTTCGTTTAGAACCTATAAGCGTTTTTAACACAAAAGCGTTAAATCATTAAATAAATATATTATATATATATGTTTTTTAAAGCGATTATAATGTTTCTGATTAAGAAAATAGATGTCAGTTAGTCTTGCGTTTAACTTTTCGATAAATTTCATCATGATTTCAAAAGAAAAATGGAAATAAATGTTCTATTCTTTTATAAAATACCCAAAATTAGCCATATTTTTATTTCTTATTTTTTATTTTGAAATTTGTCAGCGTTCGTCTTAATTTTAGTCTTGCGTTAACTTATAATGGCCATTAATCTCATCCTTATTAGTTTCTGCGACAAATAACGTGTGTTGTTAATTTTATCTCATAGCGATGTAATGTTTACTTTCATTTCATTAAATGTTTTTATATGTTGTTTGATAGATGTTAAAATTTTATACAGGCTTTTAGTTATCGTATAGTACAACCGTTTTAGATTGCGTTTCGTGATTAGATTATTTTAAGCATTCTGTCAAACCACAAGATGTCAAATCGTTAATTATCGTATTTAGAAAGCATGCTGCATTGCGCGATTCTTCCTAGTATTATTAAATATGTGCATATGAACATGGGAGAGGTTATTATGAATCTTACTAGGTAACTCTTATTGGTCGTGACGCAAACCTAGGTGATTCATGTTTATTTGTTAAGATTGTGCAAGTGATTTGCAAAAAATTATGAGCACTTGGCCTCGATGTCAAAGATGTATTTAAGGGCTCGTTTGGTTTGTTCTTGAATAATGATGGGTATCGGTTGGAATGAGGTGTAATGATAATGGGTATGAAAAGTATATCATTCACGATTGTTTATGTTTGGTTGATAAAATATGGTATGAAAAAGTGTATAGATATTTTAATTTTGTAGTGGAAAAAAGTGAGGTCAGACGGAATGGATTCATGGGCCAAATGGTGTGTAATGAATCTATAAGCTATGATATCTGATTTCATTCAGGGGCGCAAAAAGCAAGCAATAGACTATGAACTTTGAAAGTCATAGTCCCATTCTATGAATCTGACCAAAGCGGACCTAAGTTATCTCATCTTGCTCAAATGGTAAAGATTTAAACCATGTCGTAGACATAAGTGTATATTAGAGTACTTGTTTCTTGGTTTAATTGTCGGGAATGTATTTAACTTATCATTTTTTATAGCTTTGTGTAGTCTCTAGTGGATTTTTTTTTCTTTTTTTTAACACAAACTTTTGAATTTGTGCTTTTCATGACCATTTTACCCCTCGATATGAGTATATTTGTTAACAACTACATTGATGCCAAGGGGTAAAATGGTCATTTTTCACGATAAAAACACACAGAAAATAAAATGCATCTCCTGTTAAAATTCTCCTCAAAATGCGTAGTTACTTCTTATTCTTCTAATATATAATAAAATTGTTTAAGATAGACTTATGGGAAAAGTTTTGCTATGTAGATCAAAAAGTTTGCCATGTTGATCAAAATTAGTTTTACACTTTAAATTAAAGAGTGACATTTCATTTTTTGTTAATAATCCAGGTTTATCAGTGACTTCTTTGAGGAGTTTATAAAAATCTTTTATCATTAGAAAATGAAATAAATCAAAGTAACTAATCTAGTCATTAAAAGTTGGGATGTGGCAATACCTGAAGTGCTAATGTGGCACAATTTGGATACATGAAAATCTAAACTTAACAACTTATAATAGGATGATATGTTTACGATGGTTCATCTCTCAAAAGCATAAGACTACACCCGGCCAGGGTTCAGGGGTGGGGGCGGACTGAGGGGGTTTCCAGAGGTGCCCGAGAATCACATGGATGGTAGTATAAAATTATGTCAAATATATTGATTTCTCTCTGAAATGCACCTGGTCCAACTCTATACCTATAGGTGCAAGCAGAATACTCAAGAAACAGCATTAAATTGCCAGTCCAAATTCAAAACTACACAAGTTATCTAATGACCGTGTTGATGGCACTCGCTATATTGAAATGCCAATCCACAATGCAAAATCCATAAACTTTCAGGACACTGAACTGCATGACTTTAATATAAATCGACTGAGAGACTGACCCATCAAATCAGCAAATACTTATTTTATATAGGCAATCAGATCAGTAAATACTACTAATGGATATGATACTAACAGGAAGAAAAAAGGACCCAATACATAAAAATGGACCAAATAATACCAAGATTCGAGTACAACTATGATTTCCAAAACAGCTATGTTCTCGAATTAATGTTTTAACATCTTTACCCTTTTTCGACAACTTAGGTCTTGGATTTATAGGTTTTGTAAAGGGCCTGAAATTTGACCATCATTCTCAAGACTTCTACCAACCTAGACTCTATCTCTACCCCATTTGGTTCAAGCACTCGTAGACACCGTGCAACCGCCTCCATTGTACTCATACACCCATCGAAAGGTTCCTTCCTAAGTGTTAACTGGTTGCTGAATATATTTCCACCATCAACATTAACGTCATAACTCAAACATACCTGTGTGGCGAACTTTGACACGAATGGGAAGCTAGCTGAAACCATTTCCTTTGCATGTTTCCATGTCCCATCGAAAGCAATCAAAACAAATTTGTTCCGTCAAGCGTCCCCAAATGAAGACTTCCACTCGTTGATCTCCATTGAAGGATTTAGCTCCGTACCTATAAAGCCATGCATTAGAAATTCAAGTAAGTGCAATTACATTCCAGACAAATTCTTCACTATATATAATTTCTATAATACACTATAGGATTAGTCTCACACTTATGAGCTTAGCCCTATATGCCTGAGAGGGACGAGCCCTACACCATTCACCCAAGTTCTATCATTCAGTTTTAAGTGGAATATCAATAGCCTCATAAGGGCTGTAGCCCCAAATGCTATCGTTTTTGACTTTTTAGAACTGATATTGGTGTCAACTTTCAATTCAGTTGTTACTGAAATTTTAATAACTTAACGTATCTTCTGATTCTGATGTGCTTTTTAAGACGGCATATTAGGAGTGTTGTAGGTATAATCAGAGTTCAGTTTTGAGTGAATGTCTCCTGAAATTTTCATCTGATAACGGCTTGGAAACCACAGATGGTCCCCTATAAAAAGGGCGTGTACGTTAAATCTCAGTTTCATTCTGTTTAATTTCTTTATTCTACTGATTTTTAAAATAATTACAGTAGTTTATTGAGTTTCTTGGCTGGCTGTGATTATTTAACCCAATCACTTCTTGTTAGTCATCCCTTTCTATATACGGGCTCATAGTGAGCGATTATTAGCGATTTTTCATATGGAATAACGCGAAAATGTTGTTTAGTACCCTGAACTTGGCTAAGTGGATTTTTAGTACCTTGGACCGTTAAAGGTGCAGGATGGTACCCATGGTACCCTGAACTTGGCTAAGTGGAACTTCTACTACCCTATAACAAGTTAAGAGTTGAGCCCGTTAGAAATTTAACGAACGTTATCCTCAAAAATCAAAATTTTTAAATATCCATAGTATAACTACCAAATAACGGTGGAAACGAGCCAAGTCAAGCCCAAGCTTGCCAAAGCTCGATCTTGGATCATTCGATCATAAGTATCGTGCTCATGCTCGTTTGAGCCTTATGCTTTAGCTCGAGTTGACTCGAAATGAGCCAAGCTTATTAAAGCACAAAACAATTCAAGCTTAAGCGAGCTTGAGCTCGAGCTCAAGCCTTGTTTAGGGCTCATCTAATAAATGATTTCAAGACCGAGCTTCATACTCAAAGCTAGACTAGACTTGTGTTCCTAAATGAGCTCGAGCCTAATGTACTTACACATGGTACCCTGAAAGTGGAATTCCTACTACCCTATAGCAAGTTAATAGTTGGGCACGTTAAAATTTAACAAACGTTATCCTCAAAATTTAAATATTCATGGTATAACTACCAAATAACGGTGGAAACAAGTCAAGTCGATCCCAAGCTTGCCAAAGCTCGATCTCGGATCATTTACGATCATAAGTATCGTGCTCATGCTCGTTTCGAGCCTTATGCTTTAGCTCGATTTTAGCTCGAAATGAGCCAAGCCTATAAAGGTCGAAATGGTTCAAGCTTAAGCGAGCTTGAGCTTAAGCTCAAGCCTTGTTTGGGGCTCATACTCAAAGCTAGACTAGGCTTGTGCTCTAAGCGAGCTCGAGCCTAATGTACTAACAAGCGAAGATCAAGTCGTGTTTTATTTCGTTTGTGCCTATCATAAAAGCGAACCGATCCGAGCTTGTAAAATATGTTATGGGTCATACTCGAGCTAAAAGCTTAAGGCTTGGAGCAGAGCTCGAGCTCGAGACTTATGATCATAAATGAGTCAAGCTCGGGCTCGACTCCTTGTTTCTACTCTTATTTTATGGTTATACTATGAATATTTTTAAATTGAAGATAATGCACAAGTCTCAGGGTACTAAACTACATTTTGGCCTATGGAATAATCAAATCAATATAATTAACCTGAAAGGATTGCAAGAAATAGTGTTTCACAGTTTTAAAAAGTGTAATAATCGAATAATCAGCTTTCAAATATTTTTAAATCCTAATCACTTAAAAGATTTACAAATAAAACAAATGAGAATAAGTTTGACCATAGGCGTGACTGAATTATGACTTGACCTCTAAGTATCAGTTTCAATGCACCCAAACACTAAAACTGAATTTCTAGAAACTTAAAATTGTAATAATCGGATAATCTATTGCCATATAATTAATTCCTACTTCCTTAGAACCCTATAACTTATTGGCGTATGCATACATCATAATCCACATTGGAGTAGTTTCAACTGAAATAAAGTACTATATACTATGCTATAAAGCATTTAGGTATGTTGAAAAATCCTGCAACAAACCCAAAGATCAAAATACGGAAACACTAGAACCTCAAGTGGACTATAACCTGTAACACTGAAACCATGGACGATCGAATATGAAGAACAAGAAGAAACTAGAAAGTTAACGAATAATTACTCTTATTAGAACCTCAAACAATTACAAAGGAAAGAATACGAAGATGAGATGATTTGTGTGCATCACCACTGTTTATAGATATGAGGGGTCAACCTAGGCGGCTAATACCAAACCGACACAAACACAAACTCCTAAACAAAGCTACGTTACTTGCCTTGCAAGGCAAATATCTTACATAAGGAAACTAAACACATTACGCTTTATCGACTATATGACTAATCCTGAGAGTTGACTACTATTCTAACAAGGTAAACACTCCAAAGCATAAACTTTGGTAAAAAGGTGAATTAAATTACCACAGAAACTACAAAAGTTTAAAAATTAGACATCTTTGGCCAAGGACAAACCCCTTGGCACCAGAAAGTCTAAAAACAATTTATGCAAATTCAGGAAACTATCTATGCCACAACACAAACAAATCTAGTTCAGATCCAACTGCCGCCACAACAACAAACCAGCATCACAGCATCTCATAACAATTCAGTTCTATCTATATAGCTACCAGCATACAATCCCTTTATTTGAAATTGATATGCACATATCAGCTCAAACTCAAGATGACAGCACAAACTTCCCTGAGTATATAATGCAGACAATTAAGTATGCACTGAACAGCCAATACTCTATACAAGGCTAATGAAGCACCATTCAAACAAGACTTTAATTCCTCCGAAGTCCGGATACCAACAAGGACAGGAAAACTATAGAGCAAACAGCTACATTTCCTTGAGACTGCATTGTAGGTACCATATGTCAAAGTAAATTAGGCCCATCTTTCATGCCTCACTAAACAAGACATAAGGCAAAAACAAGGCTTCAATGTAAGCTAATAGACATTTGTCATAAACCATCCACCAAACACCCTTAAACTTTCCTTAAGTGATAATAAAAGTATCAAAATAAGTCGGACACATTTTATATGACATCAACCAATGTCTGCTCCTCCTCATCCATATGATCAGTATAATCACATAGATCAGGAAGTAAAGTGATACAAACCATACCACTCTAACTCATCTGTCCCAATCTTCAACAGGAAACTTAGGCGAGAGAGGTATACAATTTCTTTAATGATAAAGTAACATCCGTAGACCACATAAGTAAGGCCATCTTTCATGCCTCGCTAAATTTCGAAAATGGAAGTACTAAACATAAAGGCTTCAACCTCAAACATTAAGCCATCTATTGATTAACCCATATTCAGACACCCTCATTGGGACACAACTGAATATTTCAGCTCCAAAGCATAAACTTAAGTACTATTAGTTTACTAATCTACACCTCATATCTAGGCTCTAAAAATACATATAAAAATTAAAATTTATGCAAGCCATAATAGACATTAAAGCATTATGATGAGTTATCGACTATGAATTTGTAATTTGTAAACAGACAATTTTACAATTGAACAAAAGCATAGAACAAATTTGTGTTTCTATTTTTTTCACCTTTTATAATGATGAGTTGCACCAAGTAAGCTATGTATGTTAATCACTACACTCAATATTCTAGCTAGTCCTACAGCATAGTGCGGTTACCATACTAGTCTAAATAACACTTGTCCAGTCGGCGAAGAGAGCGTTTAGGTTTTAGCTTTGAATATAATGTTTGTTTCGCAATGGCGTTTAGCTTTTAAATTTTGTCTAAACACTCTATTTGAAACCCTTATAAGATAAACATTTAGGTTGCGTTTAGTTGGAAATGTTTTGTACAAAACAAAGAAAACAAAACCGGGTTCAAATCGCTTTCTTTCAAAAATTCTCTAAAAACAGATGTTCATTATTTCCTAACTTAACTAGAAAAATTACAAAATACATTTTGTTGTTTAGTAACCTAAAACCCCTTCCTCTCTTCAAAATAGAAATTAAGGGTGTGTTTAGTTGGTGAAAAACATCCATATTTTGAGGAAATTTTCATAAGAAAATGGAAAAAGCTGAAACCGTTTAGTCACACTTTTTCCAACAATTTTGAAAAAAGTGAAATTCTCACATTCCAAATTTTAACTAGAAAAATGAAAACCCCAATCTACCCTTCTTCGGTTTTTTCTCTCTCTAAAAAAAAAAAATGGACGAGATTTCCTAATCTACCATTCAAGTATCTCATTCTAACCCTAATCACCAATTCACCATTGGTAACATCTCTACCTTCAATCCTCGCCGTCATGCCTCCATCACAATTCAAGGTAATCTTGTTAAAAAGGAAAAATATGATCCCATCTAAGCGGGTTTTCAAAATTCTTAAAATCTTCTCTAGAGAAGAAAAGCATTCCTTCTCAAGTAATCTAGAAATGGAAAAACAAGAATAAATTTCTACAACTAAACGCTACCTAAGTGTTTTGTGGAGATAAATTTTCCTTCAAATTCCTACAAAATTAGATACAGAAAACTAGAAATTTTTCTCCAACTAAACTAGCTTTTACATCAGTTTACACTTTATAATTACAGTAATGTTTTATAAACCAAACACCTACTAGTCTACTACCAATACCTGCTTGCTACTCCTAGTTTCGCCAAACATATTAGAATTACATTTATCATAAACTATAAATGCTTACCAGGAAAAAGAAAAGCAGCATGAACAGATTCGCTAGGATTGTGTTCAACAGCATCATTATAAAGCTCGTCAAGCAAGTCCGATTTACCACGTCGTAATCTCCTTCCAGTTAAAACTTGACAACTTGTAAGGCATTTATTAAGAACAGGAACTGTGGCTAGAGGGTGACGCTGTTCATGTGGGTGTTGGAGGATTATGATATCAGTGTTGATGGTGGTTAGGGGTGAGGGTGGGATTAGGGCGCATAAGCATACGGTTGTTGGTCTTTCGCAGGATGGGCAGATGGTGCGACGACGCTGTGTGGTTTGGTCGAGTTGTTGTTGGGTGTCCTCGGTTGACATTGGATTGGAGTTAAGGTGTTCGGTCTTTTGACTAACTAGTACGGAGTAATTAAGTCCGTGAAATTTGCTTAAGAGCACAAAGGGTATTCTTCCCAATAAATTTGCTTTGAGAACTTTTATTATAAAATTGAAGTTAAAATTTGTATTTTGTAAATTTGTTTGTGAATAGGATTAAGCTTAAATTTATTATTGAAAATTCTTAAAAATAGCGTAATTAAATGAGTTTTTATATATGTTAGATATTTTTAGGTAAGCAGTAATTTATTGTTCAGCATAAAATTAAAGTTTTAAGCCACTTTTATGTAGATTTAGGTTTAAGCTCTTTATAGAAACATGATTTCGTAAAAAAAATAACAACTTATTTTATAAATTGTTTATTTTAAATTAAAATCCATAAACCCCATAGCCCTTCCCCAAACACACCAAATTGTCGTAGATTTGGGGTGTTTTATTCAGTAGGAATAGTAGCAGGCGGGTTTAGAATGGGCTGATCATCTCTATTTTCAAACCCGATTAAAAAAAATCATCGTTAAACCCGCCTCAATCTTCATTGGGCGTCTCGTTGGGGCAAGATGCTCCTTCAAACCCATCCCATATTTCTTTGAGCGCGATGCTCCAACAAACTTGTGTTTTTCCCCGTTTATTATTGTTTCTGTTTATAAACAATATAATTTATTGCAATAACTTGAAGAATCGAGATGCCATAATAAATTAAGCATTAGCCTTATTAATTATTAAGTTTTAAACAACAATATTAAATATAAAAAATGACATACTACACGCGTATAAATAAACTTCTTTAGAATATTATGATGAAACAAAACCATGATCATAATTTTCAATCTTACAAATATTGAAAAGTAAAGAATTATATTTTATTAGGTAAATACCAACGTAATACTATATGTGTAATAGTGTATAGAGATATTTGTATGCAAATATATGTTGTGGTAGCGGGCGGGGATGTTGTGTTGTGTCCAGTTCGCCCAAACCTAATAAAAATCCCGTTAAGATCCAAAAACTAGCCTCAGAACCCGATAAGCATACCAGCCCGCTTCAAAAGTTCGAGTTTGGGTTTCCCCATCGGGTTCGACTTTTTGCCATCCTTAATTAAAGTATATCAACCATAATAAGCGGTATCTTTGACTTTGTACTAAATATGAAATCATAAGGCATAAGTGTTAAAATAGACAATATCAACCATAATAGACCGATTTATATCAGTTATTGATCCTTCATTGGTACTTTAAGTGAACCTTGAATGGTTCATATCAGTTAATGATCCATCGACAAAAACTACACACTTTAAAAAAATGCATTTATTACTGTTTTGATTTTTACAAAAACAATCAAAGTACAGTTTTACCCTTTGATAATTAATTAATATTTTCATTTACAATAATTTTGTAAAGACAATATTTCACGGTTGGTCCTAATGTTTGTACAAAAATTTCACATGTCATCCTTTAGTCTTATAAATTACACCACTCATCCTAGATGTTGAGATTTGGTAACACCCATGATCCTTTTGTTCAATATTGGTCACTTTCTACAGTTAGTTGACTCAACATGAGTTCCACCCAAGGGCATAAAGGTCATTCCCTTGTCTTGTGTTTTTCCTTTCTCTAAATAATAAACCAACGACTTGTAGCAATACATGTAACCGAAGCTGAACCAACAAACTTTCACATATAGTTTTTGCAGCAGAATAGTTAACTCTTTCACATATTATTTTTGTAGTAGACTTGTAGGCTTGTAGCAACACCTGTAACCGAAACTCGGCCAAACAAACTAAATCAAATTGCTAACAGTTGACAAATGTACAATTGCATAAACCCAAAAATTGCATAATTCCATTAAATTAAGTAAGTACCTTACATAGTTAATTGATTTGGCAATACATTGCACTAGTTTTGTAACAAGTTGCAATAACATGAAAATTTCAATAAGCCTAAAAGCTTAAACACTAAAAGAAACACACAAGTCTTTGCAAAGTACGAAAGTATATGCCTCGAGACAATACCGATGTTCAGTAGAGAATAGGTTTCAAGTTCTTGAATGAGCCCTTGTAATAAATAAAAAAGTAAAATATTTAAGCTTGATTTTAGAAAATAAAAATATAAAAAGTTAACAATTGAATAAGTTATTACATACATCTATCACTTATAAGGTGAAATTTGAGTTGACTTCATAATTTAAGTCATCACCAAGACATTGTAGGAACCGGGTCAATGAGTCTTTGTTTCTAGCTTCCACATAGCATAAGCTAGTGAATAGATTCCATTGTTTGGGTCTATACCTACAAGCTGTAAGAACCTAACCGGGAATGGTCCGCCGTAAAATCTGTAAGATATTGGTTATTGTAACACACAAATAATCACAAGTATGTTTGAATCTATGGAAGAGTTTTAGAGAAAGAAAGATGGGATGCTTTCTGATGGATTCGTTGATCCCGAGTTCCCGAACCATGTCTACAAACCGAACAAAGCTCTTTATGGTCTCAAACAAGCCCCTCGGGCATGGTACGATAAGCTATCATCTTCCTAATTGCCAATAACTTCACCAAAGGCTCGGTTGACCCAACTCTTTTTATACAATATCACGGGCACACATCTTAATTGTTCAAATTTACGTGGATGACATCATTTTGGGTCAACACATAAAAAGTTTTCAATCGCTTTTGCAAAACTCATGAAGAAAAATTTTGAAATGTCCATGATGGGTGAACTTACGCTCTTTCTAGGACCGCAAGTTCATCAATCACCCCGTGGTATTTTTCGTTCGAGTCACCCAAATATGCCCTTGAATTGTTAAACAAATTTGGAATGAAAACCTGTGATACTTATGCCACACACCAATGACTCATACCAAGAAATTAGATGCCGATTACATGGGAAATTGGTTGACCTACCAAATAATCAAGTATTATTGGGTCTCTCATGTATCTAACGACTAGCGTAACGATATTGTCTTTTTGTTTATCTATGCTCCGCTATCGTCGCGACCAACCGAAACCCACCTCTCCGAGGCTAAAAGAATCCTCCGATACATCAAGGAACCATTAATTGGGGATCCGTATCCGGAGGATTCGGTTTTGAACTAATCGCTTTCAGACGGCGATCACGCGGGATGCCTAGACTCAAGGAAAAGTACGAGCACTACAATTTCTCGGTGATAAACTGTGTCCGGCAATCAAAGAAGCGAGGATTGTACATCGTCATTGTCATCATCAAGCGTAATATGTAGCCATGTCCGCATGTTGTGCTCAAGTCATCGGATGCGAACACAACTCAAAGACTATGGTTACGTATTTGCGATGTAATCCCGATATGCGACAATCGAGTGCCATTGCGATCTCGCAACTCGCTCAAGACTGAAATCAAAGCACATTGATCTACGCTATCATTTCATCAAGGATCATGTGGAGCAGTACCGTTGAACTATACTTTGGTAATGAATACCAATTCGCGATCTTCTCACAAAAGCCTTGCCTCCGCTAGGTTTAATGAGTTGGTCCACCGATTGGTATGAGGTGTTTGACTCAAGAGGAATTGATGACCCTTAAAACAATCTTAAAAACCCGTCAACACCAAACCATCTTTTGTATATAAATAAAACTTTTCAAAACAAAATACAAAAATATAAAATCGATAAAACAACAAAAATATTCTTCTCATCTATTTCTCTAACATGGCAAGTACTGTTCTTCAACACTTGCATCTCTCAAATTTCGTATTTTCCGATCAAGTGTTGAGGGGAGAATTTATCACTTAACCATTCCAAAACATAAGTGTACTTGCATGTTATCACATCTCGGTTGTTTTGTTATACAAATGATGGTGGACTTATCGGCTCAATGCCACTCCTCGGACTAAAATTCTTTAACCGCTTAAATTTATCAAGCGAGGGGAGTGTCGTCATGATTTTCTCTCAAAATCTTTGTTTGGTAACCTAAATGGAAGTTAAAAGGCTTTGGTTGAAAAAAAAAAGGTGGAGGAACCGAATCGTCATAATGAAAGTATTTTTCAACAAAATACCCACCTACCACTCTTATCACATTTATTGCTAAAACCTTCAAATCCTACGCTAACATCCTTCAAGAATTATGTGTCGGATCTTCATTTTGTAAGTGTTTGTGTGTTCATAACAAGATTACAAACAATGGTTTTAAACCATTTTGAAAATTAACGGTTTGATTTTAACCTATGGGTGATTTTGTGTTCTATGGCGTATGCAGATGAACACATAATCTTGTTTATGTGTTTGAAGTTAAAAAAAGGATTGTGCCAAAATGTTTTAACATCATCTATAATACTTTCTTAAACATCAAAACGCACCTAGACACTGAATTGAATGTATTTGAGATTTAGGGTTTATCGCGTGGAATGGGTCTTTTCAAATGTGAAGGTTTTGGTATAAAAGATAGTCATATAAGGTTGTTTTCAAGTTCAATTGAACATATGTAAACCAAATCACCCGTGAAACAACTATGATACTTAATTCAAAAATTAGGGTTCAAGTTCATATAAATTGGGTATTTGTGATTCAAGGCTTATTTGATGTTAAAACTTGGATAAAACCTGCTTATGGACTTCTTAGAACTACTGAATCAATATGATGTTCATCCCATGGCTAAATCTCATACGCGTAAGTTTAGGGTTTAGACTACGATGTGATTCTACGCGTAATGCATTACATGGACTAAAATGTTGTTATCCGTGATAAATTGTTGTTTATGTGAACATTGATGAGTTGATAACTTTATTTCAGCTTTGCTACGCTTAAACACTCGTAATCAAGGTCATAAGAATCTCGCATAAGGATTACCCTACCGCGTGAGTCATGTTATGCGTAATAAAACCTACGCATAACTATTACGCTGTAAGGTTCTACTGATTGGGACTACGCGTGATCCTCGCGAAGGATATGCGAACAATGGACTCTACGCATAAGGTCTACTTCACGAGTAAGCCTTACAGCGTAAGGTTCTTATCACGCCACGCCGTAAGCTCCACGCGAAGGTCCCCTTTCTCACGGCGAACATTTCTTACGATAAGAAAGGATCCTACGCATAAGCTTTACGCCTCACGCACAGTATGTCATGCATTGCTTACGCTGCAACTTTGTCAATCCTACGCTTAAGCCATTTTTGACCTTCATTATGAATTGTTACGTGTACAAAACTTGTTAATAAACTTATCATAACGTCACGAACCCAATAATGTCACTAATAAACCAAAACGTTTGATATGTTGTGAACAATAAGTGATAACATGAACTTTAAAACTTAAAGTTAACTAACTCACGAAACATTTCACGGCGCCATTAGACTATTGGACATACAAGTGACTTAGGACTCAGAATAATCATTGATGTTGTACATTAAATAACTAGACAATAAGAACTACTTGTTGACTAACATTATGTCTTCGATATGTTGGTTCTTTGGCTAATGTTATTTCGAGATCACGACATGGTCACAACCAAACATGGATGCACCAAATGTTCTCTCCATTGTCGATATCTATCCTCATGGCTATCCAATGAAGATTGGAAAGAATAATCTCGAGTTGACTTCAAGACTCACTTGCTCGAGTCTTCATGCTTAATCGCTATTGACATTCGAGGTCTCATCCATATCGAACATGCTCACACATTCCGCAGCAGTTCACGAGATCTATATCCAACAGCTCGAACACCATGGAAAGGGTCAGGAAGGAAGCAGTGTGTAAGTGACTCGAATCACAAAAGAATCACCATCACACCGCAGGACTTAAGGTCGTTCTCTTAATTCTCAAGTCGAACCGCACAAACTTTATGCCACACCCTCTTGAAGAGCTCACTCTCCAATTCTTAATCGATATCGGTTATGATGAGGCTACGGGAGTAATCACCAAACACTCTCACGTAGAGCTCAAGAGTATTCCTCAACCGTGGAGAACTTCTACATGATTATCACCAAGTCCGTTTCGGTCGTGATAGCGGCTATGAGCATCCTAAGCTCATAGAACGCAAATATTTTGGGCATTTGTCAACATGAAACACATCGCTATTGAAGCTCTCGATTTGGGATGACATGATGTCATTTCTCAACAAACTTGGCTCAAAGATTCCCTACATCGATATACCAAACTCGTTGATCCGAGAGCACTTGGACTACATTCGATATTCCCAAGAGGCTCAATGACCCCGACAATCACGACATGTTGATCGAACCTATTACGACCATCGAATGAAGGAATCATCTACAAAGAAACAGGGGCGGTGTTACCAGATTACCGCTAATCGAAGATGTCGAAAGCTCAAACGCATAATTGTATCACGGAAGCGGTAGACAAGGCAAGGTTGGTCACCTCGACGAAAAATCTTACGAACCCTACTCGGAGAACTAGAAGAGAAGTCTTGAAGTGTTACAAGTCTGAGTCACAAAGGAAGTTTCCCAAACGAAACCCTCCGAGAAAAGGTTTGTTCCGTCGACAGAAGCTACTCCCATTCCTAAACCCAAACCCGAATCGAAACAACACCTTGAGGACGTAAGTTACGAAGATACTGAAGCAGATGAGAGGTTCCCACTGAAACCGCTAAGGATGTGTCCGACACTCAATAGTAAACCTCAAGTCCTCAAGATGATAAGGGTAAAGGAAGACTCGGTACTTGTACCTTGCGATCAAAGCTTGAAAGTGAAGAAGAACCACTCGGAGACAACTTACGAGAAGAAATTACATCAATTTAGACATGAACACAAAGTCGATGAATTTGCTAAAGAGCAAATGGGTGGACCCGGAGGAACTAGTGGTCGCTCTCCTCCAACCATCTCCTCGATGCGGTTAATCAACCCGATAAGGAGCTGGTACCACCACTCTTTGCAACAACAACGGTTTGTGGAAGACACTATGGAGTTTAATTTTGAGAATCCGAGACGATGAGGAAAAGATGGATAAAGAGTCGATTATGACGATTTTCTTTCTCGATAATCCAATCGAAACTCGAAGGAAACTTCAATCACCGAAGGACCCGAGTCTCCTCACATCTCTCTTCATCCGACTCTTCTTCACATTCATCTCCACCACCATCAACGAAATCAACAAAATCCTCATCCAAATCCATGAAGAAACCAAAATCTTGGGTTTCTCAAGCTCATGAACAGATTCAAAAAGTCACAAGGAAGCCAGAAGAAAAACGCTCTTAACAAGAAGTGAATTTCTTTCTCGATCACATACAAGATATACATAGAGAGAACGAGAGAACAAGGAAAGGAAGTCAGTGCAGGAATTCGAAGAGTCATCGCCGTGAGCAACTAAACGAAATGATTAAGGTTACACAAACAGTACCTTCATGACAACGCTCCTAGACTTACACGTGAGATGTTTACCGACAACTCTATCCAAACTGTTGCACCCGGCCAAACAAGGCGATGAAGTCAACACCGATGTATGTCAAGATCAATCCCCGTTGATCCCGAATCTTCTCGATCGCAGAATTAGTTGATCACCGTCGCACAACTGCCTAAGCGTTCCGCATGCTTGCCTCTCATGAAAGCAAGCTGTTAGAAGCTTGGCCGGCATTCCAACTTAATTCGCATGCCGAGAAGAAGCCGAGAGGCCTAAACGTCATAGAGACGAGGATGATCGGGATCGGGATAAGACCGACGAGGCTAAGCGTCAAAAGATGTCCGGTGAATCCTCCCGATGCCACCTCCAAAACCAATTCGCACAACAAAGTCTTCCACACCTCGGTCTTCCTCGATAAACCTCGGGACGATTCCGAGTTACCACCTTGACTCGTAAAACTGTGATCACTTTGAGTATACGGGTGGCGGCGACGAAGAGGTCCTTGAGCCCCAACAACAACCCTCTCTCCCAAACAAGTGAAGAAACCCGAATCATCATCAAAGCCTTCTAAAAGCAAGAAAAAGACGACTCAACTGATGTCGCCTCATGGCTTGATAACGATACAACCGCGATTTGAATGGTTCTCCACTTTGTTAACGACTACCCCCACACCAAGAAGGCCAAGAATTGGTAGACGGTAGTACACTGGAGCATGCAAAATCTTGCAAGAAAGATTCCGTGAAGAAGATGACGAAACCGAGTTGAAGCGCATCAAAATGAAGCATTCCTTCCTTGAAAATAGCTCGGAAAGTGCAATCGAGGTTGAATATCACCTTGAAAACATTGCTCGAGCCATGTCTAACAACATGGATTGGCTCAACCCGAATAAACATCGACTTCACCAAAGGAACAACCTCCATACTACATCGACCGGACTAAACCTCACTAACTATCGACCAACCGAGAAGAACCAAGGATTCCTTCGGACATTTCTTCAACAAAGACCGGATTTTCTTCTCCATGGTGGCGATGGTTCACGAAAATCGCTACATCTTTGACTCTTCCATTCCCACCGCTTGTTACTCAAAGCGATAGCTATCGAGGAACGTGTAACTCACTTGTTTTCGACAACGTGCAAGCATACGACCAAGATGCATTGTACTGGATTCATCATTGGCCCGAACGCCCGCGAATCTACTACGTAAGTACACTGGTTCGAAGTCTCAACATGCGTTATGCAGACTCTAAGGACATCGTGGCCATCAAACACATTGATCTCAAGTCTAGGTGGACTACATTCTTGAAGAACATCATAGTCAAACGACAAGATGAACAAGACTATGAATTCTCGAGGTGACTTTGAGAACTTGTCACCAACGACATCGAAGACATGTACCTTGCCAAAGGCTGGTGGTCGTATGAGACAATTCTCGAAGAATTCAACGTTAATTCATCAAGTCGGTTCTCATCTTCATTAGACGCATTGTGATCAAAGAACGTGTCAAGATATCCAGATGGTACGTTGAATCATATCGAAACGTGTAAACTTCACTCCACCACGCCCAGATCTTCCCGACATCAACCACCACAACTTACGCCATCGCAGACTCTTTCGGCATTGTTTACAAGTGAACTTCAGGAACCGCTTAATGGCGCAAATGAGCTCCATAAATTGGGATCATACCTTGAAGATGATTAGGGATGGATTGGCTTACAGTTGAAGGATATACGCTTGAAGGTTGGGAATCCTAAGCGCTGGAACTCTCGGGATAGAAGGGATGTGAGAAGGATCATCACCCCGATTGATGAACGGTTGTTCGGGCGGATCGATTCGAGACGCTTGAGAGCTATGTTGGTGGTAGACCGGGATAAACATCACCGGCTTTCAACGCCTGTGCGCACTCCACAGGAACATCACTGCACTTCACAGTACCCCTTGAATTGTTTCCTTCATAATTTTGGATGTATGATTAAATATGTGAATGGTTTGTGCACATAACAAACAGTACAACCCGTAATTGTCAAGAAAGGACCCCGTAGTACGCCTGGGTGCCAATCCTTATAAAAGGAGCGAAAGCTTCTTATTTTTGAGTAAAACCTATCAAACCTTTCATTTTTCAAGGTTTTGCTCAAAAGACAAGTACTTCCCATAAGATTTTCAAAACCTCAACTGCTTATATCACTAATTGAGGGGTATTTGAATTAAAACTTTGTTCACAAATTGTTCACGGTGGTCACTCTTCCCACAACACTCAAAATGGTCATATTTATTCTTAAAATGTTTCAAAATAACATCTTATATGCCATTTTGAGGGAGAAAATTGTGTGATAAGAAATATGTTGTCTTTGAATGCAAATGAATCCGTGTACCTCGGACTTAACCAACGAATTGACGGTACTAAACTGCTTTGTAACTCGAAAAGACTTGTCCCGGACGGGTAATAATTTCAAGCTAGTTCGCTAGTGATGTAAACGTGTCTCGCAAAGGACTCGTCTTAGTAGAAGGTACCATTCGAGAAGCTCTTGATAGACATGAACTCGACGGGTATGGCAACCTTTCGAGGTTTGTCTACACCTTCAAGGTAGTTATTAGAGCTAGTTGTCACCTAAAAGCGACAATGTAACTCTTTAACTATTCAACGTAACCGTGTCTCGCGGGAGATTGTCTATCTTTAGTGGATCAATTCAAAAGTGCGCTGCTCTTTCCTCATTGTGTGCGCTTAACCATTAAAACTATTAAGCACGTGGAGGGAGTATTTATGCAAAAACTTATCTCTCATGGTGGTTCAAACATGTTTTCATCTACAAACCCTTTGAGAGATATTTTTCACTTACAGATGGTTTAAATGGCAAACATAGGTTAGTCATGGAGCTATAAGGTGACTAAGGTTAGGAATAACAGTCTATGATCCGCTGAATGGGAGGATCTACCCAAGGACACTACCATTAGTTAGTGTTAGAAGTCCTTAGGAAAGATTGAAAAAAAAGGAGAAAATGAGAATCGGAGAAAGAAGGAGTTGAAGAATCAAAAGAAATGTAAAGAAAAGGGTGAAAAGAAATAGCCCTCCAGTTATTCAACTTAGGGCGTACACGGGTTCAATTCATATACTCTGGGTTGTCACATAGTGACACTTGGTATTGAAGATTAAAAGTCGTCATGGACCCGGTGGCGCATGCACTAAACCTTCTTAGCCACTCAAGTTTCTCTTAATGTAAGCTTGTTTCATTCTCACAGAACCCTACATAAACTATTGGCTTTCTCTTGAGAGATCGTTTGGTATTGAAGAAGGAGACCTCTCCCTAGTCTCCGCCAGGAAACCAAACGCACTATTGAGTCTAGAGCCACGAGATTCATCAAAAGATCTCTTAGGAACACTTGACATTTAATCTTGTTGATCAACAATAAGGTCTTGATGATTCGATGGTTCATATCGAGTCCTTCACGGATCTTAGCAATGTCGAGAACATTTATGAGAGGTTCACATCTGTGATCCTCGATGATTGAATGGAAACTCTGCCGGGTCAACATCAACGAACCACGACAAGAAGTCGCTTAACTAACCCCGTGGATTCATGCGGAGTGTGTCTCAAACGGTCTGATCAGGAGGTGATGCTTGGTGTACCTCACCGACTCATCTCGAGCTGTAGATGTACTTGGTACATCGTGTTATCTCACTTGTGGGACTCCGGTTCGAGAGCGGCCTTTGTGAGAATTAGAGTTGTGTTTTCACACTATCTTTGTTAACACTCTCGAAGTTCAAACTTGTAAGTCTTGGAAACCAGCTTATTTCTAACCGTTGCAATGTTTTCTTCTTATGGAAGCTACGAGCGGAATGATCATCTTGATTCTTCTCATGCTCACGCTAACATCATCACTAATGGAAGTTCTATTCAAAAGCAACACAACCGCCGAATGATTCTTCATCAACCAAAGAATCTACAAAGTTAAAGACTTAAAGAACTTCATCGGTGTTGATTTCCACCGTCAAAGGCGTGTGAGCATGTTGAAGAATGACGGAGACACCTGAGAGGCAAGGAAGCGGACTGGTGCGCATCGATGCAAATAACAACATACTATCACTTTCACCACAAAGAACAATGATCTAAGAACAAAGTCAAAGATGGCGCCAAAGCATAAGCGTTCAAAGATAGCGATCTCTCTACACCTGGAGAGATTGTTCGAATCAAGACAATTCCTCTCACAAGAAAGAAGAATGTCGGAAGGCGTCACCGCTACTATTACATCAACGCTTCACCGTTTACATTCATATATACTTGAGGGAGATTGTTGGAATCACTCCTAAACAAGATTTCAAGTATTTATATTTCATATGTAATAGGTAGCTTTATTCGGCCTTTATGTTTGTTTAAGGTCCGACATGTAGAAGGCCCATAAGTCGAGGCCCAAGCCCAATAAGGAATAGGGAAGGAGAGGAGGTTGCCTAGCTCCTTGCCTATATAAACAATTGTAAACCCTCATTTGAGGGTTGGTTGTTCAAGTTTTCTCTTCATTCACTCACCCACGCATAACGTGTCTTATATTGTTTGTGTGTGTGTTTGATACTTGTTCAATCGCCTTATCTCTTTCTATATAAGCTTGTGTTGTAAAACTAGTGACCTAACACAAAATACTTTGCTCCTCCTGAGGATAGAACCGTGTGCCGCCACACATCGAGTGAACCAATTCTAGAACGAGACACTTCTAGAATTTGATGTCTTGAATTTTAAGCGATCTTGCTTGCGATAACACAATGCTCACGAAAGGTAAAGAAACCTTTGTGAGGCGAGGAATTAACTTCCTTTCAACAAGAATCTTCATTCCTTGTTCGACATATGTCCAAGCTCGATGCCATGTTATTGCAACTCTATGACTTGAACTATGTGAAGCAGCAGATGCTTCCGCCTCCTCCATTACCTCTCCTTTCGGTTGGTATAAGTTTGCGGCCACCTTTTCACCTTTCATAAGTACAAGCGCCTTTTATAACTTTCATGATCTTGTTTTGTATTTCAACTTTACAACCAAGATCATCCAATTATCCCAAAGACAATAGATTCTTTCTCAAGCCCTCCACGTGTCGCACATCCGAATAGTACGAATTGTACCATCATGCACCTTCACCATGATATTTCCAATTCCAATGATCTTTAGTTCATGATCATTGCAAGCAGCATACAGATCCGCCTCCGAGATAGGTTTATATTGATGAAACCATTCTCTTCTTGCGGTCATGTGAAAAGTAGCTCCGTGATCAAACGACCATATATATCGCAAATCTTTTCATGCCTTCATTTGCAACCGCCTGCACAACACGTAGGCGTTACCATCTTAAAAAGTGCTTGCGAAATTTCCGAGGATTAGAGGTATTTAAACCCGACAATCTTTCTTAAAGTGACCCGACTTGCCACATTTGTAGCATTTAAAACTCTTCTTCCTTCCTGCTCTAGATTTACCATGATTGTGACTCCCATCGGAGCCAGGTTCCATTGACCTCCCTCCGTCACCACCAAAGCCTCCACCGCTCTTGAATCGGTGCATCATCCTCCCATTATTACGCCTGCTTTCTTCTTCCAGAATAGCGGGTGCAACATCATCGAAGACTAGATAGTCGGAAAAGAACATTCTTGGTTAAGTTGATTATGAGTTGGTCATATGAGTCGTGTAAACTTTGAAGTAGAATTTGAACGTTCTTGTGGCTCTATTTTACAACTCAAAGATGTGAGTTGAGAAAATAAAGTATTCAGTTATTAGCGTGCTCGGCCATCAAGTAGATTCCGATCAATGCGCAGAGCATAAAGTTTCCTCTTAAGGAAAATTTTGTTGTGGAAGCGATCTTGCCTCGTCTGATCAGAGCAAGATGATCCCAAATCTCCTTTGATCTTCTTCTCTCTATGCTGACAAAACTCCATCTCGCTAATCCCGGATGAAGATTTGCAATAAGCATTTCCGTCCATCTCGTCCCATTCTTCGTTATCCGTGACCACCGTGGCCGCTCGTCAATGGCGCTAAACATTTATCCTTTCAAGGATAGCCTTCATCTTTAATTTCCACAACGAAATTATTCCCATTGAATTTTTCGATTTCAAATTTCGTCACCATTGCTACAATCGCACTACTTTTTCGACAAAACTATTATTTGTTAATAATAGTAACGAACACCTTTTGAGTGAGTATAATTTTATTTATCTTTTGATGTGGAGGGTCCACTAATTAGTGGCAACCACGAGCATCGATAAATAATTATATACACACCCAACCAAGCTCTTGATACCACTTGTTGAGAAAAGTGACACTGATGAAGCAAACCCACAACTTAAATATGAAATATAATAAAAGATGACACACGGATATAACGTGGAAAACCCCGATAGGGTAAAAACCACTTGCAAGGAAAGATCGTTTCACTATGATGAAAACTAGAGTTACACCTTCCATAACTACAAGGATAAACACTTATATCTCTTGTATTAGGAGATATTACAAACTCTATCAAACTCAAAGAGTAGGAGAAAGAATAAGACCAAGAACACTTTGTGTTTGCTTTGGAATGGGATGCCAATTGAGGTTGTGAATGCCTCTATTTATAGTAGTAGTCCATGGCACTAGTTCATGCATTTGGTACATACTAACCATTTGCCAACTTGTCCACTGAAAGATTCTCAATGAGATACATTGTATCTTTAATGATTATATCGAGACAATTATTATTAGTTTGTATATGTATTTACTTAGGCAATCATGATCTCAAATATGATCATGTTATTGCATTTAGACTTAGAATAGGTCCATAGCACAACAAACAATAGTTAGTCTCTAATTTGGTCGTTTGGCGATTATTATGGTTAAGGAAAAAAGCAGTTATGATGAGTTATTCATGAGGGTTGTGGTTGTTGGTTCAATTGAACCATCACATCCTCAAAGTCATGCCTATTCCTTAACTATAAATATAACCATGTATTTGACAGTTCATATAATATCAAATTCTGATTATTTCTTGTTATTCTTCCTCCATATTTCATATACACCTTGACGAAACATTTCGCACAATCCTCGCACTTATCTCATTCAAACTTTACGCACAACAATGGTTATCACTAATACATCATACGATAACAAATGGGCAAACCACTATGGGAAATCTGTTGGCAATTTTAAAACACAAGACTAACAATTATAATGAGGGAGGCTCGACATGGTATCCGCTCTGCTATATCCACCATGAGACCCTGTCCTCATGTTCTTATAGCCGATTTATTCGCTTGTGAGTCACTTCCAATAAGAAATGAGTTTCATATGCAAAAGTACGTTTATGTCCCTTCCCATGCATGGTTTGTTGCATTAAACCACGTACATGCATGTTCTTGATAAGGAGGTGAAAGGTCAATATGTTGATCATGTTAAGCCACTGAAGATTCCTGGTTGTAGGCTGGTTCAGAGTAAAGATCTTCCTGATGCAATGTGGGATAGGAGGAATCGTCAGTATGATGAGTATGTTAAGATGGGAGTTGATTTTACGACGTTGTCTGATGGAATATTGACAGATACTTGGAAAGGTATCGAACCTGGATGTCTTAATGCTTTTAAGCACGATGAAACATTGCGGTATGTTGTTAAGGTACCGGTTTATGATATTGGGCGATTGACGCGAGAGGTTGGTGTAGTCAATCAAAATGGAAATAAGGTGATCGAGTGGCTCAACATGCAGCCTCTTAAGTCCGTCCTTTTCGTGTCATTTGGAAGCGGTGGAACCCTCTCGTTTAAGCAAATATATGAGTTGGCTTGGGGTTTGGAGATGAGCCAACAAAGATTTGTGTGGGTGGTACGCCCACCACAAGTGGGGAACACGTCAGATGGCGCGTTCTTCAGTGCAAGGAATGGTTCAGATATACCCCCTTCCTTCCGGAAGGATTCTTAACCAGAACCAAAAAACTAGGGCTGGTTACCCAAATGTGGGCCCCACAAGTCGATATATTGAACCATGCTTCTACAAGAGGGTTTTTGACACATTGTGGATTAAATTCGGTTTATGAAAGTATAAAGGTGGTGTGCTAATGATTGCTTGGCCGCTTCTGCAGAAGCAAGCAATGAATGCGACTTTATTGACGAGAGGACTTGAAGGTAGCGTCACGGCCGGGTGTTGCCAACCAAGGAGGTGGTGGATAGGGAGGAAGTTCAGGGAAATGGTAAGGCGTTTGATGGAGGTGAAGGAAGAAAAGCAATGATAGATAATGTGGAAGTACTAAAGGAAAGTGCAAAAGAAACATTGGAGATTAATGGTTCATCATATAACTCGATGTCTGACTTTATTAATTGTTGTCAAATGAAGATGAAATCTAGCAAGTAGTAGTAAAGGAAAGTACAAAAGAAGCCTTTGAGATCAATGGTTCATCACATAGAGTAAAGATCAAATGAGAAGTAAAATTAAAATAAAAATGGTGAAAAGAAATCACAGCCACACATTTTAGATGCACCTAAAGAAATAGATGCATCTCTCCCTAAATTTCTCCTCATTTAAAATGTGTGGCTCAAATTTCTTCTCATTCTTCTTATTTCAATTTCTCTTCTCACTATATCTACTCCTCATCACATAACCTAATGTGTGACTTTAAATCATCTACATTGTAAATTGAAGATGAAGACCGGCCGCAGAGAACTAAAACGCCACAAAAATTAAAACCGTCTACATTGATAGTTAATTTAATAATTTCTATCACTTTCTATAGTTCGACTTTCATTTTTCTATTTAGTGTGCATTTCCTTGTGATTTATCACACCAATAAAATATATTTTCATCTAACAAAGGTCAGATAAGTGTCGATCCAAAATACATGTGATTGATTCCATGCATAACTGAAGATTAAGAGGTAGCTGTCAAAGTTCATAAGGAGTCTCAACTTTATTGACATTTATACCTCATATGATATGAGGTATAAATGCTCAAAGACTCAAAATTTGGCATTTATATCTTCGTATTATTTTTAGGGTTATGTTTATCTTGATAAGGGTATAAATGTCAAACACTTAAAATTTGAGTGTCGTCATTTTTGGAGTGTCACAAATCACCTCCCAAATGTTATTGTGGGTAAAATAATATAATATTTTGTCACATGCTTAAGTAATGGACTCTACTTGTACCAAAAGTCCAAAAGTCGTGTAATTACTATCTATAATGAAAAATGGTCAAGTGAAAAGTGAAAAGTCGAGAAGTGAAATGTGAAAAAATTAAAAGGAAATGTTGAAATAATTAAAAGAAAGTAATTTCAACTATTAATACCTACATATGTTTCAAAAGGAAACTATTAATACACATAAAAACCGGGTTGACCAAGGGACGCTTAAACCCAAAGGTTGACCCGATTAATTTGACCTGCTTTTTACCCAACTGGTCGGGTTGACCCGGTTTATATTGACTCGTTTTTAACGGAGCAGTTCAACCATTGAACCTCCGGGTGAACAGGGTTTCAAAATATTATGTTAATTCCCAATTTCTCAAACTTTTTTACTATTTTTCGTTTATAACCCATAAACTTTTTTTATTACTAAAACTATATTACTAAAAAGTACAATAAAACTTTCACAATGTACAATTTAAACAAGCTACAACATAATTCTAAATATAAAATAATTAAAGAGTTAATTACATAAATGGTCCCTGTGGTTTGTCGAAAATTATGGATTTGGTCCCTAAACTTTTTTTTTGCGGATTTGGTCCCTATGGTTTTGATTAAATACTGGTTTGGTCCTTGACCAAATTTTACATCGATTAATGAAATCAAATGTGTTTTGGAATCTGAAATGACAAAAATACCCGTATGTGTTTCATGAATGGTCCCTATGGTTTGTAGGTTATCATGAATTAATCCACGATTTTTATTTTTATTTTATTTATATAAAAACATTTTGTCTAAAATTTTATAAAAATTCGAAAATTTATAAAAAAAATCTATAAAAAATTCTTAAAATTTTATAACAAAGTCCGAAAATTTTATAAAAAAAATTCCAAAAATTTTATAAAAAAATCCGAAAATTTTATAAAAAAAGTATACTTAAAATTCCAAAAATTTTATAAAAAATTTATAAAAATTCCAAAAATTTTATAAAAAATTCCGAAAATTTTATATAAAATTCCGACAAAAACTTTATAAAATCTTATAAAACATTCCGTCAAAAATTTTTGGGAAAAATTTCGATTTTTTTTTTTTTTTGAACACTTTTTAACGAAATTTTTTAGAAAATCTTGCCCAAAATTTTATAAAATTTTTAAGGATTTTTTTGACTCAAAATTTTATAAAAATTAGAAAATTTATAAAAATCTATAAAATTCCAAAAATTTTATAACAAAGTCAGAAAATTTAAAAAAAAATTATTAAAATTACGAAATTTTATATAAAAATTCCAAAATTTTATAAAAAATTCGAAAATTTTATAAAAATTCGATAAAATTTTATAAAATCTTATAAAACATTCAAATCAAAATATTGGGAAAAAAATTTGACAAAATTTTTCTTTTTCTTTTGAATACTTTTGTGAATTTTTATAAAATTTTGCCCAAAGTTTATAAAATTTTGACGGATTTTATAAAATTGTCAAAAAATCCATAAAAATTTTATAAAATTTTGGGCAAAATCTTCTAAAAATTCCTTGAAAGAGTATTAAAAAGAAAAATAAAAAAAAATTAGAAATTTTTTCTAAAATTTTAATGGAATGTTTTATAAGATTTTATAAAGTTTTTGTCGAATTTTATATAAAATTTTTAATTTTTCATAAAATTTTTGAATTTTATAAAATTTTGGAATTTTAAGTATACTTTTTATAAAATTTTCGGATTTTTATAAAATTTTTGGAATTATTATAAATTTTAAGAATTTTTATAGATTTTTTTATAAATTTTGAATTTTTATAAAATTTTAGACAAAAATTTTTTATATAAATAAAATAAAAATAAAAAACTCATGGTAATTCGTGATAACCTGAAACCATGGGACCATTCAGCGAAACACATACTGGTATTTTTTGTCATTTCAAGAATCCAAACACACATTTGCTTAATCATCGACAAAAATTTGGTCAAGGGACCAAAGTCAAATCGAATCAAAACCATAGGGACCAAATCAATAAAAAAAGTTTAGGGACCAAATCCATAATTTTCGACAAACCACGGGGACCATTTATATAATTAACTCATAATTAAACATACTAATTAATATTATTTTTAAAACACCCTAAAATGAAAAGTACATGTTATTATATACATTATACAAATTAATAAAACACACAAAACTGTACAAGTATGAGTTGATGGTACGTATAGTTTTGAAAATCGGATCGGACAAAGCAGGTTCAACCAGGAAGCCGTGTCGCCACCGGTTCGGCTAACCAATATGACCATCCGAAAATGAACTAGAGAGAACCCGTTGAAACCGATACAAATTGGTGAATCAGTCTCATCGAGATCTATTTCTTAGTAAATCGTCATTGGCTGCATGCCACCAATGCGCTGGTACCTGTTACACTATATAAAGGAAAACCAAAAGTAAAAAGTGAAAATTTGAAACTATTAATACATATAAAAACGGGTTGACCACATTTAATTTGACCCAACTCGTCGGGTTGACTCGGTTTAAATCGACCCGTTTTTCGAGAAGCAGTTCAACCGGTTGAACCACCCGGTCGTCTGGGCTTCAAAACATTATATTTAATCCCGAAATCTTGAAACTTTTATTATTTTTCGTTTAGAACCTATAAACGTTTTTAACACAAACGCGTCATCGCTAAATAAATATATTATATATATATGTTTTTTCAAAACGATTATAATGTTTACAATTAAGAGAAATAGATGTCAGTTAGTCACATTTAACTTTTCGATAAATTTCATCCATTTCAAAAGAAAATGGGGCTAAATGTGTATATTCTTTATAAAATACCCAAAATTAGCCATATTTTTATTTCTTATTTTTATTTTGAAAATCACATTCAATCTTAATTTTAATCTTTAGGTTCTTCTTAACAACTAGCCATTAATCTCATCCTTGTTAGTTTCTGCGACAAATAACGTGTGTTGTTAATTTTATCTCATAACCCGATGTAATGTTTACTTTCATTTTCATTAAATGTTTTTATATGTTGTTTGATAGATGTTAAGAATTTTGTACAGGCTTTAGTTATCGATATAGACAACCGTTTGTAATTTGATTTTACCGCTCATGCCTATTTTAAACGCTTATTCATAAAACACTCACCACAAGTATCACAAATCATTAATTATCATACGCTTTGAATCACGCTGCCGCTACGCGCATTCTTCCAAGATTATTAAATATGTGCATATGAACATGGGAGAAGTTATTATGAATCTTACTAGGTAACTCTTATTGGTCGTACGACGCAAACCTAGGTGGTGATTCATGTTTATTTTTTAAGATTGTGCAAGTGATTTGCAAAAAATTATGAGCATTTGGCCCCACGACGTCAAAGATGTATTTAAGGGCTCGTTTGGTTTGTTCTTGCGAATAATGATGGGTATCGGATTGGAATGAGGTGTAATGATAATGGGTATGAAAAGTATATCATTACGATTGTTTATGTTTAGTTGATAAAATATGGTATGAAAAAGTGTATAGATATTTTAATTTTGTAGTGGAAAAAGAGTGGTCAATCGGAATGGATTCATGGACAACCAAATTGGTGTGTAATGAATCTATATTATGATATCCCATTTCATTTAGGTAACAAAACAAAGCAAAATGAACACCGATTATGAGCTTGAAGTCATAGTCCCATTCCTATGAATGCAAACCAAACGGGCCCTAAGTTATCTCACATCTTGCTCAAATGGTAAAGATTTAAACCATGTCGTAGACATAAGTGTATATTAGAGTACTTGTTTACTGGTTTAATTGTCGGGGAATGTATTTAACTTATCATTTTTTTTATAGCTTTGTGTAGTCTCTAGTGGATTTTTTTTTCTTTTTTTTAACACAAACTTTTGAATTTGTGCTTTTCATGACCATTTTACCCCTCGATATGAGTATATTTGTTAACAACTACATTGATGCCAAGGGGTAAAATGGTCATTTTTCACGATAAAAACACACAGAAAATAAAATCGTCTCTGTTAAATTCTCCTCAAAATCGTGAGTTACTTCTTATTCTTCTAATATATAATAAAATTGTTTAAGATAGACTTATGGGAAAAGTTTTGCTATGTAGATCAAAAGTTTGCCATGTTGATCAAAATTAGTTTTACACTTTAAATTAAAGAGTGACATTTCATTTTTGTTAATAATCCAGGTTTATCAGTGACTTCTTTGAGGTTTATAAAAATCTTTTATCATTAGAAAATGAAATAAATCAAAGTAACTAATCTAGTCATTAAAAGTTGGGATGTGGCAATACCTGAAGTGCTAATGTGGCACAATTTGGATACATGAAAATCTAAACTTAACAACTTATAATAGGATGATATGTTTACGATGGTTCATCTCTCAAAAGCATAAGACTACACCGGCCAGGGTTCGAGGGGTGAAGCGGACTGGGGGTTTCAGAGGTGCCGAGAATCACATGGATGGTAGTATAAAATTATGTCAAATATATTGATTTCTCTCTGAAATGCACCTGGTCCAACTCTATACCTATAGGTGCAAGCAGAATACTCAAGAAACAGCATTAAATTGCCAGTCCAAATTCAAAACTACACAAGTTATCTAATGACCGTGTTGATGGCTTTTCGCTATATTGAAATGCCAATCCACAATGCAAAATCCATAAACTTTCAGGACACTGAACTGCATGACTTTAATATAAATCGACTGAGAGACTGACCCATCAAATCAGCAAATACTTATTTTATATAGGCAATCAGATCAGTAAATACTACTAATGGATATGATACTAACAGGAAGAAAAAAAGGACCCAATACATAAAAAATGGACCAAATAATACCAAGATTCGAGTACAACTATGATTTCCAAAACAGCTATGTTCTCGAATTAATGTTTTTAACATCTTTACCCTTTTTCGACAACTTAGGTCTTGGATTTATAGGTTTTGTAAAGGACGCCTGAAATTTGACCATCATTCTCAAGACTTCTACCAACCTAGACTCTATCTCTACCCCATTTGGTTCAAGCACTCGTAGACACCGTGCAACCGCCTCCATTGTACTCATACACCCATCGAAAGGTTCCTTCCTAAGTGTTAACTGGTTGCTGAATATATTTCCACCATCAACATTAACGTCATAACTCAAACATACCTGTGTGGCGAACTTTGACACGAATGGGAAGCTAGCTGAAACCATTTCCTTTGCATGTTTCCATGTCCCATCGAAAGCAATCAAAACAAATTTGTTCCCGTCAGCGTCCCCAAATGAAGACTTCCACTCGTTGATCTCCATTGAAGGATTTAGCTCCGTACCTATAAAGCCATGCATTAGAAATTCAAGTAAGTGCAATTACATTCCAGACAAATTCTTCACTATATATAATTTCTATAATACACTATAGGATTAGTCTCACACTTATGAGCTTAGCCCTATATGCCTGAGAGGACGAGCCCTACACCATTCACCCAAGTTCTATCATTCAGTTTTAAGTGGAATATCAATAGCCTCATAAGGGCTGTAGCCCCAAATGCTATCGTTTTGACTTTTAGAACTGATATTGGTGTCAACTTTCAATTCAGTTGTTACTGAAATTTTAATAACTTAACGTATCTTCTGATTCTGATGTGCTTTTAAGGCGGCATATTAGGAGTGTTGTAGGTATAATCAGAGTTCAGTTTTGAGTGAATGTCTCCTGAAATTTTCATCTGATAACGGCTTGGAAACCACAGATGGTCCCCTATAAAAAGGGCGTGTACGTTAAATCTCAGTTTCATTCTGTTTAATTTCTTTATTCTACTGATTTTTAAAATAATTACAGTAGTTTATTGAGTTTCTTGGCTGGCTGTGATTATTTAACCCAATCACTTCTTGTTAGTCATCCCTTTCTATATACACGGGCTCATAGTGAACGATTATTAGCGATTTTTTCATATGGAATAACGCGAAAATGTTGTTTAGTACCCTGAACTTGGCTAAGTGGATTTTAGTACCTTGGACCGTTAAAGGTGCAGGATGGTACCCATGGTACCCTGAACTTGGCTAAGTGGAACTTCTACTACCCTATAACAAGTTAAGAGTTGAGCCCGTTAGAAATTTATTAACGTTATCCTCAAAAATCAAAATTTTAAATATCCATAGTATAACTACCAAATAACGGTGGAAACGAGCCAAGTCAAGCCCAAGCTTGCCAAAGCTCGATCTTGGATCATTTACGATCATAAGTATCGTGCTCATGCTCGTTTCGAGCCTTATGCTTTTAGCTCGAGTTCGGCTCGAAATGAGCCAAGCTTATTAAAGCACAAAACAATTCAAGCTTAAACGAGCTTGAGCTCGAGCTCAAGCCTTGTTTAGGGCTCATCTAATAAATGATTTCAAGACCGAGCTTCATACTCAAAGCTAGACTAGACTTGTGTTCCTAAATGAGCTCGAGCCTAATGTACTTACACATGGTACCCTGAAAGTGGAATTCCTACTACCCTATAGCAAGTTAATAGTTGGGCACGTTAAAAATTTAACAAACGTTATCCTCAAAATTTAAATATTCATGGTATAACTACCAAATAACGGTGGAAACAAGTCAAGTCGATCCCAAGCTTGCCAAAGCTCGATCTCGGATCATTTACGATCATAAGTATCGTGCTCATGCTCGTTTCGAGCCTTATGCTTTTAGCTCGATTTTAGCTCGAAATGAGCCAAGCCTATAAAAGGTCGAAATGGTTCAAGCTTAAACGAGCTTGAGCTTAAGCTCAAGCCTTGTTTGGGGCTCATACTCAAAGCTAGACTAGGCTTGTGCTCCTAAACGAGCTCGAGCCTAATGTACTTAACAAACGAAGATCAAGTCGTGTTTTATTTCGTTTGTGCCTATCATAAAAACGAACCGATCCCGAGCTTGTAAAATATGTTATGGGTCATACTCGAGCTAAAAGCTTAAGGCTTGGAACGAGCTCGAGCTCGAGACTTATGATCATAAATGAGTCAAGCTCGGGCTCGACTCCTTGTTTCTACTCTTATTTTATGGTTATACTATGAATATTTTTAAATTGAAGATAATGCACAAGTCTCAGGGTACTAAACTACATTTTGGCCTATGGAATAATCAAATCAATATAATTAACCTGAAAGGATTGCAAGAAATAGTGTTTCACAGTTTTAAAAAGTGTAATAATCGAATAATCAGCTTTCAAATATTTTTTAAATCCTAATCACTTAAAAGATTTACAAATAAAACAAATGAGAATAAGTTTGACCATAGGCGTGACTGAATTATGACTTGACCTCTAAGTATCAGTTTCAATGCACCCAAACACTAAAAACTGAATTTCTAGAAACTTAAAAATTGTAATAATCGGATAATCTATTGCCATATAATTAATTCCTACTTCCTTAGAACCCTATAACTTATTGGCGTATGCATACATCATAATCCACATTGGAGTAGTTTCAACTGAAATAAAGTACTATATACTATGCTATAAAGCATTTAGGTATGTTGAAAAATCCTGCAACAAACCCAAAGATCAAAATACGGAAACACTAGAACCTCGAAGTCGACTATAACCTGTAACACTGAAACCATGGACGATCGAATATGAAGAACAAGAAGAAACTAGAAAGTTAACCGAATAATTACTCTTATTAGAACCTCAAACAATTACAAAGGAAAGAATACGAAGATGAGATGATTTGTGTGCATCACCACTGTTTATAGATATGAGGGGGTCAACCTAGACGGCTAATACCAAACCGACACAAACACAAACTCCCTAAACAAAGCTACGTTACTTGCCTTGCAAGGCAAATATCTTACATAAGGAAACTAAACACATTACGCTTTATCGACTATATGACTAATCCTGAGAGTTGACTACTATTCTAACAAGGTAAACACTCCAAAGCATAAACTTTGGTAAAAAGGTGAATTAAATTACCACAGAAACTACAAAAGTTTAAAAATTAGACATCTTTGGCCAAGGACAAACCCCTTGGCACCAGAAAGTCTAAAAACAATTTATGCAAATTCAGGAAACTATCTATGCCACAACACAAACAAATCTAGTTCAGATCCAACTGCCGGCCACAACAACAAACCAGCATCACAGCATCTCATAACAATTCAGTTCTATCTATATAGCTACCAGCATACAATCCCTTTATTTGAAATTGATATGCACATATCAGCTCAAACTCCAAGATGACAGCACAAACTTCCCTGAGTATATAATGCAGACAATTAAGTATGCACTGAACAGCCAATACTCTATACAAGGCTAATGAAGCACCATTCAAACAAGACTTTAATTCCTCCGGAAGTCCGGATACCAACAAGGACAGGAAAACTATAGAGCAAACAGCTACATTTCCTTGAGACTGCATTGTAGGTACCATATGTCAAAGTAAATTAGGCCCATCTTTCATGCCTCACTAAACAAGACATAAGGCAAAAACAAGGCTTCAATGTAAGCTAATAGACATTTGTCATAAACCATCCACCAAACACCCCTTAAACTTTCCTTAAGTGATAATAAAAGTATCAAAATAGAGTCGGACACATTTTTATATGACATCAACCAATGTCTGCTCCTCCTCATCCATATGATCAGTATAATCACATAGATCAGGAAGTAAAGTGATACAAACCATACCACTCTAACTCATCTGTCCCAATCTTCAACAGGAAACTTAGACGAGAGAGGTATACAATTTCTTTAATGATAAAGTAACATCCGTAGACCACATAAGTAAGGCCATCTTTCATGCCTCGCTAAATTTCGAAAATGGAAGTACTAAACATAAAGGCTTCAACCTCAAACATTAAGCCATCTATTGATTAACCCATATTCAGACACCCTCATTGGGACACAACTGAATATTTCAGCTCCAAAGCATAAACTTAAGTACTATTAGTTTACTAATCTACACCTCATATCTAGGCTCTAAAATACATATAAAATTAAAATTTATGCAAGCCATAATAGACATTAAAGCATTATGATGAGTTATCGACTATGAATTTGTAATTTGTAAACAGACAATTTTACAATTGAACAAAAGCATAGAACAAATTTGTGTTTCTATTTTTTCACCTTTTATAATGATGAGTTGCACCAAGTAAGCTATGTATGTTAATCACTACACTCAATATTCTAGCTAGTCCTACAGCATAGTGCGGTTACCATACTAGTCTAAATAACACTTGTCCAGTCTGGCGAAGAGAACGTTTAGGTTTTAGCTTTCGGAATATAATGTTTGTTTCGCAATGAGCGTTTAGCTTTTAAATTTTGTCTAAACACTCCTATTTGAAACCCTTATAAGATAAACATTTAGGTTGCGTTTAGTTGGAAATGTTTTGTACAAAACAAAGAAAACAAAAACCGGGTTCAAATCGCTTTCTTTCCAAAAAATTCTCTAAAAAACAGATGTTCATTATTTCCTAACTTAACTAGAAAAATTACAAAATACATTTTTGTTGTTTCGTAACCTAAAACCCCCCTTCCTCTCTTCAAAATAGAAATTAAGGGTGTGTTTAGTTGGTGAAAAACATCCATATTTTGAGGAAATTTTCATAAGAAAATGGAAAAACTGAAACCCGTTTAGTCACACTTTTTTCCAACAATTTTGAAAAAAGTGAAATTCTCACATTCCAAATTTTAACTAGAAAAATGAAAACCCCAATCTACCCTTCTTCGGTTTTTTCTCTCTCTAAAAAAAAAAAATGGACGAGATTTCCTAATCTACCATTCAAGTATCTCATTCTAACCCTAATCACCAATTCACCATTGGTAACATCTCTACCTTCAATCCTCGCCGTCGCTGCCCTCCATCACAATTCAAGGTAATCTTGTTAAAAAGGAAAAATATGATCCCATCTAAACGGGTTTTCAAAATTCTTAAAATCTTCTCTAGAGAAGAAAAACTGTTCCCTTCTCAAGTAATCTAGAAATGGAAAAACAAGAATAAATTTCTACAACTAAACGCTACCTAAGTGTTTTGTGGAGATAAATTTTCCTTCCAAATTCCTACAAAATTAGATACAGAAAACTAGAGAATTTTTTCTCCAACTAAACTAGCTTTTACATCAGTTTACACTTTATAATTACAGTAATGTTTTATAAACCAAACACCTACTAGTCTACTACCAATACCTGCTTGCTACTCCTAGTTTCGCCAAACATATTAGAATTACATTTATCATAAACTATAAATGCTTACCAGGAAAAAGAAAAGCAGCATGAACAGATTCGCTAGGATTGTGTTCAACAGCATCATTATAAAGCTCGTCAAGCAAGTCCGATTTACCACGTCGTAATCTCCTTCCAGTTAAACTTGACAACTTGTAAGGCATTTATTAAGAACAGGAACTGTGGCTAGAGGGTGACGCTGTTCATGTGGGTGTTGGAGGATTATGATATCAGTGTTGATGGTGGTTAGGGGTGAGGGTGGGATTAGGGCGCATAAGCATACGGTTGTTGGTCTTTCGCAGGATGGGCAGATGGTGCGACGACGCTGTGTGGTTTGGTCGAGTTGTTGTTGGGTGTCCTCGGTTGACATTGGATTGGAGTTAAGGTGTTCGGTCTTTTGACTAACTAGTACGGAGTAATTAAGTCCGTGAAATTTGCTTAAGAGCACAAAGGGTATTCTTCCCAATAAATTTGATAATGAACTTTTATTATAATTTGAAGTTAAAATTTGTATTTTGTAAATTTGTTTGTGAATAGGATTAAAACTTAAATTTATTATTAAAAATTACTAAAATAGCATAATTAAATGAGTTTTTGTATATGTTAGATATTTTTTAGGTAAACAAGTAATTTATTGTTCAAAAGTTCTAAAAAGTTTTAAATTTCTTTTATGGGCTAGGTTTTAAGCTCTTTATAGAACATGATTTAATAATGTAGTAATAAACAACAACTTATTTTATAATTTGACTTATTTTAAATTCCCAATCCATAAACCCCATAAGCCTTCCCCAAACACACCCAAATTGTCGTAGATTTGGGGTGTTTTGTTCAGTAGGAATAGTAGCGGGCGGGTTTAGAGTGGGTGATCATCTATTTTCAAACCCGATTAAAAAAAATCATCGTTAAACCCGCCTCAATCTTCATTGGGCGTAAATCTCGTTGGGAAGATGCTCCTTCAAACCCATCCCATATTTCTTTGAGCGCGATGCTCCAACAAACTTGTGTTTTTCCCCGTTTATTATTGTTTTTACACTATAAACAATATAATTTATTGCAATAACTTGAAGAATCGAGATGCCATAATAAATTAAGCATTAGCCTTATTAATTATTAAGTTTTAAACAACAATATTAAATATAAAAAATGACATGCTACACGCTATAGCAAATAAACTTCTTTAGAATATTATGATACTGAAACGAAACTTCCATGATCATAATTTTCAATCTTACAAATATTGAAAAGTAAAGAATTATATTTTATTAGGTAAATACCAACGTAATACTATATGTGTAATAGTGTATAGAGATATTTGTATGCAAATATATATATATGGGCGGGCGGGCAGGGGGGGGATGTTGTATCGTTCACCCTGAACCTAATAAAAATCCGTTAAGATCCAAAACTACCTACAGAACCCGATAAGCATACCCGCCCGCTTCAAAAGTTCGAGTTTCGTGTTTCCCATCGGGTTCGACTTTTTGCCATCCTTAATTCGAGTATATCAACCATAATAAGCGGTATCTTTGACTTTGTACTAAATATGAAATCATAAGGCATAAGTGTTAAAATAGACAATATCAACCATAATAGACCGATTTATATCAGTTATTGATCCTTCATTGGTACTTTAAGTGAACCTTGAATGGTTCATATCGATTAATGATCCATCGACAAAACTACACACTTTAAAAATGCATTTATTCTTTGTTTTGATTTTTACAAAACAATCAAAGTCTGAGTTTACCTTTGATAATTAATTAATATTTTCATTTACAATAATTTTGTAAAGACAATATTTCACGGTTGGTCCTAATGTTTGTACAAAATTTCACATGTCATCCTTTAGTCTTATAAATTACACCACTCATCCTAGATGTTGAGATTTGGTAACACCCATGATCCTTTTGTTCAATATTGGTCACTTTCTACAGTTAGTTGACTCAACATGAGTTCCACCCAAGGGCATAAAGGTCATTCCCTTGTCTTGTGTTTTTTTCCTTTCTCCTAAATAATAAACCAACGACTTGTAGCAATACATGTAACCGAAGCTGAACCAACAAACTTTCACATATAGTTTTTGCAGCAGAATAGTTAACTCTTTCACATATTATTTTTGTAGTAGACTTGTAGGCTTGTAGCAACACCTGTAACCGAAACTCGGCCAAACAAACTAAATCAAATTGCTAACAGTTGACAAATGTACAATTGCATAAACCCAAAAATTGCATAATTCCATTAAATTAAGTAAGTACCTTACATAGTTAATTGATTTGGCAATACATTGCACTTAGTTTTGTAACAAGTTGCAATAACATGAAAATTTCAATAAGCCTAAAAGCTTAAACACTAAAAAGAAACACACAAGTCTTTGCAAAGTACAGAAAGTATATGCCTCAGACAATACCGATGTTCAGCCGAAGGGAATAGGTTTCCAAGTTCTTGAATGAGCCCTTGTAATAAATAAAAAAAGTAAAATATTTAAGCTTGATTTTTAGAAAAATAAAAAATATAAAAAGTTAACAATTGAATAAGTTATTACCTTCTGTCTATCACTTATAAGGTGAAATTTGAGTTGACTTCATAATTTAAGTCATCACCAAGACATTGTAGGAACCGGGTCAATGAGTCTTTGTTTCTAGCTTCCACAATAGCATAAGCTAGTGAATAGATTCCATTGTTTGGGTCTATACCTACAACTGTAAGAACCTAACCGGGGAATGGTCCCTTCATAAAATCTGTAAGATATTGGTTATTGTAACACACAAATAATCACAAGTATGTTTCGAATCTATGGAAGAGTTTTAGAGAGAGAAAGAAAGATGGGATGCTTTCTAGAGAGAGAAAGTGATGAGAGAAAAATAGAAGATGGCTTGATTAGAATGAAAGCTCCACCTCTTCCCATGTATGGGAAGAGGATTTTATAGTCTTATAATATACGCCACCTACAGGTTGTGGATCAGGCATACAGTGGGTAAAGATCCGTCCGTCCTCCACAGTGTTACTCTAACTAACTAATAACTTATAAATAACGCTAAGTCTACGAGCTAAGTTATGCTAGTCTATGGTTGGGGTGACCAACACTTTAATATGGATTTTCTAAATCCTAACAATCTCCCCCTAAGGGAGGTCACCCCATGAAGTACATTTTGTATCATAGCATTCTATCGTAAACTTCATGCTCGAGCTCGTAGACTTTAATTCTTCAATTTCCGCAATTTTGTGCTTTAGTAGTGATTCTTCAAAGTTCGCATACTTTGTACTTTCAGTGGAGGTCTTTAACTGATCCACGACTTGGTGATCTTTGAGCCTTCTTCGAGATCATCAGCCACAGTTAATCTCTGAATCATCATTTGAAGTATCGCCTTCATGTGATGTTGTGACTTTGGACCGACATGCTCACACTTTCGGATCATGACATCTTGCATCGAGTTGTGGAAGCATTGTTGTACATTTTTATTGTCATGATTTCCTTCATTATGAGTGTCTGCTTTGTGAGCATCTTTGTTATGAATTGACTTCTCAATATCGATTAGTCAGCAACCGTCAAATGTTCCTGCAAACAACAGTTAGCAATAAAACACACAAAAGTGTCTTTGTTCACTTTCGTTGAATAGGGTTGCAAGAATGATGAAATCACGTTTATACATGTTTTTATATAAGAAATACCCGCATTTTAGCTTAATAAAATAGCAAAGTTATGGTTTTAATTACAAATATTACGTCTATTTGTTATTTTATTTTGAAGGTACGTTCGAGAATTGATTGAGAAAATGAGGAGCAAAAGTGGTGATTATTGATAAGATTAGAAGATATTTGAAAAGATAAAAGAGAAGCCCGAGATGAAAGCTCAAAGATTGTTGCTAGATTTAAGCCTAAATTTCAATATGTTAGAAGCAAAATTCGCCGCACAAAGGAGAATAAAAGAACTATGGTGCAACATATGACACCATTGGGCTCATAGTCCGATGGTAAGTTTTCTCCTTCCTATCTTGGAGGTCATGAGTTCAATCCTTCCAAAGACCAATTTTCCATATTATTTTCTTGTTTGTCCCTTCGCCACGTGTCGTCGCCATTATTGGCCGCCCATCACTCGTGGGTCCCTCCAACTCCAACAAGATTAAATGCAACGGTCGGAAATCAAAAGTCTACAACGGTCCATAAATGTCAAGAAGATTATAAATTGAGAGGAGTTGAATGTCAACAATGCCCTAAGGGCATTGGTTAAGATTTGTTTTCTTGTGGTTTTAATAACTATCTAGGTGGGTCCCCGTCCAAATATGCAATTTTGTGTCAAGTACAAGGACAATTTTTGTAATTAAAATCCACAAGAAGACAAATCTTAACCAATGCCCTTAGGGCATTGGTTAGACATTCTCTTTTTATTTTTGGGCTACAACAACTTTTTTTACTTCCAGTTCTTTTATGTCATTTACTTTCAATTAAACATGTAGTATTCAAGACTTTTTGTATAAGCACTTATAAGTGTGTACGTGTATTTTGTGTTTTAAGATTTTACTTAATTAGTATCTTAGCTCAACTACTTTCTCTCGTTAGCTTATTTATTGCTTAGTTTTGACTTGTTTTAAATAAAGTTTATGATTTTAATAATTTTATAGTTTAAATGTTATAAAGTTTAAATCTTTTATAAAATTTATCATTTTAGTCTTTAAATTCGTAAAATTTACATCTTCTAGTTTAAAAACTCGATTTTGTCAAGCCTTTTTATTAAAGTTTTTAACTTTACGCATTTTAGTTTAAAATTAGTCTTACCAATCAAGTGTTATCATTTTAAGCTTTTCACCTATGAAAGTTGCAATCTTTATCCTAAATTTCACCTCAAATTAACATAAAGTTTCAAGCTTTGGATGATTAGTAGAAGGTTAAGGGTTATTGAAGAGTTATTAAGGATAATTATTGGGTATTAAGAAGTACTTCGGGTTAAGTATGGAGCTTGATGTGGTTTTAGTTTAGTGTTCTTATCGTCACCGTTATGCTTAAACCATATCCGGTGCTCTCTTATCCTTATTTTTACCTTCTTTTTATTATGTTAATTGCTATGTTTCGTTTAATTAGTTTTGCCATGCTTAGTTTTGTTTTTATGTCTTTTAGCTTTAGTAGGATGTTAGAGTAGAATTTTTCATTTAGCTTATCTCGTAGTTTATCTTTAGCTTTCCTTAGTTTTTATAGCCTTAGATTCCATTTAATTTTCCTTTTAGTCTATAATTATTAAAAACCCAAAAATAGCGATATCTAAGCATCCAACAAGAACTAAAACGCGTGTCTCAAATCCATCATTCCTTTAGAACGACAACTCGGGAGATCAATGCTTACTGCGATACTTAGGTATTTAGGTTCGATCCGTATCTTTCCTCATCCTTACAAATTACTTTTGGTGTGCTCCAACGATAACATCAAAGAACCACGGTTCCCAGATTGATCAAGATAAATACTGTGAGTGATCGTAGAATTCCTAAGAATCTCCTTGACGGGGTTTCACGACTTGATCTAGCCGTTCTCAAACCGGAGCGTCCTAAAGTAGACAACACGGAATGAGTGAACCAAATAATTGAGATTCAGCGATTGATGAAAATTGATTTGAAAATAATCGCGTATTCTTGAAGAAAGAGATTTTTGCAATACGACGAAGGTTTTATGAGAATAAATCAAGTTTCAATCATAAATACTTCCGTTTGTGAAATTATCGCGCAGCCGATGTGCTTAGAGAAAAGAATTGTAGAGCACATCGAAAGGTTTTTCAAAAGCATTTGTCAATTCATTTCCTGGACCAAGGTTGATTCAAGAATGAATCGCCCCATTGTTTCTATCCAGTTGTCACAAGCTTGATCCGTGATAGATCTCACATGTCACCCACCAAGAGCTTGTTTGATGTTGGCTCTAGAAGGATTTCCATCTTCATCGTGAATATTTTACATATCACTCGGATGTTCTGGAAAATACCACAAGGATAATGCGTAGGACTCTCAATATAAATTCTCACTTTCCACAATGTGTGAAACAACAAGTCTTGATGAATTGTGTGTCCTAATGAGATTTATTGATGATCTCTTGGCTCTAGACTCAATTGTGCACTTTGGTTTCCTGAGCGGAAACTAGGGAGAGAGAAAGTCGATAGATTATGTAGGTTCCCCGTGAGAATGAAACAAGTCTTTTTAAAAGAACTAAAGTAGCTGGGAAGTTTAGTGCGGTACGTCACTAGGTCCATGATGTCTTGTCTTCAATACCGGCGTTACCTTAGTAACCACCAGTAGCATATGTATTGAACCCGGTTTCTGCCCTAAGGTTGAATTATTGGAGGGCTATTTCTTTTCACCCTTTCACTTTTCATTTTTTTCATTCTTCAACCCTTTAGTGCTTACCGAGACTTCATTACTAGAACCTTGTTGGGTTTATTCCAAGACTAGCTCTATCTCGATCGGCACTCTTCCCTTATTCTCACTTTTCTCCTTTTTAATCATACCTAAGGACTTCTACACTATCTAGTGGATTGTCCTAGGTAGATCCCTCCGACTCTCGGCGGGATCGTGGGAAAAGAATACCTAACCTTACCATCCTTATAACTCCAATGCATAAAGTAAAATGGTCGGTCTTGTGGTATAGTTCTTTCCTCCTTGAAACCAATTGAAAAATCATTAGCAAAATCAATCAAGGTACTTGTGATATAATATCAAAGCATTTTGTACCTTAATTGTTTTGATCAATTTTATAAATGCTCCCCCTCAACATGTGCGATATGATTTTGAAATTGTTTAGCACATGGAGGAAAGAGGACTTTGAAGTATTTCCTTGATCACAATTTCCATAAAAAAGCCATTTGATTTTTTGTAAATGCTCTCCCTCAATATGTGCATTGTTTATTTGAAATCATTTAGCACATAGAGGAAGGAGGTCTTGGAAGTACTTGCACTATCACACTTGCCATAGAGAAACCATTTCAAAATCAATCAAGGTACTTATGTTAAAATATTGAAGCCTTTGTACCTCGATAGTTTATTATCTTTTGAAATGCTCCCCCTCAATATGTGCATCAATTAATAAAAATGTTTAGCACATATGGGAGAGTAGCCTGCACTTTGAGTCGTAAAACATCACATATATTTAAAGCACATTCTCTCCCCCGATCAAAAATATCAAACCCTTTGAGATTTTGGATCCCAATTGATTTAAATAGGTTTAGAAAACATGGGAGAAAATGTGGCCTAATTTAAATGCTCTTCTGGTTTTTGGATAAATGTTCCCCCTCAACATGTGCATCGTGTATTTGAAATTGTTTAGCACATGGAGGAAGGAGTGACTTTCAAAGGCACTGAAACAATCACCATTTAATCAGATTTGAGATTTAAATCACGATATCTCCCCCGATCAAAAATTTCAAACCTTTTGAGATTTGTGATCCCAATTGATTTAAATCATTTAGAATATTTTGGGGAAAGATGTGGCATGATTTTGAAATTAACTGATACGGAACAATTTTTGAAAATTAAGATTGTTAGTGTCATGTATGATAATTTTAAGAGATCTTTTAGTAAAAGAAAAAATTTCATTTTGAAAGATCTTTGAGTTTAACGAAAATCATACCCTGACACATAACATCAAAACTTTAGATCACCACTTCATAACGTACAAATGGAATAGACACAAATTACTCAAACGAGTCCATTTGAAGAAATATTGTTTGAAAATATGATACTTTGAAATCACTCTCCCCCTCAATCGATGACACAAGTCATAGATTGAGTGATAAAATTTGTGAAAAATTGAGTCCGATTGATTTTCAAAAATTTGAGTCCAACTTATTTTCAAACAATATTTTTCTACCATGAGAAATACAAACATGGTATCATCCACTACTTGTCATGCACAACGATACGTTAGGTGGTGGAAAAACAAAAGCTATTTCAGTTGTTCCTGTAAGGATGGAAGAAACCATCTACTGATGTAGTGAGACCTCTGAAGTTGTATATATCATGCAAAATATCCACAGAGATCTGATTAAGTTCAGTTTCTTCTTTTGTCGACCCAAGATAGTTGCCCTTTCATATTTTCACCCAATCATAAACTGGCAAAGTCTGATCATCCAATTTTGTGGGAGCAGGAGCGGAAACATTCTCATAAACCATGTTATCTGCATACGTTAGTCAATACAGATAGACATACATATATATGGTGGTCGACAACACCAAAACAACAATCGACTAATAAAAGTCAATTATCATTCAATTAGATCATATAAAGGCATGGGGATTATATGTGAACATCAAACTTGAATCATCTAATTCTAACAAACATATCCTAGGTTCAGCCATACAAAGTTGGCAAACACCTTTTCTATTAAGTATAGGATGATTAAATAAGCTCGTTAGATGATATAAATTTGAAAACATTCTCCCCTCAATCAATGACCCATTTTATGAAAAGTTTAAAAAATCTGAAGTCATTGATTGAGTGTCAAATTTTATCAAAAATCCAAGACTAATTGATATTCAAACAACTCATTTTCCACCGTTTTGAAAATAATCAAATATTTTTCTGAAGAATCTTAGAAAGAAAAACATTTGTGTAAGACCAACCATCTTACTGGCGACGTGCTTTCCTCATATTATTTTGGGATAAGTGCACGGTATTTATGAAAATCAATTAAGCGTAGCACTTTCCCTTTTTGAAAAACGGGTTGCATATCTGAAATAATAGCAAACCATTGTTTTGAAGAAGTGGGATCTGATCTGAAATAAGCGCAAGCCATAGTTTGAGACATGTTTTGAAAATATTTACACCTTCTTCTCGAACTTCATCTAAAGTCCCGTGCCATTATTGAATGACATTTCTAAGACCGTAGATGTTATCGATACTAGAAGACATGCCTTGAGAAATCAATATTTTTGGTATTTTCAAATTTTCTGATTTTTATGGATTTTTGTTGGTTTTATATTTTTCTATTTTCTTTTTGCTAGTTTTAAAATTTTCTATTTACAATAAGGTTTAAGATATTAAAAAAAATTATTCAATGTATGAAGATGTTGACATGAATACCAAAAAGAGGATATCGGTCTGAATGTTGTAGAAGTCAGTAGTCAACATCTCTTAAATTATCGCCACCAAAGCTTTCAAGGCTTCTGAAGAATCGTTCGAACTTAAGCCTTCTGAATGTGAAACTTTGGTAGCTTATAAAGACCACTTCCCCCTAAAAGTTGAAGAGAAGCAAACAATCTTATTGTATGAAGCTCAAAAACCCGAAGAACACGATAACATCGAAGTAACAAGTTGAAACATTGATCATCTATGCCGTTATCAACACCGGAATAAATGATTAATCCCGATCACATGAACCTGTTGTGTGTCCCCGATGCACACATTACTCTACGGTTTTAAGCAGTTGTCTATTTGAGGGAGCAATATATCAAAATCTTCATTTCACCAAATGCATTCCTGTTATCTTACATATAACAACTCAACCCATAATGTACAAAAGTACCAAATAAGAGTAGAGACGATGACACCCAAGTAACCGGTTGAATCACTGATCATCTCTGCGGATATCAATTCCGGAATAACTAATTAAGCTCGACCACGTGAACTTGTTGTGCGTCTCAGATGTACACATATCTCTCCCTTGATGGTTGCGATCTCATCGGAACCATCATAACATTGTGTACATGAAACATTAATAGGAAGCACTTTACCATAAATCATATCAAAGATGTGGATAAGCAATATCATCTCACACTCCAAATATTCTTCTCATATTTCTTCCCACTGAAAGCTGACTTAACACATACCAAAAGTGTCAGGAGACCACTTACCCCAAATAGTTGGAATAATACATCCTTCTCCCAAATAGTTGGAATAATACATCCTTACCCCAAATAGTTGGAATAATACATCCTTCTCCCAAATAGTTGGAATAATACATCCTTCCCCCAAATAGATGGAATAATACACCAAAGGCTTCTAAACGTGTTATGACATTTGTCTTCCGAATAACTTCAATTAAGCGTAGTATTAAGTTCATCACGTGTACTCATTGTGCATTTAGATGTATGTCTTCTTCCCTTTCTTGGTTTTGATACCTCATAATCGACAACACATAATACACTCATATTCTTGAAATCTTTTGAGAAGAACACAATTAGCTCAAATGTATCTTGTGAGAATCAATTGCTACAGAAACTCTCTCTGACTATCTTTATCAATCCATATGTAGACAATTTGAAGTGACCACTGATGAAGCAAACCCGATATACCAAACTTGAAACTGAAGTCAAATTCCCCGCATTTGTATCTTAAGCTTGCACTAATGTTGGAAGAACAATGTTGAGAATTTATGCTCCAAGCAAATCTCTAAGTACTCAATACTCAATCAAAGTATGAGATATTAACACCTCTTGCGATTATCCACAACGTCATATGCGTGTGACACTGAGTAAAATAATGTAACTCCTTAAAGTGACAGTTAACCAGGTCTTCAACCATCTACCCCGACTGATGGTAACTAGATAAACCAAGTCTTCAACTCAAATTCTAAGCACGAGAAAGTTATCATTGAAAGTCATGCATCCAACCAAACCCGACTTCAAGATAAAATAAGAACACGCCTTTGTGAAAGTCAACTTCAATCTTAAATAAGTGATAAATGATTAACTCCGAAGTAATCACTTTGTGTCAAATGCCCAACACGTGAATAAACATACAATCTGATGTACGTCGATCCACTGAATGAACTGAGCAAATGATTCCTCAACATCGATGCCTTCTTCCTAACAATAACCACGTGCTACCAACTTTGCCTTGTTTTTCAATCCTCCTCCTAGTTCATCAAGTTTGACATTAAGTATCCACTTTAAAGTGATGATCATAGCGCGATCTGGACGAGGAACGAGCTCCCAAACTTCAAGTATTTCAAGCTCATTGAGCTTTTCTTGCATAGCTTCAATCCAGCAGGATTCAATCAATGCTTCATTGTAAGTTTTAGGTTCATTTAAGAATAGGAGAGCATCATAGTAACAAAAACATGGCTTGAGTGGGTAGTTGGAGGTGCGTAGAGACTGATCTGGAAGATTCACCAATAATGTCTTTAAGGGGATGAGGTTTTCATGTTCCTTAATGTTCATGTGGTTGATTTACAGAGTGCTTGGGAGGAACAATAATCCTTGAAGATTTGGGAAATGAATACCAAAGAGAGGATCATTATTCATGAGTGGAACTGCAATATTATGATAGCCATTATCAACGCCTTGAGGAATAACTAGAGATTGGGTTTCTTGAGTAGTTTGAGTTATACTTCTAGATGGTGCATCTTGATCAATGTAGTTGAAGAAGGTGAACCAGTTGAGTCAGCAAGAACCGGAGCAAGAGCTTCAGGAACTGGATGATCAACATTCGTAGGAGGTTGGAAGTACTCATCAAACATAGGTTGAAACAATGAATCCCATTCATCTTTAGTAAGTGGAACATTAGGCGTTGGAGAGTCATATGACCATTATACAAACATCCATCAACATGTAGATCCACTTCTCCCCCTCAAAAATTGCATACGATGTTGCCGATGCCATTTTTGATTGAGCAAGTGAATAAGAATACAATCAACGGTAAGCAGATCCACTTGATAACTGTCAATTAGTTTATTCACACTTTTCCCCCTCAAAAATTGCATACGATGTTGCCAATGCCATTTTTTGATTGAGCAAGTGAATAAGAATACAATCAACGGTAAGTAGATCCCTTGATGACTGACATTTAGTTTTGTTAATACAAATAAGCCGTAAAAACGTTTATTTATATTATACGATCTTCTAATGTTTTGTCGATAACAAACATAAAATCATTTTAACGAAACAATAAAATACGTAAATGGTTTGAGCCAATAGTTTCCTAACACACTTACGTTTTCACATAAAACACTAAAACAAGTATAAGTGATTTTATGATTTAGTAATACATATGTACAACAACTAGTGTTTACATATTGGGCAAATATATACATAACTAGTATGTATTATAATGGGTAATACAATTGGGTAGAAACTTAAGTATTTGACCCATTGACCAAATACATTGAATGTAGTTGGGTACAACCCAAAGTCCATGACCCATACCCATGGAGCTTGACCCATAACCCATTGCATGACTTCATTCTTATGTCATATATGGATAATATCCATGACCCATGGTTTTAATCCATGGCCCATAGTTTTAATCCATGAACCATGGACTAGATGCATTGCATCTTATATATACATTGTATCTACTTGGATACCCATGATCAATAACCCATGACCCATGACTCAAAACCAATGGGCAAAAGGGAGCGTCCCACGGATCCCGATATATCGAACGGATCCCTCAAGTGAGGGATCCGTGGAACATTAGTTGTTTTTCTTCTATAAATAGTGAGCCATTTCTTCCTTTGGGTTGTCACCCCACACATACTTTCCCAAGTATTGTAACTCTTCTAACCACGATCCTAAGGGATCTTACTATGTAGTTGTCTTTTGTTTTTGTGTGATTCTCTAGGTTCCTCTTAAAGGCGAGATCACCACTTTTTGAAGTCGAGCAAGCTCAAGTCCATGAGTCGCCATGCTTCATCATCATCAAGACTCTCGAGGTTACGATTGGCTCCCAACGGTCGGGTTTATTACACAAGTCAACCACTTGTGAATGGTCAACCGTAATAAAAGTCGAACGACTTGAGAACGCAATGCAATTAAGTCCGGAGAGTTTAGTGTTTCCGGGTCGTTAAGTCCCAACGAGTGCGATTGAAGTTAAACGTAGTGATCGAGTGATATTGAACAGAAAGGGTTATGATTGATACTAGATGACAAAGGAAAAATTTGAGAAAGAAAATTAAAAGCTAAATTATATTAAATAAACGCTATCACTATTTTTAAAATTGGATTTTCTTGATTTTCTTTTATAAATTTAAATTAAAAACTAATTTTAAACTTTAAAACTAAATTAAAATACTAAAAATTATGAAATTAAATAGGAAAATTGTAAACTATTTTTCAAAATCTAAAATAACTAAACAAACTTTTGAAAATTGAATTTGTATTTTTCTCGACTTATATTCTAATTTCTATGATTTAAAAACTATTTTAAACTAATTAAATTGCTAAAGATTACAAATTTAACTAAGAAAATCTGGAAAATTATTTTTTGCTTTTATATTTATCTTAATCTATGAAAATTGAAAACTTATTTTTGAAGCTTTTCCGATTTAATTGTATTAAAAGCTATTTAAAAGTCCTAAAACCGATTAAAATAAAGAAAAATAGCAAAAAGTAATGGAAAATTATGAAAAATTCAAAAAGTCTAAAATAATATTCTAAATTTATAAAAATTATAAAACTAGGGCTTATGTGAAGGATTATGAAGTCGTAGTGAAAGGTACTTGAAAATAAGCACTTACAATAAGCAAATGGCTATAATCTCGACCAAGCTAACGAAGCTATAATAAGCTAAAATCAACTTAAGTGCACCTAAAGTAACTAAGCTTAACCTCTCGAATTATAAGCTACAATGATTTGGTGATTTAAAAGCTTGAGTGCCAAAACAGCTTTTTCATGTCTACTTTGAAGCTAAAGTGCCACTATTCAATAAGCCAATGTGAAAACCAAAGCGGAGACCTAAAGACCATCGACAACTATCTCAAGACCAAGTTCCGCACCTAGTGATTAAAGTGCGGTTCATTGAAGATTTGGAAAAAATTTTCCATTTGCTCTTTGGTTTTGTCAAAGTGCAGTTCATTGAAGATTTGGAAAAATTTTCCATTTGCTCTTTGGTTTTGTCTTTGAGCTTCTCATCATGCAATCTTGATGGGTAAGGAAGTCGACTAGACTTTTGAGCCGGACGGAAGTCATTTCGGCTCGAATTTGTCTTCGGAACTTCGGTTCCGGACTTAAAGCTTGACTACCAAGGTGGGACGTGTCTGATGTACTTGGGCTCGAGAAATGCACCTTGTCCGTTGTATCCTTGGTAACTTGACTCATTGCTCCTGGTGGAGGAGGCATTGGAGTCGAAGGTCCATTGTGCGTCTTACCACTACAGTGGTGGCGGCTTTCAACTCGGCATTTGGATTTGGAACCAGATTGCTTGGGAGTCCTCCGTAAGATGACGAAGCTTTGTTCATATTCATGTTCATGAAACCGCTCATCATATTCTTCAACTCATTTGTCTGCCGAGACATTGTGGTATCAATTTCCTTTTTAGCTCAACTCTCATGTTATTGATCCGAGTTTGCATTGAACGATGCTTGACTCGGAATTTTCATGAAGTCATTTGGTAGGGAGCTTGAGAAGGTTGTTGATAACTTTGCGATTGGAGCTTGATATGGTTGGTTGAAATTGTTCCGGTTCGATTGAAATTTTGAGAGTTATTGAAGTTTTGTCCTTGATTCGGAACAAAGCGATTTTGATTGCCATGGTTTTGCAGTGAGGAAAACTGGTGGTGTCATACCGCTAGGTGCACGGTATTGAGGATCACTGTGGTCGGTATTGATTGTGGTTTACGAAGCTACGGAGCTTGGTGAAAGAAGCATCGGTTGCTTGACAATCATAATACTGCTGTGGACCACTACAAGTTTCACACACCTTGTTCACGGCTTTGATTGGTTCCGCTTATGAATTTCGCTTTTGATTTCTTTACCTCTTTCATCATATTAACGGATGACGTCCGTTAGAGCGGCTAACTGAGCGGCTAACTCGGAAGAGTTACTTGGATGAAGAAGCGGAGTGTTCGAATATTGAATTTGTTACGAGAAATTGAACTTTTGATTTTATTTCGCAAATCTCAATCACATCTTTAGGCTTACGATTCAAGATATTGCCACTGCGGTGCGTTCAAAGAATCTTGATCGCTACCGTTCAACCCATTATAAAAGATATTAACTTGTTGAAGCTCCGTGAATTCATGATGGGGCATTTCTGAGGAGATCTTTGAATCTCTCCCATGCCTCTCAAAGTTTTCATCGAAATTTTGACGAAATCCAAATTTCATTTTTAAGATTAGTCGTCTTTGATGGAGGAAAGAAATAATTGACAAACTTTTGAACAAGATCCTCCTAAGTTTCGATGGAACGAGGGGTTCTTTTTCCACCAAATTCGGCCGCCCCTCAAGTGAGAATGGAAATAGCATCAACTTGATCACTTTTGTGGTACATCTTTGAAATTGATCGTTGAGGTCAACTTGTTAAACCAACGGATGTGTGCATACGGGTCTTCTCGATCAAACCCGTGGAATTGATTCAGAGACACAAGTTGGATTAAATGTGTCTTCAATTCGAAATGATCGAATTGATTACCGGTAAAACGATGGCATCTCAAAACCCTCGGTGGGTGCACGGAGCATTTCCGCCATAGTTCGCTCGTCGCCATATTGTTGTTTGGAATAGTACGAATCTCGGGTTCGACTATTTGGGCAAAGACGCCTATGAAACGTCTTCTAGGAATTTCGCTAGATCACGAAAAGGACTCAATGATCTAGAAGAACGAAAAGCATGCACTAGACGTAACTCGAGGAAACAAGAGAATTATGAAAATGGGGAAAGAAGAATCTTTTGGGTTTTATGGTTTTATATATGTAGAAACAAAAGAAAAATATTTTGTGTTTTATATGTTTTAAGATGTTTTGGATTTTTGGATTTTGTAAGAAAATATAAATATATATAGATGGTATGAACAAGGAGTGAATATTCAAATCACTAATCGCTAAACGTAAGATTATTAGCACTGACTCCCGAATGCGCCTAAAATTTGATTGGCTCCCAAACGGTCGGGTTTATTACACAAGTCAACCACTTGAATGGTCAACCGTAATAAAAGTCGACAAACTTGAGAACGCAATGCAATTAAGTCCAGGAGAGTTTAGTGTTTCCCCGGGTCATTAAGTCCCAACGAGCTGTGCGATTGAAGCTAAACGCGTAGTGATCGAGTGATATTGAACAGGAAAGGGGTTATGATTGATACTAGATGACAAAGGAAAAATTTGAGAAAGAAAATTAAAAAGCTAAATTATATTAAATAAACGCTATCACTATTTTAAAATTGGATTTTCTTGATTTTTCTTTTATAAATTTAAATTAAAAACTAATTTTAAACTTTAAAACTAAATTAAAATACTAAAAATTATGAAATTAAATAGGAAAATTGTAAAACTATTTTCAAAATCTAAAATAACTAAAAAACTTTTGAAAATTGAATTTGTATTTTTTGACTTATATTCTAATTTCTATGATTTAAAAACTATTTTAAACTAATTAAATTGCTAAAATTACAAATTTAACTAAGAAAATCTGGAAAAATTATTTTTTGCTTTTATATTTATCTTAATCTATGAAAATTGAAAACTTATTTTTTGAAGCTTTTCCGATTTAATTGTATTAAAAGCTATTTAAAAGTCCTAAAACCGATTAAAATAAAGAAAAATAGCAAACAAGAATGGAAAATTATGAAAATTCAGGAAAAGTCTAAAAGAATATTCTAAATTTATGAAAATTATAAAAACTAGGGCTTATGTGAAGGATTATGAAGTCGTAGTGAAAGGTACTTGAAAATAAGCACTTACAATAAGCAAATGGCTATAATCTTCGACCGTAAGCTAATGAAGCTATAATAAGCTAAAATCAACTTAAGTGCACCTAAATTAACTAAGCTTAACCTCGAATTATAAGCTACAATGATTTGGTGATTTAAAAGCTTGAGTGCCAAAAGCAGTTTTCCGCTTACTTTGAAGCTAAAGTGCCACTTATTCAATAAGCCAATGTGAAAACCAAAACGGAGACCTAAAGACCATCGACTTAACTATCTCAAGACCAAGTTCCGACCTAGTGATTAAAAACAAGACACACAAGGTTCTGAAGTTGCTCCACACAACTCGATTGTATCTTTGAGTGTGCCTGAGGCACTTTTCACTTATTGAGCAATTTAGAACTTAAGACCGCTTTCCAAAATTTCACAAAATCACTTTTGACTTCTCAACCAGCTTGAAATTCAATATCCCAAAATTACAAAACTTTGAACCGAAATGAACTCTAAAAATCCACATAGGTTGGTGAAAACCGAGTTTCTCAACTTTTTGACTTTTTTAGACAGAAATGAAAGTTGACTAAAATAAGTTTTGTTCCAAATTTATGAACTGATTATGATGATTTAGGCTAAAACAACACTATATCAAGCAACTCTAATGATATCGGACCACGAATCAAGCTTTTGATCTTTAAGAATTCTATGAGATATGCAAATTAGAACCGATTGAAGGTGATTTTGACTATTAGTGTTCTAGGATGCAATCGACCCTTTGAATTAAGTCCAATGATCCTAAATGAGGCCAAGTTAACTGATCTTGAGCACAAACCAAGCCTCAATCTCAGATTAATAATCTGATCCAAACACACTATTATACTAACTGTTTTGCAATAAACTTACTTAAATAACACCCTAAGCCTATTCAATCCTTGAAAACAGAATCATTATACTAATTTATTCCTAAATGAATCAAAATGACAGCAATACAATATCTTAAATCTATATAAACTATTTATGCAGAAATTAACACAGACATGGACTTACAAGTTGTCCTGCTACTATAGCATGCACAATGAGATCAAGTAACCACTATCCTAACCTGTTCTCAACCTCAAATCAAATCAAAATCAACCCATATCCAACTCCATCTCAAAGAAACCAAATCCAAGTCTCCATTGAAACGTATGTTGACTTTTGTTGACTGTGGTAAAATTGCTTAAAACTTAATATTGAGCTCACTAAAAGCAATGACATGCCTTTAGTGAGCTTATTCGATTAGAATTAAGCTTTTGGAGCTTGAGCTTTAGCAACTTTAAAAGTGATTTTATGACGAAAATGTAAAACCAGAAATTTATCAAACTTTGAATTGCTCACGAAAATGAGTTACAAATGGCTAAAATGCCTTAGTTCAATACAAGGAAGATTAACATTACAATTTAGAACTTAATTAAGACATAAAAATTAAAACGACATATATGAGAAATGAAAACTAAAAACTACTCTCTTCTCTCGCTTTCTTCTTCTATTTATCAAAAAGTGCTCCCACTTGCCTCGAAAGTGTTTCCCACTTTATTTTGAGCCATTGGATGAGTTGGGCTCTTTTAGCCATTGATGGATTTTGGCGCCAAAATGGATATTGCAACCTGGGGAGGGTTTGAGTGCAAGGAAGGAGAAACATTTAATGCTTCTTGGATTGTTGGGTGAGGTGGAGGGATAAGGTGGTGGTATATGAGCTGGAGGTGAGGGTGTCTTGATTCGCAGAGCGGTGGTGAGGAAGGTGGAAAAGGAGGAAAAGGGTGGTTTGTTTGACCGGGTTTGACGGGGTTCTATTATCGGACAAAGGGTTCAAGACAGGGGGTCAAGGGTGTTTTAGCGGTCAAGGCTCAAGGTCATGGCTTGTTTATTAATAACAAGGACCATTTTGCAATTCACCAAACTTGAGGACCAATTACTATTTTGCAAAATTTATCAAAAGGACCAATTTTGACAAGTTAGAATTACCAAAGGACTAAAAAATGCTAATTTTCCAATTTAAAAATGTCCAGGGGTAAATTCTGTCAATCTTTGAAATTTCAGGGACTAAAGTTGTCATTTTGCAAAAATGAACTTTGAAGGGTTTATTTTGACAACTTTTGAATTCCATGGACCTTAAATGATATTTTGTTTTATTTTGATTTACCAGGGACTATTTTTGACAACTTTTGAAACTTGGGGGACTAAAACTGCCAATTATGCAAACTTGATATGTTTTTCACCGATTTTGGTATTTTGCATTTGAAACACATAAAACACTTATTTGTGATATTTTTATCATTTTGATGCATTTCGAGTGTTTTAAATGTTTTGCGCTCAGATTGATTCAAAAATGATGAGTATTTACACACTCATCGTGTTCTCTTGTTGATACTTCTTTCTTCCTTCATAGAAGTGTTGTGTCCAAGGCTTTAGTGAAAGGTGCCACAAGATCGAGTCAAAGGCATTAGTGAAAGGTGCCTTGAAGATCGAGTCAATGGCATTAGTGAAAGGTGCTTTGAAGATCGAGTCAAAAGGCATTTAGTGAAAGGTGCCTAAGGTGTACATTCGATATGGTGTGATTCGATGTACAAGATAGATTAGTATTGGGTCAAAGGATATTGATATCCTTGTTGATGTTGTGAAAAGGAGTAGATCTCTTTGGGGTTAGGTGTTTTGTAGTGTTTGGGTAGTAGTTCCTCCATTGTAATGGAACTCGGTATTTAGCCTAATCCTGGATAAAGGGTAGGCGACGTTGTGATAGGTTTGGTTCTACCTCGTGGAAGAACCCGGTATCTAGCCTTGTACCGGATAAAGAGTAGGCGGTTGTGAAGGCTTCTCCGTCATAAGGAGTTGGTGTCGTGTAGTGATTACTAACCTCAAGTAGGTGACTGGGGAGCGGAGTAGGGCAAGGAAGGTGTCCTTGTAGCCGAACCACTATAAACACTCGTGTCGTGGTTATGTGCTTCTTACTCTTTATATTTCATTACAAATTTATATATCTATCTACCAATGTCTAACATACACATCTAAATGGATTGACATAAGTCGATCTAAATATTTTAAAACGAAGGTTTAATTAGTAAAACTATTCAACCCCCCCTTCTAGTTTTCCACAATTGGCATCAGAGCTTCGTTACCAAGTTTTTTAGAGTATGTTGTACTTTAAAAACTTGATACGATCCGTGTATGTTTGAAAACTACAAAGAAGGATTCTTTAAGTCATGTTTTAAAAATCATCATAGTGTTTAATGTTGGACAATGATAGAACGTTCTAATATTTTCATTGTTAAGAATTCTCCATACTTGGATTTGGGCATACCAAGAAGATCATGAAGAAATTCTCTAAATATTTAGCATTGTATTCCTCACACATGGATCTGTAGATCCTAAGAAGATTACAAAGAATTTCTCTAAATATTTCTTTCCTTAAAAAGAATATTTAGCAAATGTATGGTATTTAATAATTTACATTTTGCTATTATTATTAAAGTCTTAGTTGTATGATTACTCTTTATTAGTAATTACTTAAGTAGTTATCTATATTAAAATCATCATCAAGAATAGTATTCTTCGTTGATTTATATAGACTACACTACAAACCTGTAATAATGATATCTCGGTTATTCGATAGCCTTGATCATTATTCATCACAAAAGGATTATTGACATTTCATCTATGTCAATGAATATCTATGTGAAATTTCTTATATTATGATAAAATAGGATTTTATCATAATCTTTGAAAAACCTCCCAAGAATTATGACTAATTCATAAAAAGGGAACCTTGTCAAATAGGATTAGTATTAAACCATCAAAACCCCAAACCACAAGTTATGAGCTTAAACATCAAACTCTAGGCATTTTAGAACTCCCAAACCAAAGTTATCAAGGAATGCTTGTCAATTTTGTCGTCATGCCGATCCCCGAGCTTGAACCAGCCGGATCCCTAATGAGAGGATCCGTGCAATGTAAGACGACATAAGTTAGAAATGATCATTGTGGAAGTTCTACTATCACTTTCCCTTCAAAGACTCACGATAAAAAAACCCAATTATTGTTCACAAGAGCAATTTGATCATTTCCTTCAAAGCAAAACAATCTCTTGTGTAAGTATAATCTTCACTACATTGTTAATTTAATTCCTTGATTTCTAGGATTACACTTTTTCATCTTTAGAAGTTGGGTTCAAATGAGTTTGTCATAATTTGTTACCACATTGTTTTCTAAGATAATCTAAATTAAAGAATTAACATTGTTAATACAAATTAAAATCATTTCTTGAATTTAATAAAGATGATTTGAGCAAAATTGTCATCAAACCCTTTAGGCTACTATTCACGATTAACACCACATTGTGGTTTTGTTGTATAGGAACAATCATGCCTAGTAACCGACAACAAGACTATCAAGATACCGCCCACTACATCCAAATGTAGCATCGAAGGATGGACTTAGCCCGGAAGATAGGAAAGCTTTCAAGTTGCTCGAAAAGAGACTTTTTCATGAAGGCCGTGTGGTAGAATCGTCATTCCTTGCTAACACCGACATCCGACAAGTTTTTGAAACTATTGGCTTTGATTGTTTATTGGACATAAACTAGCAAATTTTCCCGGTGTTCGTACTCGAGTTCTATAAAACAATGAGGATAGTTAGGAATGAGAAAGAGACCATCTCAATTGTCTTCATCATAAATGAGCATGAGTACACCTTTTCGCTTGTGGAATTTGGAAGAATACTACGTGTTCCATATCAAGGAGTTTGCATGTTTTCCAATGAGTGGTCTTTAGGCGGAGCTACATGATATGGTTGATCATCATGAAATCTACCACATGAGAATCCCAAGCAACCACGATAAGGGATACCGTGTTCATGCAAAGAGCATCCCCATCGAGGTCACTAGAAATTCAAGTGATCTCAGAGGGATCCATTCCAAATGGAGCTCTCCGAGATGTATGCTTTGTATAGGAAATGGGATTTGGTAGTAAGGGAGAATGTGCTATGCTTAGGAGGGAACAAGAATCACCCCAATGCGTGCCTAAGTTTCATGATCTATTGCCTTGTGACCGAGACTCGCTTCAACCTTGCATATTACATGATTAAGAGAATGGCGAGTGTAAAAAGCATGGACAAAATGGTGCTCCCGTATGCAATGCTCCTAACCCGTCTTGCAAGGTTCATCTTTTCTTTAGATCCTTCTCCGTTCTCCTATGATCATAGCTTTTGCAACAAAGTTATGGTGTCATTGACCGAGGGAAGAACTACAAGGTTCATGGTGGAAGGCAAAAGACCTCACCCACCAACGGATTCCTCGGATGAACGGGAGAGGCAAAGAGAAGGAGAAGGAAGTAGCAACCTTCTCGGCAACACCGATCTCGACCCTTTGGATTACATCAATCAATTGCCAGACATTCCTAGCCCATCACAAGAATGGCAACAAACCAAAGGGATCTTCAAGTGCTTCGCTAACTTCTTGAAGAAAAAGAAGTAGATATGGTGAGATGAAGAGTGGAGGGGAGGATGAAGACGGGGAGTGATATGGAAGGAGATGGGGAAGTGAAGTAAGGTCATAGGACCTTAATTTGTGAAAACAATTTGAAACAATGGTTTGTAACATCTAAACAATACTTATGTAGAGTAGGATGTAATATGTAGGTATTGCCATAACTAGGTATTGAACAATCTTAACTTAGGAACGTGTAGGATGAGATTTTACGACATTTTGAAATCATTCAAGTAGTCGTCGTCACTCATCTTTAGCTAATTTTAGTTCCTCCACACTTGCTATGCGTTATACTTGATGTGTTCTTGCATTTAGTCTTTGTAGAAATAACTAGGAGAAGCATTTGCTAAGAGTGCAAGAATTGCACATTTTATGAAAGCCTTCTGATCTGCAGTAGCCGGATCCCAATATTATAACTAGCCGGATCCCTCCCAAGAGGGAACCGTGGGATCCGGGAAGACAGTTATCAGATACAGATCACTATACATCCAAGTTATCCCTTTAATCACATCATGATGGCTAAACATGATTCTTTAATACCACTTAAGGCTTCCTTAAGCACAATAGGTCTCACATTCACCCGTAGGTAACTTAGAATCAAATTCAAAGTGCCTTTGATTTATCAAACTCACCAATATCCACCATATTTACGCTCCAATGCTCACACATTATTCTTCACATCTCAAAACACTTAGTCTGATATTTATATCAATTTTAGCAAATTGATTTTAGTCACTCTTACCTCAAAATAGGCTTAAAACTAGTTTTTCATTTTTCTTTATTTTTTAGGATTTTCTCAAATTTCTCTTGAGCCATCATCTGATCTCTGGGACTTATTGCCATCATTTTTCTATTTCAAATCAAATGATATCCTCTTCAAGCACTTAGTTAGACTTTCAAAAGATCACTTTCCTACCCAAATCCATCATTAAGTATCCTCACTTCTTATGGTTGAGCATTTAAGACATCCACCACTCAAGACATCTAAGGAAAGTCAGATCCTCAAGATTAATAGGTACTAGACCTTACAAAAAGAATAATCATTTCATCACATATATGTCTGACAGACGGATCCCTTGTTTGTAACCAGATGGATCCTTAGTGAGAGGGATCTGTGGGATCCGTGTCTACAGAAAGACTTTAATCAGCTTTTCCTTCAAATTTAAGCCACCTTTGGTAATCTAAATACCTTTAGCTACCATTTAATGAACTCCTAGAGCTGAACAACATCTTAGTTGACCTTAGTGCATGCCTAATCCCCTTAGTGGTCATGAATTTAATTCCTTAATTCAAATTCATCCTTTATAAACCAAACACTCTTGAGGTTAAGTCATCACTCTTACCTAATTCTCAAAAATCAGTAATTAGAAGCTCATATTGCACCCTCACCATCACTATGACTAAAGAACCTAGCAACAACTCTTCAACCAAAGGCTCATCCAAAAGGAATGGTCATATGATTCATGAGATTTCATCCACCGAATTATCTCCCGTAAGAGATAATAGTGATAGAATCCTACCTCAACAAACCCAATCAACAATTGCTAAGAGAACCGCAAGAATTAGCATTAGACCTTTTGGGCTAGAAAAGGGCTCATCAAGCTCTAAACCAAACGTACCTAGCTCTAGCAAACCGTCTAAACCTTCATTTATAGAGCATAGACTACACCCTTTCATCGAGCCTATCTCTCACCCAAATCTCTATTCATTAGAGCATTCACCACCAAGAACTTCCCATTCACCAACTTTCTCGTTAAATAGGGAACCACCTTCAACACCAACTAGTCCATCTTTGGAAACAAGGAACCACCAAGGACTTACTCATATGGAGGAATTTCCATTACCACCACCTTCATTGTTAGTAGAACATCATCCTATATTTCTCAATGAAACCCCACCAACATTTGTAGAGCCTCCTCAAAACATCCAATCTCCTCCCGTTCGTAATCAAGACAATAATTGCTCTAATTGTCTAATCACCCAAGGACTTGTTCAAGAAGTACGAAATGAGTTGCATTTCATGTTTAATCATCTTCTTGAAAGATTAGACCAAATCAACAAGTCTACTTATCCTTAGACTCAAGCACATTGTTGCTTCTTAAGTTTTGGTCACTTATTAGTATTAGTAGAATATGTATTACATGGCTAAGTCATTCTCTTATTTTTAGAGATTTGTTGCTTATCTCTTATGTTTTATTGAATGATAGTTTATATGCCATATTACTTTGAGTATATGTTTGTTGCTTAAATACATATCTCACTTTGATGATAACATTATTTGTTACATCACCATTGCCGAAATCATAATGATAGACGGATCCTCGAACTTTGTTTAGACGGATCCCTCCAAGGAGGGAACCAGAGGATCCGTGAAACGTAAGACCAATTTTCTACTAAATTGAGTCTTATTTGCGTGAAATTATGCTCTATATACTTGTTTTCTAACCTTTGTTTTGTAGATTTTCATAATACATGAAGACTTTGACACCTTAAGCTGGGGGAGCTTTGTGTCAAACAATACATTGCAAAAACATTTGCAATATAATCCTCATATGGATTACATTCCGTTACGTCCCTTTGCAAAGTTGCAATCATCAAGGGGGAGCATTTTCGTCACTAAGACGAAACCATTTGCAAACATAGTTGCAATGCATTAGCTTAGTAGTTTTATTTACTTGACTCCCTCACAAAGGGATGGACTCGTCAAGGGGGAGTTAAGACGAGAAGTCTTCCTGTCACTTGCTCTCTAGATTTTCTTTCTCTTACATATTTTTCTTAAAACATTGTGTTAGTTTCTTTTCGACGCTCTTTTTGTTTTGACAAAAAGGGAGAGAAGAGAGCAAAAACTCCAATTCGAACTTTTGCGAATTTTAGTTTTTCCTTAAAATAATTTAATGTTTTGTCATCAACAAAAAGGGGGAGATTGTTAATACAAATAAGCCGTAAAAACGTTTATTTACATTTTACGATCTTTTAATTTTTTGTCGATAACAAACGTAAAATCATTTTAACGAAACAATAAAATACGTAAATGGTTTGAGCCAATAGTTTCCTAACACACTTACGTTTTCACATAAAACACTAAAACAAGTATAAGTGATTTTATGATTTAGTAATACATATGTACAACAACTAGTGTTTACATATTGGGCAAGTATATACATCACTAGTATGTATTATAATGGGTAATACAATTGGGTAGAAACTTAAGTATTTGACCCATTGACCAAATACATTGAATGTAGTTGGGTACAACCCAAAGTCCATGACCCATACCCATGGAGCTTGACCCATAACCCATTGCATGACATCATGCTTATGTCATATATGGATAATATCCATGACCCATGGTTTTAATCCATGGCCCATAGTTTTAATCCATGAACCATGGACTAGATGCATTGCATCTTATAGATACATTGTATCTACTTGATACCCATGATCCATAACCCATGACCCATGACCCAAAACCCATGGGCAAAGGGAGCGTCCCACGGATCCCCAAGATTATATCAACGGATCCCTCAGTGAGGGATCCGTGGAACATTAGTTGTTTTTCTTCTATAAATAGTGAGCCATTTATTCCTTTTGGGTTGTCACTCCCACACATACTTTCCCCAAGTATTGTAACCTTCTAACCACAGATCCTAAGGGATCTTACTATGTAGTTTGTCTTTTGTTTTTGTGTGATTCTCTAGGTTCCTCTTAAAGACGAGATCACCACTTCTTGAAGTCGAGCAAGCTCAAGTCCATGAGTCGCCATGCTTCGTCATCATCAAGACTACTGAGGTTCTCTTGTTGATACTTCTTTCTTCCTCTATAGAAGTGTTGTGTCTAAGGCTTTAGTGAAAGGTGCCTTGAAGATCGAGTCAAAGGCATTAGTGAAAGGTGCTTTGAAGATCGAGTCAAAAGGCATTTAGTGAAAGGTGCCTAAGGTGTACATTCGATATGGTGTGATTCGATGTACAAGATAGATTAGTATTGGGTCAAAGGATATTGATATCCTTGTTGATGTTGTGAAAAGGAGTAGATCTCTTTTGGGGTTAGGTGTTTTGTAGTGTTTGGGTAGTAGTTCCTCTATTGTAATGAAACTCGGTATTTAGCCTAGTACCGGATAAAGGGTAGGCGACGTTGTGATAGGTTTGGTTCTACCTCGTGGAAGAACCCAGTGTCTAGCCTTGTACCGGATAAAGAGTAGGCGACGTTGTGAAGGCTTCTCCGCCATAAGGAGTTGGTGTCGTGTAGTGATTACGAACTCTCGAGTAGGTGACTCGGGGAGTGGAGTAGGAAGGTGTCCTTGTAGCCGAACCACTATAAATACTCGTGTCGTGGTTATGTGCTTCTTACTCTTTATCTTTCATTACACATTTATATATCTATCTACCAATGTCCAACATACACATCTAAATGGATTGACATAAGTCGATCTAAATATTTTAAAATGATGGTTTAATTGGTAAAACTATTCAACCCCCTTCTAGTTTTCCACAAGTTTCTTCACTCTTACCCCCTTCAAAAATTGCATCCGAAGTTGCCATTTTTGATTGAACAAGTGAATAATAATATACTCTAATGTACGTCGATCCACTTGATGACTGAATGAGCATGGGAAAAGCATGAAGTTCGTTGATGGAGAATGGTCATAAACACAAAGATTTCTCTTATTTTGAAGATAAAGCGCACTGAAGCGCACACCTTTCTTTTCTTTGAGGAACGGGGCCTGAAGTGTTATCTGCAGATGCCATAATGTTGAAAAGCGAGGCTCGAATCGCTAGCAGGTACGCCATAGTCGTTGAATATCAAGGTTGAGTTTCTTGAACCCGTGAATTATGAGATATCACTCCTTTAGTCATCCATACTTTGAGCCAACCCATTTAGTGAAAGATCGATGTATCTGCAACTGAGTAAGGACTACCTATACTAACATTACAAGCTTGATTGCATATATATTGGTTAGTGACATTAGTATCCAAACCCTTTGAGGTTTCACGATCAACCTTGATTTTGCCATCGGTAAACAGCTTTCCGGTAGGTATCCACTTAAGTCCAAAGATCCTTAAACATTCTACCAAAGCAGTATCCACTTATGGCAAGGTCTAGGATTGTTAATATTCTTATGCACAAGGGAAGACTTATCGTTATTCCTAGACTCCAAAGATTTAGCGCTTGATATCGATCTAGGCCAAGTTTTAGGTTTGTTTTGCTTCAACAGGATGAACCTTAGCAACGTTAGTTGTCTTAGTGGATTGTACCTTAGCATGTGAATTTGGAAATTGTTTCTTATTCGGAAAAGACTTAGAATTTCTAGTTTTGTTTTATACATGCATAACATTCTCGCTCACGTAACTACTCTTGGTTGCAATCCAATCCCTAGTGTTTTGTTCAGTACCTAGGTAATGGTTTACTACTAGTAGTAGTGCCTTAAAATTCTCGTAGAATTCATCACCCTAGGTCTTGCATCTAAAATTTCGTCTTTTCGAATCTGTGCCTTTTCCTAGCTTCTTCTAGATCATAGTTCTTGAACAAGTCATTCATAACATGTGAATTCTTAGGCAAATAAGGTGTAGTGACTATTTTGACAAAATTGTTTCGCATCAACTCGGGAGGCAAACCGCTTTTGAAAATTTTGGTCTTCGGATATAAACGCAGAGGGTTGTCTAACAAATGCATCGGTCTCTATTGGGATGAGAGACTAGCTTCCCAAGGTTGATGGTTTTGTAAACTTAGTGTTCACACTTTTCCCTATAGTTTTCCTAAGCTCATTCTTTAAGGCAACTATTGCGAAACTCTTATCCCGAAGTTGAGCTTTGAGTTCATCAATTTTGGCTATAAAAGAGTTTGTTTGTTCCAAAGACTTAGTTCTAGCTTCTTTGACCGAGTCACTTAGGTCTATGTGATGCCTTTTCAAAGTCTCATTTTCCTTAAGTAATTTAGCCACATAAATTGCCAATTCATTATTTCTTGTTTTAATAGCATCAATATCTTGTTTAGTCTTGGCTAACTTACTTTTCTCATGCATACCGTAAATATGTTTCTTCAAATTATTGATTGTCGAGTTTTGGCTTGTCGAGCTTTTAAATCGTTTATTTCAAAAAATCACAAATTCGTGAAATTCGGATTTTACATGGTTTCTTAGTTTGAAAACTTTCCTCCTTTCTTTGTATTGCAATTTCAAGTGAAATGCAATGTTTTTGATAACGCCACACGCCGCGTCGGGTCAAAGGAACTTCCTTTTAGTCGAGCAAGTTTTTCAACACCCTAGGCGGTGAACCTAATCGTTGTAGTGTAGTATTAGGGTAAGCCACGGAATTGATATCGCTCTCTGGGGAATAGGAATGCTAGTGAGAGGTTACTACGCTAAGGTTGAGGTTGAGGAAGATTATTTTTATTTTTTTATATTTTTTAGGAAATGGAAAGGTACGAATCTCGGGTTTGAATTTGGGGTTGGTATTTCTACCGATTACTTCTACTATCCAATTATCTAATTAACTAAGGTGAGGGTAGTCTATGTCTAATTATTGTGTGCTCGTATGATGGTTTAAAGATGTGTTTACTTAGGTTTTATTACTCCTTAATTATCTCCTATTGATGGTTGAATTGTCACGCCCTAATTCTTAATCGCGTTGTGTGTCTAAGGTCGTAGGGTATCCGTTTGTCCCTAACTCTTTGAAACTACCAAAGGGTCTCGCCTACAAAATCTCTAGGATTTATAAACTCTAACTCTAAGGTACTCTTTGGATGGTTTAGCCTACAACTACTCTAGGTGTTATAGTCTAAGGTTCACAAAGATTAATCAAGCATTAACTACACAACGAATGACCTATCGCATTACTAGATCATTAACAATTAAGATAAGAGACAACCAATCAATATTCAATAGTTAATTTTCATATTCCCTAAGCAAACAAACAAGTAAATTAGCCGGACATGGAGAACATGCAAGCATACACACAAATAATTGAAGACATAATTGAATTAATGAAGTAAAACACTTATCTTGATGTAAGATATGGTTTGAACCCTAAAATATTGTACAAGACAGCCTTGGTTCGGTTTAGGTTTTTACTCAAAAGACTACACATTGAAAACTAAAAATTCGGATTCTATATATAAGATTACACATGCGACGACGTCACCTTTAATTTGTGACGCCGTTGGTCGCCGTTATTAGAGTTTCGTCTTGGCCACGTTAGTCTTGCGACGGCGTCACCTTATGCTTGTGACGCCGTCCCTTCGATCTCGACGCCTCGATCAAATCTAGGCCGTCGAGTTGCGACGACCTACTCTTTTAAAGCCCCGACACCGTCAATTGAAAATAAGCAATTTGGCTCTTGGCTCAGTGATCGTCACAACATGTGGCTCGATTTTTACTTTGGCCATTTTCTTCGTATATTCAGCCTTTTCGTCCGAATAACACCTTCAAGAGACCTAAAAGTGAAAAGGAATGATATTAAGTAATAACGAATACAAAAGTGATCAAATAAGGGCTTAAACGACCCTCAAAAGTTACATTTTAAAACCTTATCAAATATCCCTACACTTGGTATTTGCTTGTCCTCAAGCAAATGTGCTTTTAGCCAATTAATTTATAAGTTAGGGGTCATGAAGCATTGGTTTAAAACAATCCACAACACATATAAGCCCCAAAAAGTCATAACAATCACGGAATTATATATACTAGCACCTCACATGGGGTGTTTGGATACTCACATCTCTTGGTGTATATGAAATATAACAAGTTAGAAATGGAAGATAAACACTCATTAACCGGTCCTAGTACATAGATTACCATAGGCTTGAGACTAGATCAAACCTCCATCGCTTTGGCGTAAGTACCTAGGAAAGACTATCCAAGAGGAATTTTAAAGGGTTGTAATGTTAGGCTTACGGTAGGGAAACAAAGGGTTTGGTGGGATAGGCTATTTAGTGGTGGCAAGTCAAAAATATTTTTGTTACAAGCATGCGAAGAATGGCGTTGCTAAGCCAAGACTCGACACTCTAGACTCTAGATAACTGAAATAAACAAACATAAATTAAAGAAAGATGTAGGATGGTAGCCATTTTTTTTTTTTTAACTCTACTTTTTTTTTTTTTTTTTCTTTTCTATTTTTTTCGATTTTTTTTTCATACACTTTTACTCTACCATCCTCTATAGTAACATCAAAATGATAGGGATTTATAGGCACATCCCTACACTTGAGTTTTATTACTCTAACACTAATTTGACCCGAATTGAAAAGATCAAAACACTTGGAGTACATTATTACGCAAATAAAGGAATTTGAATTTAACGTTCCCTTCCGTCATTTCATAAACTTTAAATTTTCCCATGAGTCCCATGAGTCCCAAAACGTGTACAAAGGATATGACTCGACTTAGCAACTTATGCAAGCAACTAGATAATTGAACTAAGGGTTTTAGGGTGATAACAATAATGCACTAAAATGAGTGCATACAAGGTAGGCTAAGGCAATTTGGGTGTACATTTGGGGTGGAGTGTAAACAATGCTCTTCATTGATATTCGGAAAACCGAAACATCACGAGAACCACGAAAAGGATAGGCTCGAGGGGTTAACTAGGGGTATCGTGTACTAAAGATGAGTACAACGCAAAGGTGTGGGGAATTACTCAACCGATGTGGAAGAAGTAATTATATTACGGGTATAAAACAAGGGTTATCCTAATGCCTCTTATCATTTAGTTATTCCTAACTACACAAGTGCAGTCTTACTAGCGATCTCGAGATGCATCACAAAACAAGTTCTAGAATCTATTATACTACCGGTTCACACTCTAAGCATCAAAGATAAATGCTTTAATTCCTACTAATCTAAGGGCGATCCTCACATTTTGGGTGGAATTTAAGTGGTAAAGGGTTTTTTTGCTAGTCATATAACTTCCTATCCATGAGACGCTTTTGTTAAGACTAATGGCCCACTCCTATATGTCATAAAAAATTTTAAATTTGGTGCCAAAATTACCCTAACCGACATTTTCTCATGGTTTGTTACACAAATGAAATTGGACAAAGCAAATAATCAAGGATAAGCATAGTTTCAAAGTTCCCATTTTATTTTCCTCCTACACTTAAACCGAACATTGTCCCCAATGTTCCCGAAAGTATCAAAGTTATGATAATGGAAGGTAATAAAAGATGAAAGAAACTAGTACTCCCCTGATTAGCTCGGTAGGATCCGTGTAAAGTGGTGGTTATATTTTTCTTCAAGAAGAACGTTTGCGTGAAAAGCTCCTTCTCATCTTATGTATCTCCTTCTTGATAAATTAAACCCGCACACTTGAAGAAAACAAACGAAACCTTCGCGTAAAATCGGCGGTAATAATATATATAAGACTCTACTAAACTAGGATATAATGCTTATGGAATGGATGTTTACTGCACTTCGGAAAATTAAGACTTGGAAAATTCCAAAAATTATAAGTAGCTCGAAAACGAGAAAAAGTAGATCGCTTATTTTGCTCCTTCCCGACGCCGTCGTTGTGATCTGACGCCGTCAGTTATCCCGACAAAAAGCGGTCTCGATTTTACGAAAAAATTTGGAAAATTTACATCTTTAGAATCGGAAAAATTTCCGCAAAACATCCATTATGACTAGATACAAGCATTTGACTCGAACTAACACACATGTATATCTTTTAATCAATTGAAATTCTCATGTTTACGTTTCCTTTGAAAACGTGTGTAATCCTCCCTACACTTATCCTTTATGTAAAATACCTTTATATGTAATTAAGACGAGGTTAAAAACAAAATAAAGCATTTTTACAAATTTAAACATGAGAATGAGAAATCAATAAAAAAATATATGACACAAACAAACAATTAAGCATGGGTTGCCTCCCACGAAGCGCTTTTCTTTATTTATGAGTCTTGTAGCTAGACTCGTAGTCGTGCTCCTACGTTGTCTCAATCTTAGAGGCCCATTCGATCTCCTTAACCCTTATCTCATTACGAATGTATTCAGGGCCTAACTCAAGACAAGCAGTGTAGTAAACCTTGTTCTTCCATTCTACTTCAAATACCGGAATGTTGTCCACATCTAAATCATCAATACCCTCAAATTTCTTATTTTTGTGGGGCATTATATATTTAACACTCTCGGCTTCATTTGAGAACTCGATTATTCCTTCCTTTCGATCATAAACCATCTTAGACTCCTCTATAAATGGTCTCCCAAGTATCACATCCCTAAAATCCATCAATGACGCCTTAACATTTTCCAAGATCATGAAATCACACCTATATGTGAAGTTACCTACGAAGACATGCAATCCTTTAACCCTCCCAACATAGTTACTTGTTTTCTTAGGGCGAAAGGGGTCCCTCATAGGTTCTAGCTTTTTGCTCATGATCCAATTGTAATAGAGCCTAGACATTATATTCATGGGAGCCTTATTGTCAATGTAGGTGTGATCCCTATATAAGTATCCAATCATACACGGTATCTTGATGTTTTTAGGGTTACCCCTTCTTATGCGAGGCTCGAAGGGTGGTCTCGGGAAGTTAACTACGTTATAGTGATAGGCGGTTTCCTTCCCCTTAGGGTATGAGTCGAAATACTCCCTAAGTTCTTCCTCCTCCTTACAATCCTCCATAATTTCTAACACCTTATAATCACCATCTTCTAAGTCATCATCCGAATCACTTGAGGTTGAATCACTATCTATAGGATTAGTAGATTCCTTAAGGGCTTCCTCAAGCGTATTTTCAGTTATCCTATTTAGTTTCCTAAGCTCTCCAATTTCACTAACAATACGAGCTCGAAGTTGGTTGGCAAAGGCTGGATCAAGCGATGGGTATTTGTTTGGTGGTTTATCACCTTCCATGATGAAAAGTGATGGGGGTTTACGAACAAAGGTCACGAACAAGGGGGATAGACTACGAGGAAGCTAAAATTGTGTAGGATCGTTATTTTTATTGTGTTGATGATTCGGGTGGTCTTGGGAGATCAAAATATATGTTTTCCATTTTAGAGAGAGAAAGTAGAGAGAGGATTTGGGGGTGTTCTTGCTAGAGGTTTACACAAATGAAAGGTTAGATTGAATTGAGCACCACCCCTTCCATGGATGGAAGGGGATATTTATAAGTTACAAGAAATATTTATTGTGTTTGACGACCTCCTTGGATCGGCCATTTGGATAAAGGGATACAGAGACTTGGTAAAGACCCGCCCTTCCTCCACGGTGTTGCTCTAAACTAAACTACGCTACTAGGCTAAACTAACTAATTAACTACTACATAACGTAAATAACTACAAGTCTACGAGCTAACTTATGCTAGATAATATTTGGGGTGACCGACTCTTCACTATGGAATTTTCTAATTCCTAACAATCTCCCCAAGGAGGTCACCCCATGTTTTACATTTTGAATCCTAGCAATCATTTCTTGACGCCGTTCTTGAGCTCGTAGACTTGAATTCTTCATTTCAACAATCTTTGTGCTTTAGTAGCGATTCTTCAAAGTCCGATAGTTTTGTACTTTGAGTGGAGGTCTTTAACCGATCCACATCTTTGATGATCTTGAGCTTTCTTTGAGATCATCACCACAGAAATCTTTGGATCACCCTTTATTGTGTTGCCATCATGTGAAGTTGTGACTTTTAGACCGACATGCTCACACTTTTGAATCATGACATCTTTCCATCGAGTAGCGGAAGCCTTCTTGGTTCATGATATTTGCGACAGCGTAGCGAAAGCATAGTATAAAATATCGTAACCGGTTATGTAGATATGCACCGTCATGATTTCTTCAATTAAGTGTGGATCTTTGTGAACATGCGGCTTTGGATTGACTCCTCAATTACGATCACCGCAATTGTCAAATGTACCGCAAACAACGTTAGCAATAAAGCGCACGAAAGTGTCTTTGATCACTTTCGTTGAATTGAGGTACACGGCCCACGGTTCCCCGTTGATCGAGACAAGCATCGCTGTGATCGGTAGGATTCCTAAGAATCTCCTTGACAAGGTTTCGCAAATGTTCTAGTTGTTCTCAAACCGAACGTCTCAAAGAAGACAACACGGAGTGAGTGAACCAACAAATTGAGATTCACCGATTGATGAAAATGATTTGAAAACAATCGCGTATTGCTTGAAGAAAGAGTTTTGCAATACGACGAAGGTTTTATGAGAAAGATCAATTTTCAATCAAAATACTTTTTGTATTAGAGAATGAGTACACATTCGACGTGTTAGCAAAAAAAAGAGATTCGCACATCGAACGGTTTTCTAAAAGTATTTTTCAATCGAGATACTTTTGAATTTGAAAATGTGAATACACATTCGACGTGCTAGAGAAAGAAGGTTTGCACATCGAACGGTTTTTCCAAAAGTATTCGTCAATTCCATTCTCGGACCAAGGTTGATTCAAGAATGAATCTCCCATCGTTTCTATCCAGTTGTCACAAGCTTGATCTTTTGCAAGATTTCACATGTCACCCACCAAGAGCTTGTTTGATGTTGGCTCTGAAGGATTTCCATCTTCATTGTGAATATTTTTACATATCACTCGGATGTTCCGGCAATACCACAAGGATAATGCGTAGGACTCTTAATATATACTTACTTTCCACATTGTGTGAAAAGTAAGTCTTCAAGAATTTAGTGTCCTAACGAGATATTGTGGATGATCTCTTGGCTCTAGACTCAATAGTGCATTTTGGTTCCTATGTCGGAGACTAGGGAGAGGTCTCCTTCTTCAATATCAACAATCTCTAAGAGAAAGTCGATAGATTATGTAGGTTCCCGTGAGAATGAAACAAGCCTTTTAAGAGGAACTTGAGTGGTTTGGGAAGTTTAGTGCGGTGCATCACTTTGGGTCCATGACGTCTTGTCTTCAATACCGAGTGTTACCTTAGTAACAACCAAGAGCATATGTATTGAACCCGTTTACGCCTAAGGTTGAATTGATGGAGGGCTATTTCTTTTCACCCTTTTCACATTCATTTCTTTTTCATTCTTCAACCCTTGATTATTACCGAGACTTCATAACTAGAACCTTGTTGGGTTTATTCCAAGACTAGCTCGGTCTCGATCCGCACTCTTCCCATTCCTCACTTTTCTCCTTTTTTTTCAATATACCTAAGGACTCTACACTATCTAGTGGATTGTCCTGGTAGATCCCTCCGGTTCGGCGGATCGTGGAACGAATACCTAACCTAACCATCCTTATAACTCCATGCATAAAGTAAATTGGTCGGTCTTTTGGTATTGTTCTTTCCTTCATGAAACCAATTGAAAAATCATTTGGAAAAACAATCAAGGTACTTGTGATACGAGATCAAAGCATTTTGTACCTTAATAGTTTTGATCATTTAGAAAACCTCCCCTCAACATGTGCGTATGATTTAGAAATTGTTTAGCACAAGGAGGCAAGAGGACTTTGAAATATTTTCTTTGATCACAATTTTCATACGAAAAGCCATTTGATTTTCTTGGTAAAATTCTCCCCTCAATATGTGCATAGGATAAGAGAAATCATTTTAACACATAGAGGCAAGAGTTCTTTTGAAGCACATCCACGATTACAAAAGCCATTTAAGAAACCATTTGAAAACTCAATCAAGGTACTTTATAATCTCTTTAAAAACTTTTGTACTCGATGGTTTTGCTCCCCTCAATATGTGCTTCGAGATTCGAAAGCGTTTAGCACATATGAGAGAGCAATATGCACAACCGAATCAAACGATCAACTTTTATCAAATTTCATTATTAAATCACAAATTCTCCCCGATCAAAAATATCAAACCCTTTGAGATTTTGGATCCCAAGTGATTTAATAAGGTTTAGAAAACATGGGAGAATATGTGGCTGGTTTAAATACTCATCATGTTTTTGGATAAATCCTCCTCCTCAACATGTGCATTATGTATATTAAAATCGTTTGGCACATGGAGGCGGAGTGCCTATAAAGGACTAAAACCAATTCCATTTAAACAGATAAGAGATTTAAATCACGATCTCTACCCCGATCGAAATTTTAAACCATTTGAGATTTGTGATCCCAAACGATTTAAATCATTTAGAAAAATTTGGGAAAGACGTGGCAAGATTCAATTTTCAAAATGATAGATAAGGACCATTTTAAGACATTAAAGATTGTTAGTGTCGGTATGATAGTTTTAAGAGATCTTTAAGTAAAATAAAACAATTTCACAATCAAACAAGAACAGAAAAAATTTCATTTTGAAAGATCTTTGAGTTTTAAAGAAAACCATACCATGACATAACATTAAATCTTTAGATCACCACATTTTAGCGCATAAACGGACTTTTATGAAGAAATATTGTTTGAAAATATTTTATTTTAAATCACTCTCCCCTCAATCAATGACTAGTCAATAATTGAGTGACTTAAGTTTTGATAAAATGAAGTCCTGATTTACAAAATTAAGTCCAATTAATTTTCAAAACAATATTTTCCATTTTCAAGACAATTTAATCAAATTAATTCAAAATTGTTTAAAAATGGTATCCGCACAAAGATACGTTAGGTGGTTGAGAAGCTTCCTTGTTGTTGTTCTTTGTAGGGTTGGAAGAAAACCGTCTGCAAATGCAATGAGACTTCTTCTTCGTTGCATTTTGAATGCCAACCGAGGTCCAATTAAGCTCCGTTTCTTCACTTGTGAAGAAAACCATATGTCGATGCGGTGAGACCTCTTACGTTGCATTTCATGCCAACTCTCCATTGAAGTCCAATTAAGCTCCGTTTCTTCATTTGTCAACCCAAGATATAGTTACCCTTTCCTTTCGGCATCCAATCATCTTCAATTGTGGGATCCGGATCGGGAACATTCTTTTATACCAATATACCTGCATACGTTAGTGAACACACATACAAATATATGGTGGTCGACATCACCCAAACAACAATTGACTAATTAAAAGTTAATCCAACATATCAATCAGATCATGTAAGGTATGGGAATAATGTGTTTCTCAAACTTTAATCATCTAAACCTAACAATCATATCCTAGAAACCTAGTCCTTCAACATAGGCAATTATATTTTTCGTTAAGCACGTGGGATAATTAAGAAAGTCCGTTAGATGATATAAATTTGAAAACATTCTCCCTCAATCAATGACTTATTTTCCGAAAAGATTAAAAGCAAGTCATTGATTGAGTTTTCAATTTTCACAAAAACTTTGAATCGATTGATTTACAGCAACTCATTTACCACCATTTTAGAAAACAACAAATATTTTTCGAAGAATTATAGACGGAAAAACATTTGTGTAGGAACAATGATCCTTCGACATACTTTCCTCAAATTGTTTTAGGATAAGTGCACGAAATATTTGAAAATTGTTTAGCGTAGCACTTTCCTTTCTTTAAAAGAGCGGGTTGCTATCGAAATAATAGCAAGCCATTGTTTAAGCACGGGTTACTGATCAAAAATAAGCGTAAGCCATAGTTTTGAACATGTTTAGAAAGAAATATTTACACCTCCCGCTCGAACTTCATCTAAAATCCGTGCCATTATTGAATGACATTTCTAAGACCGTAGATGTTATCGATACCATAAGACATGTCTTGAGAAACATATTTTGGTCTTTTCAAATTTTCGATTTTTTTTTTTTTTTTTTTTTTTTTTTTTTTTGGATTTTTGAAGATTTTATATTTTATTTTCTTTTGTTGGTTTTATATTTTCTATTTTGTTTTGTTGGTTTTATAATTTTGTATTTTGTTTTCCGATAAATATATACAAGGATAGAGTAGATGATATAGTTAAAGAAGATGATGATACGAGTACCGAGATAAGGATATCGAGCAACACGTCAGAGAAGATAGAAGTCATCAACTCTTAAACATTCACCACCAAAGCTTCCGAGGCTCTTGAATCGAAGAAAGAAATTGAACCATCCGAAAGTGAGACTCGCGCTTCCCCCAAACCGAAAATCCTTTAGATGAGCGATTCAAAGCTTTCTTTCAAGCTTCTCATTAGCCGTGCACAAATAAGCACACCATTATCATCGAACTTGTCGCTCCTTTTAAGAATAATCATCGTGATTCTTCGTTCGGGGTTATATCATCCAATAACAAAGAACGTATCATCCCACTCATAAATAATCTTCTCAAATTTCTTAATCCACTCAAGTCGAAGCAATCCATTCCAAAAGGTGTCAAGAGACTAGTTCCCCAGTAGTTGAATTGATGCGGTCGCCTCTTAGACTAGAGCTCACGAACCCGAATACACATCAAGACAAAGAAACTTATACCATCAAGTAGCAGACAAGTCCAATAGCCAAAGAATAACTCCGATGTATACTTTTCTCTCCCTTCCATGAAAGTGTATGAAGCTCAAGAACCCAGTACCCTAATGCCCAAAGAGAGAATAACCGATAACATTGAAGAAGCATGCGAATCATCGATTATCTCTCTATGTGACAATCTCTGGATGTCAACACCGAATAAGTGATTATATCTCGAATCACCGATTAAGCCCTCAAGTAAAACAACTGAGCATCCCCAATGTACACAATCTTTCCCCGATGATTGTGATAACATCAAAATCATCACACACTTGTGTACCTCTTTTATCATCGAAACTAACTCTTACATCTCTTCCCCACGTAGTTGGAATAATAACACTAAACGCCTTGATGAGTAAACCTTGAGTTTCTCTCGGTCATGACAAATGTCTTCCGGGATATCTTCAATCACTTAGAAGAATTAAGTTCATCAAGTTTACTCGCCATGAGTCAAACCTTGAGTTTCTCTGCATGTAATAACATTTGTCTTCCCGGATATCTTCAATTACTTAGAAGTATTAAGCTCATCAATGTTTACTCGCGTTTAGATGCGTGTCTCCTTCCCCTTCTTGGTTTTGACACTTGTAATCGACAACACTTTATCGCCCCAAATACTTGAAATCTGTTGAGAAGATCGCTTGAAGTCTTTGTGAGAATCAACTTGTCAAGAACGAATGAGCAAGTCTAATTGGGATTAAATCGACTTTTCACTCTCCCCAATTAGTGCTCTCCCTTAACCGACAATCTTTATGATGAATGCTTGAATTAAGAAGAAGTCTTTAGATAATCAAATGCAACTCGTCTTTGGTCTTCTAACATATAGCAAGAAATGTAGAATCGTCGTAGACTCGACCTTCTTCAAGATTGTCCGAATGGGAATAGATAATTAACATCTTCAACTCACACCAAAAAGCATCCCACCAAAAGCATCCCAATTAACTTACATCTTGCAAATCCCTTAACTAAAATCCTCCCAATCAAACAAGAACGAAAGATGTTCATCAAGGAAATCGATCGTAACACACAAGATGGTAACACCAAACTACCAATCACATCAAACAAGAACAGATAGATTGTTCGTAATCATCATGTTGATGTATACGTGAAGCATTAACCGAAGCACTTTGTCGATAAACTCATCAATCCGAGTGAAGATGTCAACCAACGGCTCTTGAAGAAACACCATGTAAAGATGATCCGATAAGAAGAAGCTCGGTTCTTACATGAGTTTGGAGCCGTTTGACCATTTATTCTCATATATCAATCAACCATGCAAAATTATCACACTTCTTTTCCCCTCAAGAATTGCATACGGAGATGCCATTCTTGATTAAACAAGTGAAAATCATCCAAATGTAGTTAATTCACACTTCTCCCCACAAAATTAGCACGTGATGTTGCCATCGTCATTATAGTTGAGCAAGTGGAATAAGAAAACAATCATCGGTAGTCCGGTTCACTTGATAAATGAAAGCATGGAAAAAGCATGAAGCATGTTGATGAGAATGGTCATTAATGAGAAGATTTCTCTTCTTTCAAGATAAAGCGCATCGACACGTACACTTTTCTTTTCTTTGAGGAACGAGGCATGAACTGAGTGTTCATACGTCATAAGAAGATTTCTTCTTCATAAGATAAAGCGCATCAAACGTACACTTTTCTTTACTTTGAGAACGAGGCTCGAATTGAACAGGCGCCATAATCTCTCTCTTTCAATCTCTTAGCAAAACACGTAATCAACCCCATTATCATTCAAGAGGCTCTTTGTCGTGACGGTGATGGAGAAACCCAATATGATGAATTTGACCACAAGTAAGCTAACCCGAACTCGTGACTTAAACTTGCACATATGTAACAAAGAGCGGTGCGAGAATTCATGCTCCATTGAATCTCTTAAGTACTCTATACTCTTCAACCAACCAACCATCAAGTAATAGATGTACATTACCTCTTGAAAATCCACAATTGAATGTGACATCGAGCACTACAACGTAACTCCTTAAAGTGATAGTTATTTTGAGGTGATAAGAGCCCAATTCCCCAAGTGGTAAAAGAAAAGGTAAAAGTCACCCAACAATAACTAGATTTTCAAGTCTTCGTTTTTGAAAATAAGTTCGAACAAGGATCATGAAGAATCTTCATCCATCCATCCCCGATACCTTCGGATACTAAGTACACTCGCCTGTGATATTTTACTTCAACCTCAAATAAATAATAGCCTTGACCTTGTCACATCTTCTAGATAATCGCCAAGTCTAGCCTCCTTTAACGTTTTAAGTGAACTCTGATAATGGTTTCATCCCGACCATGGTTAAAAGCACATAACCCCGTAAAACCATGTAATAACCAAACTGCCATGAAGACAATCCAAACAATCACCCAATTCATGAAGTACATCCTTTTATCCCTTCCTTGAAGCAGAAACCGTAGCACCAGCATCAGAAAAGATCCCGAAATACATTTTCCATTACTCCAGGATGGTTCCATCATCACGGGATTTTACAATTCCATGGTTTAAACCGAGAAATAGATTCTTTCGCGGGATTTTACAAAACCAAGAATAAACCGTAAGATAGATCCGAAATGCACTTTACGATTACCGGGATGTTTCCATTGTCACGGATTTTACAAGTCTATGATTTAAACCGAGAAATAGGTTCTTTCATGGATTTTACAAAATCAAGACAAAACCGTAAACAATGTCGACTTGAACGTGTTATGACAACTTTGGTTTCGGTGAGTAAATCGCTTTAGGGAACATGCGCGGTTCATCAATAGTTCAAACACCAACATCAATAACATCATCAACCATCCAATAAACACTTTGGTAAACACATCATTCACGCTTCTGTCGGCTGTTGCTGTGACCAATTGGTGAAGTAAACCCGATATGTCAAACTTGATCATGAAGTAGAATTTCCCAGATTTGTTACTTAAACTTGTACAAATCCTCGTGAAAAAGAAACGGTGTACCCAATGTACAAAACCTCTTGACATTCTCAACTGAGTGAGACACCGAAGTGATAATTACGTTGTGGGCAAAGCAAGAAAGAATCACAAGCGTAACCAAATAGCCAAGTCTTTATCACCCTCAATAAACGCTCAAACAAGTCATCTTCGTGGAATGGTAGAAAGAAAGAAGACGAAATAAATAAACACGCCCGGAAAAATCTCACTTCAAATCCAAATAAGAAATACCGTCTGAACAACCCCGTAGTCAACATTTTCCAATAAACACTTTTAGCCGTGACATAATATTATTCGTGATAGTGTATAAACCCAAGTATCAAGCCTCATAAAACATCAAATTTCATCATCACAAATCTTGATCTCATCATCAATTCTCATTGTCAAATCACTTCAACAAAAATCATCATATGAATACTCAAACCTATATCATTTGAGATCACCCAAATATACCTGCATACGGTTTTTATGTCCAACAAAACCAAGCTTGATCCAAGATATCAAATCCGAATAATAATCAAGTTATCTTCCAATACTAATTTCATAATAGTACACGGCCCAAAGAAAAATCCCATTAACATTGTAAGATAACTTATAATAACGTTTAAGAAAAATGATCCAATTCACTAGGCCCAATAGATCACAAACGAACCAGTATACAAGTATCCAACACATACCCTAAATATTTGGGGAGTATAAAAGAACCATACATCACACATAACCCTAAAATCTAGTAACCCTAAAACACCTCCCCGAATACCACGCCTCCATCTCAAAACAAATACTCACGCAGTAAAAAAAATCACTGCCTCCTTTAGCTTTCAATAATAACGACGCAAAGAGAGATCACGAACAAGCAAGAACAAACACTTTTCATTCCATGTTAACCTCGCCACAGGGATGGCTAGAGGCTTGGAGAGGCCACAGGGATGGTGTGATGATGGAGAGGCCTTTTTGAGATTGATCAATGGTCAAGGTAAGGATTAAGTTTGTGTTGGTTGTAGATTATAATAACACGAAACAAAGAACCAAGGTATAACGAAATTGTTATAACATTGCTTCTTTATATCCGTATATTATCAAGCCACTTGGATCTATGATGAAGTATTATCTCGTGTGTTCATACTTTTGATATAATATTTGAAAGTCACGAGAATACAAGCTGAGATCTAGAAATCGTTTATCATTGTGTTTCAAGTAATTGATTTTAAGTACTATACGAGCAAAAGAAAACGTTCTAACATTCTTGTTAAAAAAACGTTTCTTGTTTCGTACATTAATGATGAAGTAAAGTCCTTTTGATTTGTTAAGAAACGGATCTGTGATGAGAGGGTTCGAGTAAACAAGATCTTATAAAGATTTTCGAGGCACAATGAACCATTCTGAGATCTAGTTTATATTCATGTCGTGTCTTGTGATTGTCATGTTAAAATGCCGAGTCTTAAAGTGTCTTGATATTTTTGGTGAGATGATATGTTGATGACGGTTTAGACATGGACCGAGGATGGTTAATCTTGAGGTCGCGAGTAGTTGGTATATTGTGATATAATGGTTGTGGTCTTGTGGTCAAGGTCTATCCTCTTCTTCATCCTTTCTGTTACAGTCATAGTCGCTAAGCTTTTGATGTGTCAAGTCGCTAACTGAGTTATGAGTCAAAGTCGCTAGATAAGAGTCAAGTCGCTAGATCTTTCAAAACAACTCACAGGTCACTACTTATTTTTCACAAAGTAAGTCGCTACTTATTTTTTACAAAGTAAGTCGCTACTTATTTTTTACAAAGTAAGTCGCTACTTATTTTTTTTACAAAGTAAGTCGCTACTTATTTTTCACAAAGCAAGTCGCTACTGATTTTCAAAAAAATCAGTAAATCTCCAAGTAGCTACTGTAATAGATGTACAAGTCGCCACTTGTTAAATAACAAGTCGCTACCAAAAATTAAGAGCACAAGTCGCTAGTTAGATTCGATGAATCTGGACACTTTTTTGACAAGTTGCTAACTTGAAAAAATGACATTTTCCGATGAGTTTTTTTTTTTTTTTTTTTTTTTTTTTTGACAAGTTTTGCGACCATCTTCATACTTACCCGAAAAATGCATAAGAACTGCATCTTTTTGACAGCTTTGACCACATATTTTATCATTAAAGACCATAAGCATACATTAGTACCAAAAAGTCTAAAAAGAATGAAAATACTAATATCAGTTTTTGGACAATAAGATGACACAAAGACAGATATTGTTCATGAGAAAGGACCAGGACTTATAATTTGACCAAAACCATATACACCAAAACATGTATTACTGTTTTACCAAAACCATATACACCAAAACATGTTTAACTGTTTTACCAAAAATAATGTAAAGAACATTTTCGAACCAAAAATGATGTAAAAACAGTAACCACGAAAATCAAGCACCACAATAAATCATCAAAACACAAAAACCTTGGCTCTGGTACCAATTGTAGGATCTTTATTTTTATTGTGTTGATGATTCGGGTGGTCTTGGGAGATCAAAATATATGTTTTCCATTTTAGAGAGAGAAAGTAGAGAGAGAGGGTGTTCTTGCTAGAGGTTTACACAAATGAAAGGTTAGATTGAATTGAAGCACCACCCCTTCCATGGATGGAAGGGGTATTTATAGTTACAAGAAATACGACCTCCTATCGGCCTGTGGATCAGGGATACAGTGGGTAAAGACCCGTCCTTCCTCCACGGTGTTGCTCTAAACTAAACTACGCTACAAATTAACTAATTAACTACTACATAACGTAAATAACTACAAGTCTACGAGCTAACTTATGCTAGATAATATTTGGGGTGACCGACTCTTCACTATGGAATTTTCTAATTCCTAACAAATTGAGAAAAAATTTACTTGATAGGAATCAAGCAAAGAAACCTAAGTGAAGTGAACTCCTAACTAGCTATTCTATTCCCCGGCATCGGTGCCTAAAACTTGATAACGCTACACGCTGTTCGGGGTCAAAGGAACTTCCTTTTCGTCGAGCTAGTTTTTCAACACCCCAGGCGATGAACCTAATCGCTTGTAGTGTAGTATTAAGGTAAGCCACGGAATTGATATCGTTCTCTAGGGAATAGGAATGCTAGTGAGAGGTTACTACGCTAAGGTTGGGGTTGAGGAAGATTATTTTTTTTATCTTTTATATTTTTTAGGAAATGGAAAGGTACGAATCTCGGGGTTTGGATTTGGGGTTGGTATTTCACCGATTACTCTACTATCTAATTATCTAATTAACTAAGGTGAGGGTAGTCTATGTCTAATTATTGTGTGCTCGTATGATGGTTTAAAGATGTGTTTACTTAGGTTTTATTACTCCTTAATTATCTCCTATTGATGGTTGAATTGTCACGTCCTAATTCTTAATTGCGTTGTGTGTCTAAGGTCGTAGGGTATGCGTTTATCCCTAACTCTTTGAAACTACCAAAGGGTCTCGTCTACAAAATCTCTAGGATTTATAAACTCTAACTCTAAGGTACTCTTTAGATGGTTTAGCCTACAACTATCTAGGTGTTATAGTCTAAGGTTCACAAAGATTAATCAAGCATTAACTACACAACAAATGACCTATCGCATTACTAGATCATTAACAATTAAGATAAGAGACAACCAATCAATATTCAATAGTTAAGTTTCATATTCCCTAAGCAAACACACAAGTAAATTAGCGGACATGGAGAACATGCAAGCATACACACAAATAATTGAAGACATAATTGAATTAATGAAGTAAAACACTTATCTTGATGTAAGATAGGTTTGGAACCCTAAAATATCTTGTACAAGACGACCTTGATTCGGTTTAGGTTTTTACTCCAAAAGACTACACACCGAAAACTAAAAATTCGGATTCTATATATAAGATTATATTCGCGGCGTCACCTTTAATTTGTGGCGCCGTCGGTCGCCGTTATTAGAGTTTCGTCTTGGCCACGTTAGTCTTGCGACGGCGTCACCTTATGCTTGTGGACGTCGTCCCTTCGCCTCTCGACGCCTCGGATCAAATCTAGGCCGTGCGAGTTGCGACGACCTACTCTTTTAAAGCCCCGACACCGTCACTTGAAAATAAGCAATTTGGCTATTGTATCGTCACAACATGTGCTCCGACGTCAGCAGATAACACTTGACGTCCCTCGTGTTTCAAAGACTTGAGTGTCTCGATTCTTGACTTTGGCCATTTTCTTCAGATATCCGCCGCCTTTTCGTCCAAATAAGTGCCATTCCAAAGAATTTGCCTTCAAGAGACATAAAAAGTAAAAAGGAACGATATTAAGTAATAACGGATACAAAAGTGATCAAATAAGGGCTTAAACGACCCTTCAACAAGGTACATTTTAAAACCTTATCAGTTTTTCAAGTTTTGAGAATTTGTTTGAAAGTTCATCAAAAGACTTTTTATCAACCATATCTTTTGTTTTGAAACACTTAATCTTAGACTCAGCCTCAGTCACAGAACATTTATCAAACTCATGTTCAGCATCATGATCAGTTTGTTTAAGTACATTAGCTTATACATTTTATTTTACAGTTAAGGGTACCTCAGCACATGACACCTGTTCAATAACTTGTCTGATATCTGCATCTGCATTTTGTACAACAAGAGTCACCAAACTACCTCTTGTATGTAGCTTATCTGTCTATGTACCTCTATATTCAGTGCCAACTGATCCATCATCCGATGCTTTACCCGACTCAACAAAACTAGCATATGATTGCACCCGACATTCATTCACCCAACATTCATTCACCTTGTCATCATTCTGTGCTCTTTCCTCAATATACTTCTTAACATTATCCAAGAGTTGGATTAATGTTTCTCTGAACACATTTTCTTCCATCCCAGTGTGATTCTTGAAGCACTTTTCAGTCATATGATCATCATAATCTAAAGTATATTTCCCATTGAAGAATGACTGAAAATTTTTGTTGATCACCTGAAGTGCAGCTTTAGAACCGGCTTCTTGTACCTTTTCTCTGTCAAGTTGTTGTTCCAATTGTTCTAAGTACAAGATTGATAACGCTACACGCTGCTCGGGGTCAAAGGAACTTCCTTTCGTCGAAGCAAGTTTTTGAACACCCCAGGCGTGAACCTAATCGTTGTAGTTTAGTATTAGGGTAAGCCACGGAATTGATATCGCTTCTCTAGGGAATAGGAATGCTAGTGAGAGTTACTATGCTAAGGTTAGGGTTGAGGAAGATTATTTTTATCTTTTATGTTTTTTAGGAAATGGAAAGGTACGAATCTCGGGGTTTGGATTTGGGGAGGGGGGTTCGGTATTTCACCGATTACTTCTACTTATCTAATTATCTAAACTAAGGTGTATGTAGTCTATGTCTATTGTTGTGTGCTCGATGATAGTTAAAATGTATTTGCTTAGGCTTTATTACTCCCTAGTTATCTCCTATTGGTGGTTGAATTGTCACGTCCTTATTCTTAATTGCGTTGTGTCTCTAGGGTCGTAGGGTATGCGTTTATCCCTAACTCTTTGAAGCTACCGAAGGTTAATGACTACAAAATCTCTAGGATTTATAAACTTTAACTCTAAGGTATTCTTTGGATGACTAGCCTACAATTACTCTAGGCGATTACAAACTAAGGTTCATCAAAGATTAATCAAGCATTACAAACACAACGAATGACCTATCGCAATACTAGGTCAATCACAATTAAGATAAGAGACAACCAATCAATATTCAATAACTAAGTTTCATATTACCTAAGCAAACACACAAGTAAATTAGCTTGACATGGGAACATGCAAGCATACACACAATCAAAGTAAGACATAATTAAATTAATGAAGTAAAACACTTATCTTGATGTAAGATAGGTATGGAACCCTAAAATATTGTACAAGACGCCTTGGTTCGGTTTAGGTTTTACTCCAAAGACTACACATCGAAAACTAAAAATTCGGATTCTATATATAAGATTACACATGCGACGGCCACCTTTAATTTGTGACGCCGGGTCGCCGTTATTAGGTTTCGTCTTGGCCACGTTATCATTATGACGGCGTCACCTTATGTCCGTGACGCTGCCTTGAGTCTCGACGCGTTCGATCAAATCTAGGCCGTCTGAGTCCGCGACGCCTACTATTTTAAAACCCGCCGCCACTTGTAAATAAGCAATTTGCATCAGATCGTCATAAAACATCTTCCGACGGCGCCACGTATAACCCGACGCGTCCCCTTCGGCCAAAGACTGTGTCTCGATTCTTGACTTTGGCCATTTTCTTCGTACATTCATGCCTTTTCTTCCGAATAAGCGTCATTCCAACAAATTGCCTTCAAGATACCTAAAAAGTGAAAAGGAACGATATTAAGTAATAACAGATACAAAAGTGATCAAATAAGGGCTTAAACGACCCCTCAAAAAGGTACATTTTAAAACCTTATCAAAGATCAATGTGTATGTGAACGTAGATAATTCTTGACGGAAAAGTGCATTAATTGCTCGTTCGATTCCCATTGTGTATCTGTCTTCAGTTCGAAGTAACGTGAGGTGTGAGTGAAGTTGTCGAAAAGGTTCAATGCAACTATCCTTAGCATTTTCCGATTCAGACACGGTAATCTGTTGTACATTGTTGGATATCTTCAGTTCATCAATCACGTCATACAACTTAAGTATCTTAGATATAATTGAATTCTAAGTGTTAGACATGATGTGATTATGCACGGATTTTACAAGTCTGTGATTTAAACCGTGAAATAGAATCTTTCACGGGATTTTACAAAATTAAGACAAAACCGTGATACTGTGAGAAGTAGAATGTTGTAAAGGAAGTTTGTTGAATCCGTATAATGATTAGTGATTGTATGTGATTCTTGATCAGGAAATGTGTTTTTGGTGTGATGGTTGAGATTGTGATATGCCCTAATTCTTTATATATAGCCCCTGTTCCACGGAACGAAGGATTTTTTTTGGTAAATTAGGGTTTGAAAACTAGGGTTTTGTATGTTAGGTTTTGAGACAAATCGCAAGAATTGACAAAACGCAGTGACAAAATGCAGGAATCACAAGTCGCAGTCCCTAACAAAACGCAGGAATCACAAGTCGCAGTCCTTGACAAAACGCAGTGACAAAATGCAGGAATCACAAGTCGCAGTCCTTGACAAAACGCAGTGACAAAACGCAGTACTTGTCAAAACGCAAGATCAAAATGCAGTGAACAAAACGCAAGATCAAAATGCAGTGAACAAAATGCAAGATCAAAACGCAAGATCAAAATGCCGGTCGCTTTCAATAGTACAACCATTACTTGTCCTTTTGTCATTTCCTAACAAACCGCAGCTCAAATATTATTATTTTAATCAAATCGCATCCAGACCAATCAAATCGCAACGAGTAGTATCAAATCGCATCCAAGAAATCCTTTCCGTGAGACAAAACGCACCCAAGAAAAACTTCAAAAAACTTACTTTTTCAATAAAAACACCACAACCAAGATGAATCAATCCTTCCAAACCCAAAACTAAACGAATATGATGATCCTAAACACAAAAGTACAAACCTTTAACACATTTAACCATCAAAATTCGAACTTGGTGTATTTTAGGCTATAAAATTCAAACCAACTAAAAGCAACAATAACCAATCTTTATGATCTAACCATGGCTCTGATTCCAATTATAAGATATTGGTTATTGTAACACACAAATAATCACAAGTATGTTTTGAATCTATGAAAGAGTTTTAGAGAGAGAAAGAAAGATGGGATGCTTTCTAGAGAGAAAAATAGAAGATGGCTTGATTAGAATGAAAGCTCCACCTCTTCCCATGTATGGGAAGAGGCTTTTATAGTCTTACAATATACGCCACCTACGGGCTGTAGATCAGGCATATAATGGGTAAAGACCCGTCCGTCCTCCACGGTGTTACTCTAACTAACTAATAACTTATAAATAACGCTAAGTCTACGAGCTAACTTATGCTATTTTATGGTTGGGGTGACCGACACTTTAATATGGATTTTCTAAATCCTAACAAAATATCCATCCAACCCTAACAACTCTCGTTGACAAGCTCTATATCCTTCTTTCAAAGCACCTAAACACACATAGATCCTCTGAAACACCCTTGTTAGATTGCAGTGATTTTGTTCCCTTTCAACTTCAAGTCTAACAATTGAATTAGCATTAGTAATATGCAATTCCAAGATATATAATCCTTAAGAATAGCATATTTTAACTTGTAATCACCCTTCACTTGAACATCTGCTTTAGTTTTAGCCCTAAATGATTTCGGTTTTGAAACACCCAAAGCAAACTTTGTTTTGAAATTGATCTTGCACTACCTTTATAGGAATATTTGGGTTTACCACAATTTTATATGTAATGTGTGTTGAATAGAAAGTAGATATATTCCTAGATTGAAGACATTTATGTTCTTCTACAAGTGTGCCAATAACCTAAGTTTCACAGCCATTTTCTTTAGCTACATACAAAAACCAAGGACATATATCCTCTACATATTTAAACTTTCTGCCTTTGCCTTTAGCCATATTTTTTCTTTCAGTATGCTAGTAATAACCTTAGTCCTTGCACTTAGCCTACTTTCATTATTTGGTCAAACAATTACCATTCTTCCAGATCTTGGTTGAACACAAAAAGACCAAAAAGTATGAGTGGACTAGGGAAGCTGAAGTAACATTTCAAGACCTCAAAGTATTTCTATCCGAATTGCCTAACCTGTAAGCTCTAGTACCAGAGGAAAACATCACCATGTACATAAGCCTATCAGGGAGCCATCGAACCAATTCTCCTAGGAGAACGAGAAAAGGTCCAAAAACCTATATATTTATTAGCAAGCTCCTTCAGAATACTCAAATCAATTACACCCCAATGGAAAAACTCATCTTCAACTTGGTCATTACATTAAGGGGGCTTGTGACCCATTTGTAACCCAAACAAATAACTTAGTAAAGCCAAACTTGATGTTAGAAAATACTCAATTTAAATTTAGCGGATAAACGTATGAGATTTTTCTTGTTCAAGTTACTCGATGAAAACTAGTCTTTGAGTCAAATATACGTGGCATAAACAAAGATATCTTCGAATTTTTTTTTGACTCTTTCTCTAATCACCTATAATACTTATCAAGCGAGATTTGAAGAGGAGACTCATGTATAGTCTACAAAGTAACACAATTATACTTTGTACTTAGACCATGGGGTATGGTAACACAAACCCCCGCCAAATCCTATGTGGAAGCCAAAGTGGCGCCGCCACCCTCATGCCACCATACCCCAACCGTCTCTCGCCACTTCCCAAGCCACTTAAATGGCGTGTGTGACTTTCAGAAACGGACAGAATAAAGAAAAATTACCGTTGGGCCAACATAGTCACCATAATCAAGATCAACAATCAAAGGCTTTTCATGAACTATCATCCATGATACTAAACTTAATACTGCATCTTGGACGAGGTGTCAAGGCGGCATACTAAGAATTTTAATTGTCACAAATAACGCCAAAGAGTTTTGCTTTTATGTTGTTGGGGATATCTTTGGCTTTCATGTTATGTGGGTCGAAAACGTTTATGTTGGATCTTTCTGTTTTTTTTACTATATTCTTGGTGGTGGTGTTCTTCTTCCTATCTTGCCTTGGGTCTTGTGTTTTTGTTTATCCAGATTTGGTTTTATGAAGTTTTTATGTGCTATAAATAAAGATTTTTGTATATTGGGCTAATGGGCTAATGTGTTGTACATGAAATTGTTTTTAAGTTTTGGTAATAAGCTGTTTTATTGTCTACAAAATTATATGGCAATCTTCTATATTATGGCATGGTTTTGTTTTTTTTTAAATTTCATATTGTATTTTTATTTCAATAAATGAAATTAAGTTTGTTTGAAAAAATGTAAAAGAAAATAAAATTGATGATGGGTGGGCCAAACCGTATGTTATGAGTGAAGGGGTGTTGTGATGTATGAATGTTAAAAGTGGAGATGTTGAGGTGGTGTTTATGTGACAAGCGAAGAAGCGTTGACGTCTGGACACCCATGGTCTTACCGCTTTATTCTATGATTAGCAAGTCAATTAATCTAAGTTCTAACATTTTGGGACCCACCATCACCAAATCTACCAAATCCACCAATGTAGCAACCTTTAACTTCAAGTTACATCTAACAACTAGTTGTACTATGTGTTTTTCAGTAAGTTAAGAAATCAAACATCATCAACTGTCGGTTACACCTTTACTCCCATCCCATCCAGCTCACCTTCACCTTCACCTCCTCCTCCTTCATATCAAAACACACACACACACTCACACACTCACTGTGTGTTTTCTTGATCCCTAAACCCCAATCCCAAACACCCCTTTTTATGGGTGCTGCTAACTTCAATCCAATGTTAGTCCAACAAGATCCAAACCCCATTTCCAAACACCCTTTACCAATAACCACACGCACCAATCGCCCCTCAATCTCCAAATCACTAGATTTCTCAACATGGGTTCAAGAAAACATATACAAAATCATCACAATTGTTGTATTAATCATGACTATAACATTGATTTTCTTTTTAAGAAACATGGGTAACTCAGCTGCACTCAGTTGCTTCCAAACCCAATCCGCAATGCTCGAAAAAATCGATTTTCCTGTGATTAATTATAACCAAATTTCACCTTTAGTTGACAAGATCACACCTTTTGCAAGTTTCAAATCTGAAAAATGGATCATTGTTTCGGTCTCTGATAACGCGACAGATTCGATTAGGAGATTAGGGAGGATTAAGGGGTGGCAAGTGCTTGCGGTTGGGAATTCGCGTACTCCGAATGATTGGTATGTTAAAGGTGTTATTTTTTTGTCGTTAGAGGTGCAAGCTAAGTTGGGGTATAGGGTAGTTGATTTATTGCCTTATGATAGCTATGTGAGGAAGAATGTTGGTTATTTGTTTGCTATACAACATGGTGCTAAAAAGATTTATGATGCCGATGATAGAGGTGAGGTTATAGATGATGATTTAGGTAAGCATTTTGATGTTGAGCTAGTTGGCGAGAGTGCTAGGCAAGAAGTTGTGTTGCAGTATAGGCATGATATCGAGAATAGGAGTGTTGTGAATCCTTATGTGCATTTTGGGCAACGGTCGGTTTGGCCTAGGGGTTTGCCGTTGGAAAATGTGGGTGAGATTGAGCGTGAGGAGTATTATACGGAGGTTTTTGGTGGAAAACAGTTTATTCAACAAGGGATTAGTAATGGGTTGCCTGATGTTGATTCGGTTTTTTATTTTACTAGGAAGCCGAGTTTAGAGCCTTTTGATATTAGATTTGATGAGCATGCGCCTAAAGTCGCGTTTCCTCAAGGGACTATGGTGCCTATGAATTCTTTTAATACTTTGCATCATTATTCGGCGTTTTGGGGTTTGATGCTTCCGGTTTCTGTTAGTTCTATGGCGTCGGACGTGATTAGAGGGTATTGGGCTCAAAGGCTATTGTGGGAGATTGGTGGGTATGTTGTGGTTTATCCTCCTACTATGCATAGATACGATATAATTGAAGCGTACCCGTTTGCGGAGGAAAAGGATCTTCATGTTAATGTGGGTCGTTTGATTAAGTTTTTGGTGTCATGGAAATCAGATAAGCATAGATTGTTTGAGATATTAATGGAACTGAGCTATGCAATGGCTGAAGAAGGGTTTTGGACTGAGAAAGATGTGAAATTTGCAGCTGCGTGGGTACAAGATTTGATTGCAGTTGGTTATCTGCAGCCACGGTTAATGACACTTGAATTGCATAGGCCAAGAGCAACGATTGGTCATGGAGATCGAAAGGATTTTGTACCTCAGAAGCTACCATCTGTTCATCTTGGAGTTGAAGAAACGGGAACAGTAAATTATGAAATTGGGAATTTGATTAGGTGGAGAAAGAATTTCGGGAATGTTGTGCTTATTATGTTTTGTAATGGACCCGTTGAGCGCACGGCTCTTGAATGGAGATTGCTGTATGGAAGGATATTCAAGGCTGTGGTTATCTTGTCAGAAAAAAAGAATGGTGAACTTGCTGTTGAAAAAGGCCACTTGGATTACCTATACAAGTATGTGATTTTTGGACACGTTTTTTACTAATCTTATTACATGATTTACGGCCACTATTTAGTAATGTATTTTACAGAATACACTGTAGTGTTTGATTTTCATAGTATGCCCTTGAAGTAGCATTTAGAAAAATGCCTTTAGAGTAGAAAGTAACCATTTTCATAGTGTGCTTAAGTAATTTTGTTAAAAGTAAGGTGAAATCTAAAAAACAGATGAAAATAAGCATGTCCTTGGACTAAGATGTAACTTTTTTGTTTCATGTTATTTCACTTGTAAGTTGCTAAGAAGTGAAAACTTGACAAAAACGGTGTTCAACAAGTGTTTACAATTTACAAGAAAACCGAAATTAGTTTACATAATTTGAACCCCATCCTAATGTTTTTGCAGCTCAGAAATTGTAGTTACCAAAAGAATAAATATGTTTGATTGTTTTTCATAAGAGATTAGTCTTTTAACCCATTGAAAGTTTCTCTATTTTCTTTTCATTTTCATCATTTTTTACGACACGTCGACAAGAAAGTATAATGATTACTGAACATGTTTCAATATTGTTTTTTATATAGAAAATCATAACTTTTTTTACGTTACAAAAATTGTAAATGGAGAACGACAAATTTACCCAACAAGGCCTAAGTAACTTTGATTCGAAGTATCAGTTGTTGGTGATGATATTGTAGGTGACATGTCAATATCTAACAATCCAGTGTATTAAAAGTGATTCCGTTGGTGCACCGGTAGTTGATTGAATTTTGTTAAACCATCTATATCACACAATTATTAATGTGACAATTCATATTATTTTTAGATCAAACTTCTTTGTAGGTAGCAAATGGGCACGTTGGGTAATGGGTCACCTTTCCTGAGGTCAAAGTGGGTCAGGCCGGTTGGGTTGACCGGCAACCATCTGTTTTAAATTATTTTTTTCATGAATAACAATAGTAAACACTATATTAAAACTAAGTACGAGACTACATTAAATATATATTCAATATATTGGAATAAAGATTTTAGCAGGTAGTTAACACCTGACTACTTGAGTATCCTAAGGGGGGATGTTTAATCCGTTTGACGAGTTAAAAGTTTTTAGTTTACCCCTTTGACTCGTTAGCACTAGCATGTAACTCAAGTTGATCCTTTAATGTATAAATGAATTGAAATCACCCCCTCTAATATTTTCTTCTTTTCATGGCAGGCAACTTCCAAAATTGTTTGATAGGTTTTCAAGTGCAGAAGGGTTTTTAATTCTGCAAGACAACACAGTCCTTAATTACTGGAACTTAGTACAAGCAGATAAGACCAAGCTCTGGATAACAGACAAGGTACGACTTTTCTTGTTATTGTTGTTCTATTTTCTTCTACGAATGTCTAAACAATCAGACATAGTGAATGCCCAAATAGCTCACATTAAACATGAAATAAGAATACAAGTTTTTCATTCATGGAATGACCAACAAATGTACCATGTTTTTTATTCAGCTGCCCACTTTTTATTTTATTTTATTTTATTTTATTTTTGAACAGAAGCTGCCCACTTATTTAATTGACTTTTCACTGATGTATATATATTTTTTCCTTTTTCCATCTGAATGAGTCTTACTGATTTGACTCGACTCATATTGTTACTTTTATATGTCATGACCCATCATAGCTCTTCATCATTCAACACTTTCTGATTAGGTTTTATCAAGACCACCCAATTAGATTCCATTTTACCATCTCCGTCCTATTTTCTAGAAAATTTTGATTACTACATCTATGAATTTATTCGTCCTATCATTGCACCCACACATCATGATTCATATGACGAAGTCAATCATACAACTGGGAGTTAGATGTTCCAGACGACTTGAAAATGTTATAGCTGAGATAATGTAGGTTGATCTTGATGAAAATGATTCAATAGCTAAACTAGGAGGTGCCAATTTTGACATATTTCCTGTTAATTGGGTTGATTTTTGTTAAGTTTGAGTTCTAACCTATCCAATGGGTAAATAAAAAGCTGATAGGAAACACAAGATATATTTGGCACACTAATTAAGAATAAATTATAACTTTTTGGACAAAGAAGAGTCTTGGACCAGCCCAACCGACCCTGCCTGTCCTGTATCACAAATACTCGTTTTGACCTGTTATAGAAGCCGCATACCCATCCATTTTGTCAGTAGCTTAAATGCTTAAAAAATCACAACTATTCTAACTTGACTGTTCTTTTCTTGAATAAATTGCTCGACAGTTCAACATTTTTAAAGCCTTGCAACACCCTTTACATAAATGCTAATGAAAAAGTCAGAACACAGTGTGTATTATTTATTTATTTTTGGAATTATTATCTCAACAATTGCTTCTGTCTATCCAACCTTTTTAGGTGTCAAAATCTTGGACCACTGTTTCATTCGATGGAAACAAAGATTGGTATGGACAACAAGGGGAAATGGTGAACAAAGTCGTGAGCTCAATGCCGGTTCATTTCCAAGTCAATTACAAGAAACATATGACAAGCCACGACTCTAGTCTCACAATTTGCAGCTCGGAGGTGTTCTATGTTCCCCGGAGGCTTGTCACCGACTTCCAAGACCTCGTCAATCTTGTGGGAAATCTTGATATCCATCAAAAGGTTGCTATGCCTATGTTCTTTGTATCAATGGACTCCACCGAGAATTTTGACTCTGTGCTTAACACAATGGCGTATAAGAAAAAACCACCTTCAAACAGTACATTGAGTTATTATTCTCCTGAAGCACCTGCGGTTTATCCATGGAGTGTGTCAAGTGAGGAAGAATTTATAAAGCTTATAAGAATAATGGCAGCTGGTGACCCTTTATTAATGGAGCTGGTTTGAAGCTGTAAAACGGATGTTATACTTTTTGTACCATTCTTTGATAGATGAACATTAACGATTTGTAGATTCTTGATGTGGGACTGTTGGATATTATGTGTAAAATTTATAGGGAGAAAGGAGGGAGGTGGAAAAGTAAAGTAAAAAAAGTTCAAAAGTCCTTAGTTTTTTTTTTTTTTTTTGTTTTTTTTTTTCCTTGAATTTAGTATAGGCTGTTCAAGCCAGCCTAATTTGTACATTGGTATTCATATAAATGAAGTGAGAAACTTACAACTTGGTTCCCCTGCTTGTGAAACCTGGAATCTTCAGAGAAACCTTGTTCTTATTCTCGCAATAATTACTACTCATACATTGATTAGAATCCTTGGCTGTGTGCTGACTTGTATTAGTGGTCTAACAGCTGCTACGAAGCGGACATCACATATAAAACCTAAAGGTATTGTATTGATTGTAATTGTGATTGTGTGCAAGTACATAAGCTAGCACATCTATTTTATACTAATAAGGTAGCTTAGACAATAAGCAACTATAATCCAAATCCTAATCGGTATTGCCCATCTATAAAATTGGAGCCAGCCCGTCTAGTCTAATTTGGTCTGATATCCATTGCAAGCTAACGATGGGGAACGACTTGTAGCTTGGATCCTAGAAAGAGAAATCGAGGAGTAAGCAATGGCTTTGTAAAGATATTTGCAATCTGATCATGTGTTGAACTTGAACACCCTCTTGAGCGACATTCTCACGAACAAAGTGAAAGTCTATTTCCATGTTGCTTTGTGGGTGAATGAAAGACATGATTAGCTGACAAGTATGTTGCACCTAGATTGTCACACCATAGTATAAGAGTTGGAGATGTGTGAATTCCAAACTCACGAAGAAGAGCTTGAAGCCATGTGAGTTCGACATCGGTGTCAGTAAGTGCTTTTTATTCGACTGGTGTAAAGGAACATTAAACAGTGTGCTGCTTACGAGTGGTTCAAGATATAAGCTTTGAACCAAGGTAGAGAGCAAATCTCTCATGGATCGTCGATCATCTGAATCCCCAGCCTAGTCAGCATATTAGAAAGTTTCAAAAGAAGCATCAGGGCTACCTTTTCATAATACATAAGTAAAAGCTTGAAGGACAGAACTTGAAGAACGTTGAATGAGCATACCATGGTCAATTGTCCATGAAGATAACATAAAACCCGTTTGATTGTTGACCAACGATTCTCGGTTGGAGCATTCATATATTGACATACTTTGTTGACCACGAAAGCTACATCCAGTCGAGAAAGGGTAACATACTGTAAGGAACACACAACCTGTCAAATTTTGACATGATCAAAGAAAGCAACATTGTCGTATAGATTGTGCGAACTCGAGGCAATTATGGGAGATGACACTGGACTACAGTTAGTCAGACCAACCCTTTTTGAGATAGAATGATATTGGACTTATGAGGAACAACCAAAATATAGTTCAGTGGCCCAAGACATTTAAAGCATAGCGCCTTGGTTGTTACCAGTTAATATGATTTCATCCACATTAACTAAGATTTATAAAGTAGTGCTTCCATGTGAATAGATAAACAAAAAAGTATATGTTTTAGAGCCTCTTTAACCGAGCTCATAAAGCTCCTTGAGAGGCGCTGAAACCATGCATGTGGAGCCTGTTTTAATCCATAAATAGACTTATGAAGTAAACATACATGATCTGGACATTTAGGGTCAACAAAACCGGGAGGTTGTTTTATATAAACTGTTTCCTTCAGATTGCCATTAAGAAATGCATTTTGAACATGTAATTGGCAAAGCAGCCAGTAGTGAATACCCGCAAGGGAGAGCATAGTGAATACAACTAGGCTGAACGTGGTTGTTGCCGAGACCTTTGCATCTCGCTTTGTAATGCGTAATGCGTCATTTTTCTCTCGTTTTAACCTATAAACCCACTTACAATCACAACATTGGTTTTAAGAGCACGACGTCCTAACAACCACATACCTTTTTTTAACAAGAGCATCATACATTTCTTTCATAGCTTAACACCACTCTGCATATTTGTTGGCAATGGTAAGCGATGTTGGTTCAAAAATTATAGTAGGGGAGGTGGTGACGTAACTGTTGGAAAATTTAGTGCACTTGTAGGATTAGTTCATACCTGGTTTTGGGTTAGGAGGTACGGAGTGTACACCCATGAGGTCCCTGAACACCCAGACTCGACTAAATAGTGGTTTGTAGTGATAGTGTATTGGTTACTCTTGATAGTGTAGTAACGATGGTTCCTCTTGGTAGTGTAATGGTTCCTCGCCGCTAGTGTAATGGTTCCCGCCGGTAGTGTATGGTTCATCCGCTAGTGTAATGGTTCCTACCGGTAGTGTTGCGAGAATTATTTTGTAACAACTTTGACTCATTCAATTGGGTCATTATGACCGCTTTATGACCACGCTTATTTGGTCATGTAACCACTATTTCTATGATTATGGAGGTTTATTATGGGTGATTAATTGGCCGTTAATCACACATAATGTCCATTGATTAGTGTTGAGTGTTCTCTACTATAAATAGAGAGTGTCATCTTCAGCTTGAAGACACACTGAAAAAGTACAATACTAGGAGAAACAAACTGAAAGCTTAAACACTTATAAGCGCAAGGGTTATTGAATTATGCCTAATTCTATAACTACATTTGGTCTTATCCCAAGTAGATATTCGTGCAACCTGCATTAGGGTCGAATAGTTTACTTTGGAAAGTGATTACACGATTCCAAGTGATATCCGTAACCACATAGTGGTATTTGCGCTACTCTCGATTATCTTTACCTGCTCGGCTATTACCACCAACAATCAAAGTAAACTATTTGTGATAATCAATGGTCAACGCCAGCAATGAACGCATGGCTTCAAACTTTGCCAAGTCGGATAAGTTTGAAGGGTGGACTTCAAGAGATGGCGTAAGAAGATGCACTTTTGGCATCAAGCATGAGTGTGGTGTATGTGCTAACCACTCCTATTCCGATGATGGGATGATGCCACCGTGGAGCGGATCGGGAGGAGGAGAAAATGGGAGAATGATGACTACATTTGCAGAGGTCTAATCCTCAATGGTATGTCCGATTCTCTCGAACTTTGAATCTTCCAAAGTCTTGTGGGATTCCTTGGATGCCAAATATATGGCTGAGGATGCATCAAGTAAGAAGTTCCTTGTAAGTAATTTCACAAATTACAAAATGACCGATTCAAGACCGGTTATGGAACAATACAATGAACTTATTGGTATACTTAGAAGGTTTACACAACACAATATGCACATGGATGAGGCTATTCAAGTCTTTTGTGTCATTGATAAACTTCCCCTTCTTGGAAAGATTTCAAGCATACCTTGAAACATAAAAAGGAGGAGTTAACTCGGTTGAGTTGGGCGATCATCTGCGCATTGAGGAATCTCTCAAGGTGCGTGATAATGACAAGCCAAAGAGTAGCAATACTATTGGTGCATCTGTTGTCAATATGGTGGAGCATAACACTCCACCGTGTACAATGACAACAAAGGCAAACGCAAATATCATGAAAACACAAGGCATATCCTAACAAGAAGGCAACACCTACTTGTTGGAAATGTAGCAAACCGGTCACATTAAAAGGGATTGCAAAGGTGTTAAGGTTGGTGGTAAAGCCAATGGATCGTGCACTAATGGTTCGGGGTGGTGTTTCTTCCAACTCGAAGGTCGAATATGGTTAATAAGTCTTTTCGATTTATTATGTTACATATGTATCTCGAATCTCATTATGTGCATGATGATGATGTTGCGTGGTGGGTTGACTCGTGCAACAGCTCATGTGTGTCAAGATAGAAGTTGGTTCAAGACTTATGAGTCACCGAATGATGGTTCTATTCTTCACATGGAAAATGAGTCAACAACCTTGGTGCATGGTCGTGGTTGTGTAGATCTTAATTTTAGTTCGGAAAGATTGTAACTTTGTTTAATGTTATTCATGTTCTCGATATCGTGAAGAACTTGGTTTCAAATAGTATTTTGAATAATCATGGATATAAACAAGTTATTAAGTCTGATAAATTTGTTCTTTCTAAGCATGGTGTTTTTATTGGTTTTGGTTATTTGTGTAATCAAATGTTCAGGCTTAATATTGTCACTGATAGTGTTAATTAAGCCTTTGTGACCACCAATGACCTGACTGACTCTACCCTTTGGCATGCTAGACTTGGCCATGTACACTATAAAAGAATGCAAGATATGTCTAAGGATGGGTTAATCCCAGCTTTTGACATGGACACTGAAAAGTGTAAAACTTTCATGTTGACCAAGATAACCAAGAAACCTTTTCAGGGTGTTAGTCGTGAGACTAAGCTCTTGGAGCTAATACACGGTGACCTGTGTGATTTGCATGCCACTCCTTCTTTCGGGAATAAGAAGTACTTTGTGACATTTATTGATGATGCTTCTAGGTTTTGTTATGTCTATCTGTTACATTCCAAGGATGAAGCATTAGATAAATTCAAAGTGTTTAAAATCAAGTTGAATTACAACTGGGTATTTGATCAAAAGATTAAGGATCGATAGGGAGGTGAGTACATGGATACTCAGATTTTCGATCTGTTGGTATAATCCATGAAGCGATCGCCTTATACTCCTTAGCAAAATGGTATTTCGAAAGGAAAACAGGTCTTTGAAGGAGATGGTTAATTCCATGTTGTCCTATTCGAGATTGAGTCAAGGGTTCGGGGTGAAGCTATGTTAACGACTTGCTATTTATTAAATAGAGTTCCCAACAAAAGGAACAAGGTTACCCTTATGAACTCGGACTAAAGGAAACCCAACCCGAACTATCTCGTGGTTTGGGGTTGTAGGGTCATTGTAAGACTCTCGATCCAAAGCTAAAGACTTTGGGTGAAAGAGGCATTGACTACATCTTTGTTGGATATCTTTGAGCATTCCAAGGCTTTTAGGTTCTATGTTATTGAACCTAATGAATATGTTTCAATTAATTCTATAATTGAATCAAGGATGCAAACTTTGATGAGAATAGATTCTCATCGGTCCCTAGACCAAGTCATAGGATTCCTAATGGAACTCATAACATCGGTGTATCGAGGTCCCCGATGAAGTATCATCGAGGCCCCGATGAGGTTGTGGTTCAACAACTCAACCTATGCTCGAAAAGAGCAAAAGGGTCGGACTCCAAAGTCATTTGGACATACTTGGTTGAAGGTGTTGAGTTTATGATATATAAAATATAATAAAACATAAAGACATCAAGAGTACACAATGGAAGACTTAAGATCATAACAAATAAATTAATTAACGAAAGTATGCGTAACGTACCTCTTGCGAATATCAAATCCTCGAGCAAAGCAAAACAACCCTCGAGCAAAGCAAAACAAAGAATACTTATTGGTGTAAGAATAATGTCTTACAACCACGTTCTTGTACACACGAATTAACCAAACGAATCAAGCGATTGCTAGATCTAACACAAGTCCTCGCTTAAGAAAAACGAAACCAAACTCCTTACAAATGGGGTGTTCGGCCGAATAATGGACTAGAGAGAGAGAGAGAGATCTAGGTTAATTCAATGCACAAGTGTATGAAACCCTAGAACCTACCCTCCTTATATACTAGTAGGTAAACTTAGGGAACAAGTTTGTGAATTAGGCTTTGTATAGGCCCTATGGCCGCCACCAATGAAAGCCCAAAGCCCAACCCATAACTTTTCCAAGTTTTCCATTTCTAGTCCTTCTTTTCCATTTAACGATCGTTAGTCATTTTTCCGTTAAATACTTAACGATCGTTAACCGGACTTAATGTGTAATAATTAATCGTAAACATAAACATTAATTATTAACTTTAATTCTCATTCGCTAATGTGTGCAATCCCGTGGTCACGAGTTCGAATCCGGACATTCACATGTTTGTAAATATATACATTTCCAACAGCTCCCACTGGATATGTTTACAAAACGTGAAATGACATTGGTTAGCGTCTAGCAACACGCCAATGCCCCTGACAACTCGTGTATGGTTTTCTGGAGAAAACTAAGTTTTGATGATTCATCATCATATTCATCCTTTGTTTCTAATACCATGTTAATAAGAATATGGATCTCACTCATTTCTTAATTAACTATTCTGCTTCTCGCTTTATGTGATTGATCAAGATTACCAATTCTTCCGAACATATTCCGAAGACCTTGGGCATGGCCATGCAAACATCTTAACAACCCTACGAGGGCCCAAGAGTATTATACTTCAAAATAAATTTGAAGGAAACAAATCCCATTTTGACTACAAGCGAGATTCATAAATTTCGCAACACTTCGAAAACAACCCTTATAACTACCATTCGTATAGCGTTAGATTGCTTCACAAAATGCACTACATCCATGACATATCTCGGTATCTCAAGTCGAGGATAAATATTCATGATATACTTAATGACAAAGATCCATAAAGTATCATCATGTGGGTGGGATAAGTCCTATACTCAATCCATTGAATATCATCCGAAATTAGTCATGCTACACATCAATATACTTTCAAGTATATTCTAACTAATACTCGATTTGTCTTAATTCAATATCATTCCCATGTTATTGATCGACAACGGACTATTTAGAATAACTTAAGTTATTCAAGGATTTAAACATGCAAATACAGACACAATATTATAAATGAAATTAAACGATACCGTACTTTAATTCATTATAAATAATAATTGTTTAACATCCTTTATCTAAATACTAAATAGATCAATGCATGATAATACTAGTTAATGAATTTTGCACAAGTCATGAAAATCATACTTGTTGACAAGGCATAATTTCAATTTAACTTTGATCTATAGGAATTTTGAGAATACTTATTTCAAGAATTCAATAAGTGAATTTCTTGTATATGTTTACACATATCTTGATATTGTCATATCATTCCATAAGGTGCATGATAACCCGAACCACCTATATATGACAATCATCTTTCAAAACTTTTAAAGTTTAAAGTATTCTTTATTCTTTAATGTATAATGCAACTATGCTCTTAGTTGAGCATTAACTAGTCAACATGGTCATCATCAAGAATACCATGACTAGAATTGAGTGTCATCTCAATTATACTAGCATCATTGTGTACAACAATATGCTCTTTAAACATCCGTAAACTTTGAACAGTTATAGTGTAATGTTGGTGCCTACCAAAACTCAAGTTTGTTGGCAATGACAATTATGAAACAATTGCCATATTTTCATCCATAGAATCTTGGAGCATCTCCGCATCGTGGAATGTGATTCTAATCCAAACATATTTCTTTTAAAATATTTATTACACTAACAACTTTCAATGTTGTCAAATCATCTTGTAATCAAGCATGACACAACAATCTTACAACATGATGTACATGATGAATCTTCAAGTTAGACTTTAAGATCTCATTATATATCCATCATGTTCTATTAGACTCATTGATTTACCGCATATGTTTATAGTAATAAACATATATTCCAAGGTTGTATGTCTTATTTCCAAATCTTACAAACAAAGTTTCATTCCCAATTAAAACTTAATTTAGGTGGAATGTAGTTGCCCATACAACATATAAGATTTAAGAAAATAATACTCCCACTAGCTTTCAGAATACTTATGAGCTATCTTATTTTAATTTATTAAATCAAATATTGATTTAATATTAAACATAAGAATCATCTCATAGATGCATGCATATATCCATTCATGGATTCTTGCGGTTTGTACATATTCAAAGATTATTTGAATTCATAAAACTACTTTGTATTACTTATCGTCCTCGCAAAAGTAATTCCACAATAAAGAGTTTTGATATTCATTGTCAAAATTTCATATCAATGAAACTAAGTATGACAATTATAATCTTTATACTTTTATTTAATGTATCTAGAAAGAATATTCAATCATAGTTAATTGCTTAAATATGATTAATATTATTATCACTAGACATGCATTAAATATGTGTACAATATTGTCCATATGATTTCTACACAAAGATTTAAACCACTAGGGTTTCCATCCTTTGAAGAAACTCATATTCATTATTAAGATAAACCACGTATCTAAAGTTGATTATCTTTATGGACAACATCTCAACATTCATAGTATGATTGATTTACCACAATTCAACATTTGGTAAATTTATCATTATGATTAACAGGCTTACCATGATCCTCAGAACTCATATTCCTCAACATATTAAATATCTGAGATATCCTTACGGATCTATGAATGACAATTCCATCATATTGAGGTCTATCATATACATGTTTAGCCTCATCATGATATTTGCTAGTGCATTTTAGAAGATTATGTATTTTGTAATTCAATCTTTCAAGATCTAAACAAAACTCCCACTTGCCTTTAACAATTTAAAGATTACCTTTAAATAGTTTAGCAAGTAGAGCAACAATACATTGTTCTCTTTTGGGATATTACAAAAACATTGACAGCTTCCTGACATTAGTTTGTTACAACTCACTCTATAAGTAGTTTAACAAATTCGAACTTCATTTATAAGACTTAATGTGATTCATCACATTCCATAAACAAATGGTGTCTTATCAATCTTCTAGGTTGGAGTCTTATTGAGTATATTCAATCTATACTTAATCTACTAACCTTGATAACATTTTGGAAGAAACTATAGTTATCTTGAATCAAACATGCCAATAGATTTTGATTCTTCTAACTGAAGATACCATAAAACTATGGTATTTCCTTAGAATTAATATTGTAAGATTAATCTAACAATATTTAAGATAACCATCTACTATTTGGTTTATCCTATTTACCAACAAAGTAAAACTTAATGGTACAATAGAATTATCAAATCAATTGCATGCATTATAACTCAAGTATTTTTGACCAAGTCAAAAGACATAACAGTTATAATCCCACTATACGTTATAAGTCATTGATCAACTCATTGACTTTATGCATATGTATTAAAACATAGCAAGTTAACGTCTTACTTTATATTATAAGTCTTGTATAAAAAGACTTCATGTTTGTGACTTTACAAAATCATAAACATTTATAATTAAAGTAATTATGAACACCACCTCGTGTTTCAATTAATATTTCAAGTTAATATTTACTACATATACTTAAGTCATTCAACGAATACTTAAATTCAAAGTAGTATTAGATTTAATTATGTCATTCCATGAAATGTTCAATGTAAGAAACCGCAAAATCATCCATGCTCGCTCTCATGACACGTGGATATTTTACCTTGGCTACAATCTAGTTCACGCTCACGTAACATAAATTGTAACTACAAGTGTTTCTTAAATATTGAAAGACATAATTATTTAAAATAAAGTAGTCTTTGTTATCATCTTGACACATGTTCTTAATAGGGCAATCATACATTTAAATGTATAATTCCTATTAGAACGTTACTCTCTTACCTTGGGTCAAGAGAATCCATTTAAATCATATTTATATGTGTTGTACCTTGCACACAATAAAGATTTCTCCCACTTGTGCTTGGAACAACATCATGTAGCGATAAACAACACGATACACGCTCGCTTATTCGATTAATATGATTTGTGTCATAGATATAATAAGTAGATGTAGAACTATATTGTTTAGTAAGGAAACGCACATGACTTTCCTTACAAACATAAGTGTCTACAATTGGAAAGTAATTATCTTTGAAGATAATCTGGGTTACTACACGTGAAATAAGGCTTGTAGCTCCCATCGAATTAGAAATCATTAAAACAACTTCTTATTCAAGAATGCAACACAAATGCTCCCACCGAATCGACAACATTGTAAGTGTTGCATAACCAAAGGAAAACAACTTGCTTGCTTTTTACTTTCCTACACCTTTGAAGAACCATACGTAATCATTACTAAGGTACTAAAAGGTGTATTCTACTCGTGAATGATGGGTTATCCATCATCGTTATTAACTTGAAAAATTGGGTATGCAATTTCTTCCTTAATGTGTCTACCTTCCCCATACTGGTATGTAGCACCTTTAAAGGTTAAAGTAAACCAACTAGATAAATTAAGCTAGTTTTCCTTTTACCAATTTTCGCGGTAATTTGTCTAGCTTCTAATTTTGTAACTCATATACATGTTTTCCAGTTAACCAACATTCATGTTGTTACAAAGGATTCATTCACCAAATGAGGGTAATGAAATCTTTATAGAAAATAAGATGTGCAATTCATTGCTATGAGTTACATTAGAATTTAGACAATTCAAATGTTCCTATTATACCTTTCTCATTCATGAAAAAGAATAGGATTGAGTCTCATGCTTCTCCCATGGAAAAGAGACTTCGTTTGTCTTTTCGGTAAATTATTCTCGATCAAACATTTGTTTGAAAGCGAATGGAGCAATTTATCGATCAAAGACTAAACTTTGTTTACGGTTAAATGTTGCAATTATACATTCAAAAGAATTACAAAATTCAATTTTAATATTTTCGATAATTAACCTTTTCAAGAAAATTAATTCCCCATGGTTCATAAGCATATAACCATTTAATTTTCACCGAAAAACTAGGATCCAAATTGTCATAATCTCATCACATCGCTTGATCTCGCTAGTAATGAACCTTATACAAAGTGGTAGAGCTTTTGCTCAATTGCCAATTTCAATTGCAATTCCTAGATTTATGGGATTTACATATAGCCAATTTCAATTGCCATGTAAACATGTTTTATCCCATCTTATGCCTCGAGTTGCCGCTCACTACAAAACTCAATTAAGTTGTCCAACTTAAGAAACCGCAAAATCGCCCATGCCCGCTCACGACACGTGGACATTTTACCCTTTGATTACGATCTAAGTCACGATCTCACGCAAATAAAAGGTAATCTTAGGTGTTTCCGTTTCGTTGGATGGCATATAACTTAAATTAAAGGGTAATAATTTTGATGTTAAATCAAATATGTACAAAGATGTCATGCATTCATCTTCGTAACATAGTTTTTATTAAAACATTTATATCTTGTTTTAATGTATAAGCTTTTCATCATCAAACTTTAATTGAGGTATTGTGTTCACCAATCAAGGAATTAGTGTTAATTATCATCCATTATACCGTACTTTTGCATAAGCGTAAACACTTAGTGTTTCGGATAATTACCACCTAAGTGGCGCATGGAATCAACACTAATTCGCCCTTAAGATGAGCTTGCACATTTAATGACTTACTAAGTAGCTCCACTCAAACTTACAGAGGGCGAGGACTGTGCACGCTAAAGCACAACCTTAGACATCCTTTCAAAGTGATCATGCACTTCTTTAAACCCCTTTTATTAGTTCATTCTCATGGGTGAGTCTGCTCACTATTTGTACCAAAGTCATCATCAATTAAACGATTATGATTACTATTCTTAAAATTACATGTTTCACCATTGTTTAGGTCAGTTTATTTTTCTTGTAAAAATACCCTTGTTACAAAACACAAACAAGCAAGTATTTAAAAAAATAAACAAATAAACAATAAATGCATAACAAATAAAGTCATGCATATCAATTAGCCACATGCAAACGGTTTAGATAAATCCTATTAATTAATTAATATATATTGAGGTCTTCCCCAATTTTAGATCTATCAAAATTAGTGTATATCACTTAACCACGAAAGACATACAATAAAAGCATATCCATGATAAAACATGCATGTAATTATCATGGACATAAAATTACACTTAACAATTAATGCAATTAAATCAAAGTTACGCATATACACATAAAGTTGTATGCATCTTAGGGTTTCTAATCCAATTAAAACAATAGTTTACAAAACCTAATTAGGGCACAAAATAAAAAATGCCTCCCCCCCTCAAAATTAGGGTTTAGGTTAAGCAAACCCTAGATCTAAGCATACAAATAATAACACATTCATGTTTATTTTAATTATGTATTTCAGTAATTAATTACTTGTTATACAAGGCTCGTGATGCCACTGTTGAGTTTATGATATATAAAATATAATAAAACATAAAGACATCAAGAGTACACAGCGGAAGACTTAAGATCATAACAAATAAATTAATTAAATGAAAGTATGCGTAACGCACTTCTCATGAATATCAAATCCCTCGAGCAAAGCAAAACAACCCTCGAGCAAAGCAAACCAAAGAAGTACTTATTGGTGTAAGAATAATGTCTTACAACCACGCTCTTGTACACACGAATTAACCAAACGAATCAAGCGATTGCTAGATCTAACACAAGTCCTCGCTTAAGAAAAACGAAACCAAACTCCCTTACAAATGGGGTGTTCGGCCAATAATGGACTAGAGAGAGAGAGGAGAGATCTAGGTTAATTCAATGCACAAGTGTATGAAACCCTGAACCTACCCTCCTTATATACTAGTAGGTAAACTTAGGGAACAAGTTTGTGAATTAGGCTTTGTATAGGCCCTATGGCCGCCACCATGAAAGCCCAAAGCCCAATCCATAACTTTTCCAAGTTTTCCATTTCTAGTCCTTCTCTTTTCCATTTAACGGTCGTTAGTCATTTTTCCGTTAAATACTTAACGATCGTTAACCGGACTTAATGTGTAATAATTAATCGTAAACATAAACATTAATTATTAACTTTAATTCTCATTCGCTAATGTGTGCAATCCCGTGGTCACGAGTTTGAATCCGGACATTCACATGTTTGTAAATATATACATTTCCAACAGAAGGAACAAGGGATGAGGTCTCTGACCAATACTCCTATTGCTTCATTGTTGAGGATGATCCCAAGACATTTGAAGAAGCAAGGAAGTCCCGTGATATTGCTTTACGGAAAGAAGCAATCAATGATGAGATGGATTCCATCATGGGCAACAACACTGGGTGTTGGTTGATCTACCACCGTTGCAAATCTGGTCGCAAATGGATTTTCAAAAGAAAATGAAGGTAGATGGAACTATTGAAAAGTTCAAGGCTAGACTAGTCATTCGTGGCTTTAAACAAAATTCGTGAATAGACTATTTTGATACTTATGCCCCGTGGCTCGTGATCGATACCATAAGACCGCCGATTGCTTTGGCATCTATTCATAATCGGTTATTCATAATCGGTTATTCTTCGATGGATGTGAAAACACTATCTTGAATGGTGAACAGGATGAGGAGGTTTATATGAACCAACCTCGTGGCTTCATCTTGCCCGCAATGAAAACAAGGTGTGTAAACCGATTAAGTCTCTTTATGGACTTAAGCAGCACCTAACAATGTCATCAAAATTTGATGAAGTGGTTTTGTCTAGTGGTTATGTTCTTAACCAAGTCGACAAATATGTATATAGCAAATTTGATGAATCGGTAAGGAGTCATCATTTGTCTATATGTTGATGACATGTTGATCTTTGCATCGACCAAAATCAGTTGACCGACAAAGGAATTTTGTCATCAAGGTTCTCCATGAAGGACATGGGGAGGCCGATGTTATCCTTGGTATAAGGATTAAACATGAAAGTAAAAGAATTTCTATCTCACGATCTCATTATATTGAGAAGGTGTTGAGGAAATTCAATTACTTTGATTGTACTCCGATGAGTACACCTATGGATACTGTGAGAAGGTGATGCCTAATATTGGCAAGGCTATATCTCAACTTGAGTATTCTAGGGTAATTGGTGCCTCGATGTATGCCATGACTTGTACAAGGCCCGATATTGGTTTTGCGGTGGGAAAATTGAGCAAGTATACTAGTAATCCTAGTGCTCATCATCGCAAGCGCTTCAGAGGGTATCAAGTATTTGAAGAGAACTATGGATTATAGTCTTTCATATACGGCTATCCTTCGCTTTTGGAAGGATACACCGATGCAAGTTGGATCATCAAGACAATTCGCTCACCCAGTAGTGGGTATTCCTACTTGGTGGAGGTGCAATTTCTTGGGCATCCAAGAAGCAAACTTGCATCACCAGCTCAACAATGGAATCAATTTGTGGCTTTAGCAATCACCGGCAAAGAAGTCAATGGTTGAAAACTTGCTTCGAGATTCCATTGTGGCTCAAACCTATAGCACCTATTTCTATCCTTTGTGATAATGCAACTACATTGGCAAAGGCTTATAGCCAGATGTACAATGGGAAGTCTAGACACTTAGGTGTCAGACATAGCATGATTCGTGAGCTTATCATGAATGGGGTGGTATTTATAGAGTTTGTTAGATCTCAACAAAATTTAGCTGATCACTTGACGAAGGGTCTGGCTAGAGACTTGGTTATAAAGTCTGCTAAAGGGATGGGTTTAAGTCCAACTTAGTCACTGAATGCTAAGATACCCAACTACCTCCTAAGGAAACTTGGGAGCTGAGTTCAATGTGGAAAGTTGAACATTCAGTGGACTGGAGCACATGTTTTATTTTACATCCCAAGGTTTAAGTCCAACTTAGTCACTGAATGCTAAGATACCCAACTCCCTCCTAAGGAAACTTGGGAGCTGAGTTCAATGTGGAAAGATGAACATTTAGTGGACTGGAGCACATGTTTTATTTTACATCCAAAGGTTGTGCTCGAACTCACTGAAAGGAGGATGAAGTCTTTACTTAATGGTTAATTTCTTTGAAAAGTGGTTGGCGTGAGCATGAATAAAGAGGAACCACCTATGTAAATGTTGAAGTTTTGCCGCCTGTGGAGCTTTGGACTTTTGGCTCTTACAACATTTATGAATTTGGATATGGACACATGGCTTGTATAGTGTCGAGCTTTTAAGTGTTTGAAAACTTGTGTGTATTTTATCTTCGTGTATTCAAATGGGTTGAAGGGTTCAATTCTTAGAACACCACGATTCTCGAATATTTGAACGTGTAATTTACTAAGATGGAAATTCAACTCGTGACATTTTCGCTTATGCACATGTTTTGTTCACACCGGTTTTGGGTTGGGAGGTACGGAGTGTACACCGATGAGGTCCCCAACACCCCGACTCGACTCAATAGTGGTTTGTCTTGCTAGTGTATTGGTTACTACCGATAGTGTAGTAATTGATGGTTCCTACCGGTAGTGTTATGGTTCCCGCCGCTAGTGTAATGGTTCCCGCCGGTAGTGTATGGTTCCCGCTTGCTAGTGTAATGGTTCCTACCGGTAGTGTTGTAGTAATTATTTTGTAAATGACTTTGACTCATTCAATTGGGTCACATGACCGCTTATGACCACGCTTATTTGGTCATGTAACCACTATTTCTATGATTATGGAGGTTTATTATGGGTGATTAATTGGCCGTTAATCACACATAATATCCATTGATTAGTGTTGAGTGTTCTCTACTATAAATAGAGAGTGTCATCTTCAGCTTGAAGACACACTAAAAAAGTACAATACTAGGAGAAACAAACTGAAAGCTTAAACACTTATAAGCGCAAGGGTTATTGAATTGTGCCTAATTCTATAACTACATTTGGTCTTATCCCAAGTAGATATTCGTGTAACCCAGGCATTAGGGTCGAATAGTTTACTTTGAAAAGTGATTACACGATTCCAAGTGATATCCGGTAACCACCTAGCGGTATTTGCAGTTACTACTGATTATCTTTACCCTGTTCTGGGCTATTACCACCAACAGTAACTTGTGTATGGACTATAGAACCCTTTTTTTAAAGAATTTTGATGACGTTAACGATGGATTGGGGGTGGGGGTGGGGGTATCCGTATTGGTGTAGTCGACGCAGAAGAAGGGTGATTACTTGGAGAGCCAACAAAAAGGTGAATTACAATGACTTGACTCTATTGGCAATAAATACACTGTCAACGAGTTATTAGGTGAGTCTGTCGAGCTAGATTGGCTCGTAGAATCTGGAGGGGTCATTCAACTCGATGAAGGACTACGAGAGTCAGGAACTAGATTATTCAAAGGGGGTATCACAAGAGTTGATTATGACCAATAGTGGGGTTGTTTTTGTAGAGCAAGTGACGAATATTTATTTTGGGTATGGTGAAAAAAAATGTTTCCTCATTAAAGAGAACATGACTAGTGACGTAAAGAGGCTCGATTGATAAGTCAAGACAACGATATTAATGATGAATATGAAATTATCATAGAAAGACACATAGAATAGAACGAAAATCCATTTTGTGACAATTGTAAGGACGAAGATAAGAAAAAACATTGACACCCAAAGACATGAAGAAAGGAATGCTCGAGAGTACGTTTGAAGATATATTTAAAAGGTGACTTGTTTGTCGATGTACGAGTAGCATGCGATTAATAATGTTGGTGCAATGATAACCAAAGCCCTTGTAATGTTTTAATTATGACATATATACATTCGGGACACTTAAAATCACAAGTGATAGCCACAAACCAAAAACCACAAAATCTGGAGCTGGCGCGCCAGTTGACGCGTCAACGCATGGCCAGCGCGCCAGCCACTGTGCATTTTTTGTTTTCGGTTTTTTCAAATTGACTAAGGTGCTTATTTCAGTACATGTTCGTACATGAAATTTGAGATGTTTACATTAAGATTTAGACTCATAGATGCCCAAAACAAGTCCTCCTGGTTTTACAAAACGTCAACTTATAACTTTTTTACGAAGCCTCTAGTGTAACAAACGGTAATTTTCCAGACTATTATTTAACTAGTGATTTAACTTATTTTTCACTTTTGAACATTTACGAACCTATTTGACTAAAAACGAGAAGTTATCTCGCTTACTATGAAAAACGTGCCCGAATGCGTATCGACACCAAACTAGCTATGGTTTGCATTTAATTAATACATTACAGTATCAATAAACTTATTTTCATCATATTTTCATAAAACGCTTATAAACTTTTATTTTACATGCGTGTGCATAAAAGAGCCCAACCGACTCACCACTTTTACATTTAAAACCACAATACACACACAAATAACCAAATTTGAAATCAAAAAGATTTTCCCTCCCCCTCTTTGGCTTGTAGCCGGCGTCACCACCGCAAAACACCAACACCATAATTTTTTGTCTAGTTGGTTAGAGCATAAAGATCTCATGGTTTTGTTTGTACATGTAACATAAAACCCTAACACACATCTCATACTCCTCATACTTCACCAACAAAAATTCTCCTGTCTCTCCCTCTCCTAGCTCACGTACGAACCACAAACACCCCTAATCATCATTGTCATTTGATCTTTGAAGAAAATAAGTTGTACTATCTCTCCCTCTCCTAGTTCTTGGGTAGTTTTAAGGTTATTGGGTCATTATAGCTTACTAGATCTACAAATCTTCCATCAAAGCTGTAAGTGTTCTTTTTGCTAAAACTCTTGTACTTTCATGTTAATCTTGGTCTTAATCTTACTAAAGTACAAGTCATTTGTGTGATTTGTAAGTAAAACTTGAAAATGAACTATGTACATACATATATACAAATCGACATACACATACACCAAAACCCTAGATTTATTGTATCACCATGTTTGTGTCACATTTTTGCTTAATCTTGATGTACAAAAGTGTTTACGGTTGATTTGCGGTTTATTTTGAAAGTTATTATGTTTATATACTTGATATGAGAAGTTATTGTAACAAATAGGTGGAAGGGAAAACTAGGTTAGATTGGAGTTCTTGAGTTAATGAGAATATTATAGCAATCGGTGGAACGAATTAGGTTTAGCGTGTTGTTGAGATTTGCGGTTGAAAACGTGGTTATAATGACGAAATATACACTTTAATAGCCCGCTGTCCCGAAACAGTAAAATAACTAAAATGAACTTAATATTTTCAACAATAGGATAAAGAAATAGAATTTAGACTCTATAAAGTAAACGTGGCAGCTTGAACAACTAAAAACGGACTTAAAGCGAGAAAGTTATGCTATTTTCAAGTTAAGACGAAAAATATAGCTTTTGCAAGAAAACTACACTATTAGCTAAAACACATTTTTATAAACTTTGAAATGGTTTACGAAACATTAGAAACGAGATAAGTAAAATTGGTAAAGTAAGAATTTACGAACGGGTCATGCCGAATTTTCGCTAGAAATATATTACTTAAACTATTTTTATAAAACTAACTATACTTTTATAAATGGTAAAAATGTATATTTCTTATAAACACGTCAAATAGACGAAACTAGATTTTTATAAGTAATAAAATGGTTATTATCTTCAAAACCCGACAAAAGGACGAAAACCTGACAAAAGGACGAAACTCGACAACAAGACGAAACCCGACAACGAGACAAACCTGACAATGAGACAAAACCAGACTAGAAGACAAAACCCGACTAAAAGACAAAAAACGACAAACAAACAAAATATTTATATAGATTATAAATGAGTACTACTTTCAACACTAAGATAAACACAATACTATTTTCACTACGTGACTATCTAAACTAATAAACACGAGAACGTTTGTTAAAGCGTTGAAACTTATAAAAATACATAACTTGACGTACAATGTATTTTTTTTACTTATAAAACTAAAGCACAAACATGCCGTCGTGATACAAAGTCTAGAAAACACTTTCACACTTATTGCATTTCATATAATGTATATTGAGTCGAACCATACTTACTTATGTCGCGTGTCAGAGCCGTAACCTTCTATACTTTGGTTTACTATTCCAGATTACTACTTGACTGAGGTGAGTTTATAGCCTCACTTTTACTCTTTTTTACCGTTTTGCAAACTTGGGGTGAGAGCATGCTTGTTTTCTTTGGACACAAGTACTACTTTTAAACTGTTACTGATTAACCTAAGTAGCGATAACCCACTATGTCCACTATCATTAACCGTTAGTTCTTACGAGAAGCACGAGTGCTGTAAATAGATCTTTTGGGGTGACTCCCCTGTTCGGGTTGACCAGATAGGCAAACAAATGTATACCATGTCAGAATTCTAAGTGTCGAGGGTTAGACACTTACCGGGCCTTTATACTATGTGTGCTTACTTGCATACTTAACTGTCGTAGCTTCAGTATCATGAGACTTAGTGCAATCGTAATACTTTTTGTATGACCTATTACATGTGTTGTGATAGTCATATACTTAAATTTTGTGGTCCACTTACTGTATTTACTTAAACCTATGAACTCATCAACTTTTTGCTGACTTTTAAGCATGTGTTTCTCGTGTTGTTGATTTCGCTTAATCTGACTTTGAGGCATGACATCTATTCACTTGCATTTCAAGAAGTTTTTACACAAACATTTATGTCATGTATTGAACTACTTTTTGGGACCATGTAATGAATGGATTACCAATGTTGTAACCTTATTCTAATGGAATGAAAATTACATAAAAGTCTATCATTAACTAACCACATTAAATAAACTTCCTATCATCAATGGTCATTTTAGTCTTTTTCTTATCGATTCCATTACATCCTATCTTACCAAACAAACATGATTAATAACGGTAATGAATCATTACATTATGTTATTCATTCCATTAGATCGTTTATTTCATTCATTTGATATTTCATTCCGTCCTACCAAACGAACCCTTATTTTTATTTAAATCAAATGTACTTCTAAAAGATCCATGTAGGTCGTTCTCTATTACTGTGTAATCTTATCCCATTACGTCACACCGCCGGTTACCATTCCGCTGCACTAATTTGGGGGTGTTATAGATTGACATCAGAGTCAAGGTAATAAAGAATTAGGTTGCATATAGGACCTAGACTGTTAGTTATAGGATTTCACAAACACATCATAACACAATCATATGGGGCGTATACAATGTTTAGAGAGAGAGAGTTCTAGAGAGAGAAAGGGAAGAGAGTTGGGAACTATGTGAAACAAAAGAAAAATGGTATTGAAGCTCCAACCCTCTACCTTGGGAGGTAGAGGGTATTTATAGTTTCTTACAAGACTCGCCACCTACGGGCTGTAGATCAGGCATACAGTGGTGAAAGACCCGTACGTCCTCCACGGTGTTACTTAACAAACTACTTATTAACATTACGTGACTACGACTATGAGATTTTTAACGAATACATATTCTTGAGGTGACCGACTCTTTAACTACCGGATTTTCTAAATCCTAACAATCCCCCTAAGGAAGGTCACCTCAATTTACATTAAATACAAACAGATATTACATTTTGATTGTTCTTGGATTCTTGATTAAGTTATTTGCTCTGTATTCCGTAGCCTTTGATTCTTCATGTACCGCATGTTTTGTTATTACAAGTGGAGGTCTTTAACTGATCCACGTAATGATGAGTTTTGAGCCAGCATTGAGATCGTCTGCCACCATGAATCTCTGACTCATCCTTTGAAGTGTTGCCATCATGTGAGGTTGTGACTTTTGGGCCGACATGCTTACATTCTAGATCATGAAATCTTCACATCAGAGTAGCGGAAGCTTTAGTTGAATCATGATATTTGCAACAGCGTAGCAGAAGCATGGAGTGTGAATATAAGAGTCATTGATGCATTTATCATGATTTCTTTACGATGAATGTGTTGTGTGAGCATGCGGCAATGGATTGACTTCTCCATTCTGATCAGCTGCAAACGTTGGGTGTACCTGCATACACCAGTTAGCAATAAAGCGCACGAAAGTGTCTTTGATCACTTTCGTTGAATTGAGGTACACGGCCCACGGTTCCCGCTTGATAGGGTTTCGCGGTGATCTAGATCGTTCTCAAACCGAACGTCTCAAAGAAGACAACACGGAGTGAGTGAACCAATGAATGGGATTCACCGATTGATGAAAAGTGATTTGAAAACAATGATATCGCTCAATATAAAGTGTTTTTGCAATACAACGGTTTTAAGAAAATCAATTATCAATCATAAACACCTTTATTTTTGAAATATTAGTACACAACAATGTGCTAGAAAAGAATTTTAAACACAACGACATGTTTTTCAAAGGTATCCGCAATCTATTACTCCGAACCGTGATTGATTCATAATTTTGAATCGCCCATTGTTTCGTTCGGTTGTCACATGGTTGATCTATTGGATAGATCTCACATGCCACATACCAAGAGCTTGTTTGATTTTTGCTCTGAAGGCTCTCTATCTTCATTGTGATTATGTTGGCATACCACTCAAATGTTCTCGCAATATGATGCGTGTTTTCTTGACTGTGTTTTACATTTATAGTAACTCGTCTACCTATGGCCTACCTAATGCACTAACAGCGGTGCATCTTGGGTCGCATGTAGTGAGGGAATGGTAAGACCGAGGTCGCCCCAAGAACGGTTGATTCCTAGTCGTCTAATTAATTAAATTGGTCAAATAAATAAGTTTTAATGTATAGATTGATAATATTTAAGGTGTCACGTGATCAATTGGGTTGGTTCTCCGTAAACAAGCTAATGGGAACGATAGTGATGCAATTCTTAAACCTAGTTCTTCCACAAGTGGCAACAATGATAGACTCCTTTGGTCAATTCGCCACCCTATGGTTCTTAGAATCCTCACCAAGATGAACAGTCACCCGGGATCATTCGGCAATCTAATAGCAGATCATTCGTAGTCGGGGTTTATTATCGCATTAAATGGGTTCTAAATGTCACTAGATTCTGCTTTCAAGTGGGGTTAAAGTCGAGAGACGACATTTGGTCAATTCGCCTAACCTATCGCAAGAAAGATGCTACCACGGAGAAATCAAAGACCGTTATAAGTCTTGTTGTTCCCGGTCCCTGCCGAGTCATTAAGTCCGCTACATGCTAGATTTATAATAGTGAGTGCCCTACCGTTAGAACTTAGACACTCACCCCCTAATTCTTAAGTTCATCCAAACGGTAGGTGATCACGGTCAAATCACACAAGTAGAAAGGGTCTTCATTGGTCATATCTACCCTTCCTGCTTCAAATCACCACCCAGGTCACTTGGTCATATCTCCTAGCAATTGGCCTCACCTAAGATTCAAAACTACCAAACAAGCAGTAGCTACTAATAAACTATGCAAGATACACTAAAACAATTAATTAACGCAAAAGATTAATAATAAAATAATCTAAACTAGGCCAAGACCTAATTTCCATATCTCCAAATACCCTAGTGGAACGACAAATATAATTACCAAGTAAACAATAAATAAACAAAGACATAACATCAAAATAATTAATTGACGATTAATAAATTAAAAGACAATCAATTAACACACAATAAATAAAGATAGTCCAACAATTAAATTAGAATCAAAATTAAAATTGAATAATGAAACCAAAATAATTAAATGAGTTGGAAAATAATTACATATCGTGCCAAGGATAATGCTATCGATCCCCTAGTTGAGTACCGGGGCAAACCCCGAAGGATTTGACCCACAAAAACCTGCGCCTGCTGCTTGCTTTTTCTTTCTTTCGGCGGCCCCCACTCACCTACGTACAGTAGGGTTTTCTTTTTCCCAATTGATACTCTGATTGTAGCACATGGAGCACTATTTATAATAAATAACTTTGATCAAGTTGCCACTTTAGCCCATGTACTTGCGCAACATTTCATTTGAGGCTTGTCTTTCTATTTTACACATAAAAGTGTAATAAATATCTTTTAATATTGACGACTTCTGCCCCTGGACGAACTTCAGCATTTATAAACTTGCCGTATTTAATTAATTATGGCGTAAATCTACAAATTAAAAATCTACAAATTTATGGGTTGTTTGTTTGTAGAATTCAAAACAACATGTTAATATTTTTAAACATTTTATAATCATAATTTAGGACAACATTTATAATGAAACATTCATGATTTTATTACTATAATGTATTAGAATTTGTAGATTTGATAAAATTACATAAATTATTAAGAATAACATTAGAGTGAGATCTTAAGATCCCGATCCGATCTTACGATCACGATCTTCAGAAAGACGAAACGATCCCTAGAAGATCCCGATCTTGACAACCTCGCATAAAAGTGTAATAAACATCTTTTAATATTGACGACTTCAAATTTCCTGACGAACTTCAAGATTTATAAACTTGTCAGATTTAATTAATTACAACAGTAATTAAATTATAGCCACCGTAGCCTTCAAAACTTTGCGCCAAGTAATAAATTACTACAGAACTAAACATCGGGTTACGCCAGTAGCCTTCATTAACTCATACTTATCCGATCCGAATAATCTCTACGGCGAATTAATTCCATGTTACCAGTAACCTTCATAAAATAATTACGACGTAACCATAAGAGATGGTTACGCCAGTATCCTTCAAGCATCATATTTACGCCTTAACATTATTAAGCGCCACTACAGAACCTTCACAAATAATTATCGTGCCCTCGTAAATCAATATATTTGGCCTAATATCTCATGTTTTCCGCTCCAACGCCTCAATTAACCTGAAATGCAATTATGAATGAATATAAACGAATTAAGTATCATATTAATACAAATGAGGCCATAAACACGGGAATTTGATATATAAAAGATCAGGCTAATTTGATGTTATCAAATATCACCCCACTTGAATCCTACTTATCCTCAAGTAGACCCTTTAAATAATTCTTAAAAAGATATCTCCCAAGATTAATTGGAAAATATGAGTCTAAAAATCACCTAAGCTAGAAAATTCCAAACCGAGCACCTCACGAAAAGGGAATTGAAATCACACTCTCTCATAATTCACGTGTTTATTTTGGGTGATCACCAACCGCTCACCATGGCATGAGATTCTATCATAGGCTTGCAAAGATACTAATCTCCACCACTAGAGTCTATAGATGCATCTATTCTAAAAGGCAATGGGTTGACACAACATAGACTTATGGGGTTATTTTGTCATTACTAACGAGCTACTGCAGAAGGGACAAAACCAATGATATACGACCAAATCCACGCCAAGACACCAATGATTGCTCGCTTCCTCACCTAAACTTGATTCATGACTAAGGGTAGGATAAGACATGGGAAACATTTTATAACACCCTAAAATTTGAATTAACAATTTAATTATTTACTTTGATTATAACCTAAGTTTATATAATGAATAAGTAGTAAAATGCTATATGTTATGAAAATAATACAAGTTACTATATTCCTATCCTAGCCTAAATAAAAACGTGACTCATTATTTTATTTTTTTTACTAGTTCCATAGGTTTCTTCCTTTATGATAAGATCCGATCATTTTGACCTTCACACGGTAAAATAAAGTATAAGATGCGTATCATTTATCCTTGCCCTAAACATAATACACGTTTTTCCTTTTTAAAAGATATGTACCTATGAGATGAGATCCATGACAAACATTGGGTATCTAAAGAACAACCCAGAAGATCCCAACCGCCCATCTTTCTTTCATCCAACGACAAAGATCAAATCTGAAAATAACAAATAAGGGCAAATCAGTAACTCACCTCTCTACTATTAAAGCAAAAAAAGTCTTCAATCATCTCCATTATTCAACCTACTTTCTCTTTCATAAAAACTCACAGATCCAGATCCGGTTTCTCTCTCGTCACAAAAAACCGTTGCCGGAAAATCAACCACCGAAAATAACCGTGGGTTTAGGTGAAGGTGAAGATGTGACGTTCCAAATGTCGAACGGTGAATTCGAAGGTGAGGTCATTGACGGTGGTTTTGTCGCCGGAAAGTGATCGAATTTTTTTTCCGATGAGGTGGCGTAGACAAAGATCTTCGTGATGATGAATCTACATGGGTTGGTACTCACAATCAGTCCTTAATCGAAGGTACCAAAAGCAGATGAAAACCTGGTCGACAAACTCAAGATCATCGCAACAGATGTAAAGGGAAAATCTAGTCAAATAATTAATAAAGTCATCAAAAGATTCTCTTTTTTTATATCAGATAAAGGCTATGAACCACGTGGGTGATGTCAAAGATAGTGTTGTGTCAGTTTTTGTAGACCCCACTTGCTCTCACACTGTATTTGCATATTGTTGCAAATTGTACCCATGAGTACTAGCTCTTGGGGGCTGTTGGTACATAATTGTGGAGAATAACAAAAACCATTATTATTTGAACCAACTCTTTAGTGAACACAAAGCCTCTCATTTCATGTTATGTAAATTAGTGGAAATGTAGATGAAGAAAAAGTAAGAAAGACATGTAAAAAATAACTCAAAAGAAATACATTAGACCATAAACACATGTGATTTGTATAAAATCTTATATGATTTTTTGAATCATATGCGATTCTCTCATAAAATTTAAATTCTACACTTTTATTAGTTTTGAGATTCTTTACAAAGAATCACACGCGATTTATACAAAATCATGATTCTTTCATGATCACGTGTGATTCTCTTATAAAAATTTAAATTATACACCTTTATTAGTTACGAGATTCTTACAAAGAATCACACGCGATTTATACAAAATCTCACGTGATTCTTCATGATCACGTGTGATTCTCTTATAAAAATTTAAATCAGACACCTTTATTAGCTCCGAGATTCTTTACACCAATCACATGTGAGAATACAAAATCTCGTATGACTCTTCATGGATCACGCATGATTCTCCGGTGGATCACGTGTGATTTTGACTTTATATACTTTCACCTAACTTTTTTCAAAATTTTCGTGCGTAAAAATCGCACGTGATCCGTAAAAAATCACACGTGATTTGTTATTTTAAAAATCATGTGATCCACCCAAAATCACAAATGATCCAATTAAAAATCACACGCGATTTTACAAGTCATATTCGATCTTTAAAGAATAAATAACATGTGATCTATAATTTCAAATCAATTTATTCCTTCATTTTATATACTTTCGACTAACATTTTTTCAAAATTTTCGCAAAAAAATCACACGTGATTTGTAGAAAAATAATACGTGATTTGTAGAGAATCACACGTGATTTGTAGAAAATCACTTACGAATTGTTATTTTATAAATCACATTAAAAAATCAGATGTGATTTTTATTATTATTATTTTTTTTGTTATGAAAAAATGTAAATCACAGGTGATTTACTCTTTATTGTTATAAATTGAAACACATGTGATTATGTTTTAATCTAAAACTGAGTAAATCACACGTGATTTTATTTTTTGTTAAGATTCGTGTGTAAATCACATGTGATTCGTGCGTAAATCACATGTGATTCACCTTAAAAATAACTTGAAGTAAAATCACATGTAATTTGAAGTAAAAACACTAATAACATTTGCAATGTTTGCACATGGAAAGCAAAGTAAACAAAATCCGACAAAAGGCAACTCAATCTATATTTAGGAGCTAACAAGCCCCGTATAAAAGCTATAAATTAAGAACCTACACACCCTCTAAATTAAGACAAAACATGCCCAAATGTACCATTTAATAAGGCTTGTTGTGTTCTCACACCGTCTTTCTAGTAACAAAACACCACTGCACACTTTTTCAACATTGGTCAGTGTGATTTTTTGTTTTTTATATTTACTAGATATCTTCACCATTTTATCATTTTTCACCATTTTCATTTTATCATTTTTCTTTCACCATTGAACATCTACATATCTTCATCAATTCATCATTTTCTTTCATTTTCAATGATCTTTTATGATTATCTTCTTACATTCGATACTCACTCACTAACACCAACACATCGGCCTCAACCTTCCTACTTACAACATTCACCGTAACCAATATAGGTTCCAATCTAACTTCTTAAACCGAATTTAAGTCCCCAATCTATCAGATGTCCTGAGGTGGTGGCGACGGTGGTTTGTCTGGAGGTGGCGGCTGTACGTTGTGGTTTGTCTTGAGGTGGTGGTGATGGTGGTTTGTCTAGAGCTGACGGTGGATGTGGTGGTATGACCACCACAGGTGCGGTGGTTTGATAGGAGGTGAGGGTGGGGTGTTGATAATGGTGGCTTAGACTTGGTTTTTGTTTTGAATATTAAAGAATAAAATAGGGAAGAAAGAGAGATTTATGTGTGGGTGGACCACTGTAAGAACTAACCTGTAAATTTTTGGAAGTTTGTGTTTTAAAAAAAAAAATTTATATGGTGTGTATACCATATAACCCTTTAATAATTCTAAGGTAGCATGACCTAGAAAACTTCCATTTATCATCCATATACCCTGTACTCTTCATTATTCTTTCCACTTCACTCACAGTGGAATGTCTTGTCACATTTTAATTGAGCCACATGTCACCTCTTTCTACAATTGCCACGAAGTTGTTTATCCTTCATTTTCAGTATTCCAATCCATCGCTTAAAGCATATTTGTAACAAGAAATATATTTGTGGACTGGGGCAATCGGTTTGTAACAACCAATATAGTCAGGAAACAAGGATATGCAGGTGATGACACGTAGCAAGTTTCATATAATTAGTTTACAAAATTTTCAGTACTTTACGACGTTCCAACCGCATATCCAATTTGTCTTGTACCTCTTCAATGAAATCTCGTTCTAATCCAACTAATTTTGTCTGCCGTATGTAAAGATTTATACGTATGTTCTGGTCTTGTTGACACCAATATTTAAAAACCCCAAACGGAAACTCGTCAAATCATTAGCACGTCTTTCTACACCAACATCATTAAACTCATCGTTACCAATAATCGATAAAACACAGACACACAGAAATGTTAGCAATAATCGTTTCTTCAGTAATTGTTTCTCTAATCGTTACCGCGTCACACAAATTTTTATCAGCCCAACATAACCCAAAAAAATTGTTGCCACGAGATTACGAGATACGATGGTTGTAGTTTCGGATGAGTTACAGTTCCGATGGTTGTAGATTACGAGATACGAGATACGATGGTATGAGAGAAAATTGAGGAATTAATTTATGAGAGAGAGAATTGGGAACTGTGTGTAAATGAGAGTAAATGATGGTGGGTGGGTAAATGAGGAGGGTGTTGTTAAGTTACAAAATTAACCCTACAATTAATTTAATAAATTATGATGTAATAAGTGGAACCGTTGGATGAGAGTAAAATGAAAGGCTAGGATTGCACCATTTGATCTTTTGATAAGTTGTGTTCTGCAATGATCTTTTGTCATGTACCTATATACGACTTATATTTCTGGTGCTACACTTCAATTGGACCAAATATTTGAATATCAAATTGAAGATTCATGTTATCTTTTCCAAATAAACAACACGTCATTCATATCCTACCACGCGGCACGGGTATACTAAAACTATAAATATGACTCATCCTTTATTCACTTTCAAAACAGAACAAACACTAAACAAGTTCCAAATCAAGTTAAGGGTCGGAGGTTGCAGCCTTGATGATCAAGTGTTTCGTTGTTCTTGTACGAGTTCGGCTCAGGTCGCGGTTCGTGTTTAAACTCAATTTTGGTTCGTGCAAAGGTGGTGGTTTTGGTTCGCGATTGGAGTATCGTAGCAGAGTTCATTGATTCTTGTGTTCGGGTTCGATTTCGAGTTTGGGTTCGACCGTGTCTCGTTGCATCTCGGTGTTCCTATCCGTACTTGTGAACGTTTTTGTTTGTGTTTTCGGTTCTGACTATTAAACGTTTAGCTTCATTAGAGGTAGACCTTTAAACCTTCATCTAATTCATGCATGATCATAAACTACGTACTCATAGTAGTATGTTAATTAATCTTATACGTAGTACATGCTATGCTATCATTACTGGTTGCCATTAAAATACATAATCAATATGGTAGTTGTATATTCTTTACACACTCATAATTCAAACTGGAATATAAACACTTGTAATGAAGAGTTCGAAATCGTTTTCGGTCATACTATGTATTACGCATGATATATGAAAAAGACATTTTGCATGGGGCCTTTATCAAAAATGTATATAGCATGGTCTTACGAGGAGGTGTGTTTGAGGGTAATCGCGGGAAAATCGATTGAGTCATTTTGTATTTTGGAAGCGTGTCGGGGAAGTTGAGAGGAAGATTTATCATAAATATATGCATGATTTTAAGCGTGGTATTATATGCATGGTCTAGTGACGTGAATCTGATCGTGGGGTTGTCATGGGTTATTAACGGGTATTGTTGTTTTGAACAAGTCAGTAATATGTATAAAGAGTTATGATTTTATCCATGAATAAAATAGAAATGAAAGGGGAAGGCATGCCTATTATATTACTGGATCATGTGGGGCGCATGAAATGAATCAAGAAGGGTCAATTTCTTTTGTTGTATTTCAAGCGTGTATATGTGCATGTATATCATATTTGTAGGCATGATATATAACAGAGCATGCATGTAAAGAATCAAGTTATGTTTGTATTTTTGTTACAGTAAGAGTATAAGGGTGCTCATAAAATAATGAAGAGTATGCTAATTTGCTACATACACAATCACTTAAAACCTGTGTAGTGTGCGTTATATATATTCCGAAAGTGGTCCGCACCCGTCATTTGTCATAACATTATTCGAATATCGTTTAAAAGACGTTATTATTTTATAACATAAAACAATAAAATATGTTAAGTATGTGACCCGAATATTAAAAGACCGTTTCGACATTTGTGGAATTATAAATAATATGTATAATTATTAATTCATGTAGATCGTGTGAAGAAGGAGTAGCTTCAGGTTTCGTGTGCTTCGATTATTTTGGCTTGCTTTATGAAGGTATGTGATATTCCGTCATTTCAGTAATGACACATCTTTTCTCTCATGACTCTTGCCTATTTTGATATCCGATTCGTATTCTCCTTACTCTGATTTGATATGATCCATTTGATATGATTCGTTATGCTATGATCCTCTGATTTGATATTCGATTAATTATTCGTTTGATATGATTAACCGTTGAGATCCCTTATTGATATGATTCCATTATATGATCGGTTGATATGATATAATTTGTTTGGTTTAGTTGCCCGAGCTAACTAGCCATGGAGGTACCATGGCCGTGTCATTGATGCACCAATGGCATGACACTATCTGGGGCGGTGTGATTAGTCCCCGACGTTCCCTTTATGATATGATATGATATATGTGATCACTTGGCCATTATGAATACGTATGTACAGTCTCGAACTGGCATATGTATATATGATTTGTTTTGCAGGGAGCGTATGGATGCATCCTAGGTACTCGCCTCGGTTTGGTGATGTGGTGCGTGTGTGCAATACACCCTCACATTTTGTACATCGGGCTAGCTACCCATGTACACTTTGATATGATTTGATGGATTTGATATGATATTGGGTATGATATATGATTTGTAGATTTGGCTATTGGAGTATCTCCTTTAGTATAGGCGCTCGGGGCAACATTCTGATTTTGGTTATGGGTTATGATATGTGATTTGTTAGATTTGGCTATTGGAGTATCTCCTTTAGTACTAGGTGCTCGTGGCAATATTCTGATTTTGGTTAGTATGTGACTATCTGATATTCCGATTCATTCGCTTACTATGCCTATTTAGTCATTCGATTGACTACTTATTCACTCAAGATTCTTATGTGATTCGTTTGACTATCGGACTCATGCTTTAGTTCATTTGGTTATTATACTCGCCTTCGCTCATTTGATTTACTATGCTTTCACTCTATTTCGGTTGGTTGCTGTTTATACTTGATTACCACTTCATCCGCTTACCGAGCTATTATATGATTATGGGATTCATGTGTTGAATATGCTATTACATGATTATTTGGTCCATCCGTTTACCATGTTGATTATGATTTCATGATTTTCCGCTCACTATGTTAGTATGTGGTTACCGATTCATCTCGTTATCTTGCTAATATCGATTATCCGCTACCATGTTGTTATGTGACTATTTGATTCGTCTGTTGCCATGCTAGTATGTAATCATTTGATTTATTCGTTGATCATGTTATACTTATTTCGCTTATTTCGGGCTATGATTATCAATTAGTATTCTTATCTGCTATTTGAACTACCATGATTGTACCTCCGTTGGTATTTTTCCATTGCTTATGATATTGGTTCGGCATAATAATGAATGTTACCCGATTTGTTGACCGCAATGCTTACACTTCTGCTCATGCTACCGCTTAATGATGGAAATTGGTTCAACTTATGTTATCTCGCTTAGTTGACTTGTTTAGTTGCTATGCTATATTCTCGTTTAGTTACTTCATTTAAGTATGACGCCTGCTCGGTATTCCTACCCATACATGCGACCGACATGCTTATACTCCGGTATTTCTGCTTGTCATGATATTTGTTCTGTTCATTAATTCTTAATTATCTGACCTGTGTGATTGCCATGCTCGCATTTTATTCAGTTTCTTCCGCCTACTTATAGAATTCAGCTTATCTTATATATATATCTGATTATCCGATTTGTTGTTTTGTTGTATTTATGATTAGTTGATCCGCTGGTTGGTTTGCTTGTTCATTGTTTGATTACTTGATTTGATTATGATATTGTTCATCAACTCCTATGTGATTATGTTCCGATACTTGTATGTTTGGTTATCTATATGTGCTTATATTTGTTCAATGATTCGCCGCTTGGCTTTGGCTTTCTTTGATTTGTTCCTTCCTGGATATTTGTTAATATTGTGTTCTGCAGATTCCTCATTGACTCATAGACTCATTGTGCTCATTCGTTACGATTTTGTTATCGGCCTCCTCCGATTCGCTTTGTATTTTGATTATGTTCACTTTTGTTCTGCTATATCTGCTCACCTGGGCTTTTTAAGCTCACCAGCATTTCTTTTCCTGCGGCAGGTTTTAGATTTGAAGATGGGCTTTGATGGGTGAGAGTTGGATTATCCGAGTGGGCCAACCCTAGTTACCTTATTATCTTGGATTTATTTTGATGGTCTATTGTTTGAGATTTCATTTTTATTTCAGACATATTGGATTTTGTAAGTCATCATTTTATATGACTTGGTACTTTATTTGATAAGACTTCCGCTTGCAAATTTTTATTAGTATGTTCTGATATGACTCCACAATGTGACATTCGGACCCTTGTCGGGTTGGGGTGTTACACATTTAATGGGTGTAAATATAAAGACACGAAACAAATAGATTCCTAAGTCCACAGTCGCCCCACCAATAGTAGCATTCAATTCCATAGCAAAAATAGAGGGTCGAGAGTCAAGTGGTCTTCAATACACGAGTTAATGCATATAAAATATAGCGTAGTGCCTCACAATATCCATAAACTTAGGCAAATAAAGTGCATTAAATCGGCCTTCATCATCAATGAAATAAAAGTATGTGCTATAAAAATTTTAAAATTTGGGTACTTTTAGCACATAATTTTACCAAAATCAACCATTTCTATCTCCCATCCCCCACTTGAAATGTACAATGTCCCTATTGTACGAATACTGATTAAAATTTGAAAGGCGAGATAGAAATGTTCGGGTTTCTAATTTTATCCTTAAGACAAAACGGATATGTAAAAATTTGCGCCTAATTGAACAAGGCGAGAATACTTAACACAATACGACACATAAGCTGATTTATATTTCGATCAAGAATAAACAAACTAACAAACTCTTGCTTGCATTCTCTTTTTTTTTTTCTTTTTTTTTTTTCATTTTTTTTTTTTTCTTTTTTTGATTCAAGACAAGGTGTACATGAATAAAAAATAAAAACAATACGAACATAAAAAGCATCCCCTCACTTGAGATCAACTATCATCTAAAACTATCATCTAAACCCGATTTTTTTCCAAAACCCTTTATTCAAAACCCGCGACTTTCACCAGTGAAACCAAAATTAACTAACAGCGCCCGGACCATGGACATAAGGAAACTACATGGTAGGCTAGGCGATAGGTGTAACGAAACAGTAATATTGGGTGAACAAAATGAAAGTAAAGGCTCTGAAGGGTGTATCTAGGGGTATCTTGCACTAATGATGAGTGCAACTAACAGGGTTTAACAGGGGATTGACTAATCGATGTGAAAAGCCAATATACACAAAACATAAATGACGGGCTATTTGGGTTTAATCCTAAAATTGCCTTATATCCTAGCTGCACCGATCACACCAAGTTACCTCAGTGTAATGCTCATGATAATGGTCTCGAAAAGATATGCAAGGCCAAGTTCTAAAGTCTACTACACCACCGGCACACTCATTTTATGGAATTATGTATAAGGAAAACGGAAAGGCTTATCCTCACACAATGGAAATATAGGGTAGGTGTGCTCACCTAGATTAATCCAGTTAAGTAATGAAAAACATGTCAAAATTTTATTAATGAAACACTTTTCATTAAAAACTAGAAAAATAAAGGCAAGTAAAATCAAGCGGGTGTCTATGTCTAATCCCTTTCCCCCACTTGGGTCATACTTAAGCATATAAATGAAAGATAAGAAGGGTTAGAGATGGAACGAAAAACTCCCCTGGATTTGCTCGGTATGAATAATAATGCATGTTCTAAAACACGCTCCAATTGCGCTTCCTCGAGCAACATCCAACTTCTCATTAATTTCCCAAAACCATGTCACTCAACTAGGACGGATAAAAAGTGTTTTCCTGCAGCCAATTATAACTCCATAATTCTTCAACTCAGATTCTTGCAAGAAAACTAATACCAAAAAGCATAATTCACGGATAAAAGCAAAAATAGCGAAATGTAAAAATAAAAATAAAATAAAACCTAACTCACTTTCGTAGGAATCACGGTTGCATTTAGCGCATGCAACAAGCCTTTTAAACCCTCGGTGTCCCGAGGGACGAGTGAAGTCTCGTGAGGGTTTACTGAGAACACACCCACAAAGTTCAATTAATTACTAATACAAGGTTATGAAAATGTTTTGAAACTGTTTTTATTAAAATTTTTCATATCGAGGATAGTTACGCAGAATCGGATCGCCCGCCACGGCGTAGGGTGAGTTGACTTAATAAAATGTTTACAGAAGGGATTACGCGTGAATCGATCGCCCCGCCACGGCGTAATAAGAAAGCCCGAGAAAGAAGATACCGGAACATGGATGTTACGGCGTAACTAGATCGGCCTAGTTACGGCGTAGTTAGAATGAAGTGGGCAGATGGCCTTAATGATCGCCAGTTACGGCGTAAATGGATCGACCCATTACGCCGTAATTACTTTCTGATGTTGTTGTGCCCACAGTGTCAACTTCTTCCTACGTGATCAAGAGGAGTTATTAGAACTCCTATCATCTATCCTTGGTCTTTATACCTGCAAACAAGATAACAAAACATACCAAACCCAAAACAAAACCTAAAAACCACAAAAATATCCAAAAAGGTCTATAAAATCAAAAACTGTTAGGAATTAGAAAATTCCTTAGTGAAGAGTCGGTCACCCTAACTGTTATCTAGCATAAGTTAGCTCGTAGACAAATCGTTAGTTACGTTATTTATTGTTTTATTAGTTAGTTATTAGTCTAGTTTAGCATAGTGCAACACCGTGGAGGAAGGACGGGTCTTTACCCACCGTATCCCCGATCCACAGCCGATAGGAGGTCGAGTATTTGTAATTATAAATACCCCTTCCATCCATGGAAGGGGTGGTGCTTCATAATCTAATACTCTACAATTTGTGTAAACCTCTAGCAAGAACACCCTCTCTCTCTCTACTTTCTCTCTCTAAAATGGAAAACATGTATTTTGATCTCCCAAGACCACCCGAATCATCTAACACAATAATATTTGAATCCTAACAATTGGTATCAAGAGCCAAGGTTGTTGTGTTATCTTTGATTTGTGTGGTCTCGTATCATGGTTAAGTTGGTTTTTGTTGGTCGGAAATCATGTTTTTGGGTATACTGCTTTTGTCTAGAATCTTATGTCTTATTGGTCAAAACAAATTAATATTGTCATGTGGTCCTTTATTGTTAACAGCTGCTTCGTGTCTTAGTTTGGTCCAAATAGTCATGTGGAATATGTACAGTGCCATTCTTCTTGTCCATGTCAGATTAACAATTTGGTTTTGTGACTTTTGGTACCAAACGTGTTAACAAATGGTCTTAAAAGGTATAATATGCGGTCCTTATTCTTTGGTCAAACTGGGCATTCATCAACAGTCATAACAATTTTTCTTGGTAAAACATGAAGATGGTCTTTAAAGTGGTCGAAATAAGTCAAATGGTTAAAAAATCGTGTTGGCGAGTTGGTCTATTCTTGCTAGCGACTTGTGTCAAATCTGTCCAGATGCAATGTATCAAAGTAGCGATTGTATTAACGAGTTAGCAATTTATGTGCTTTAATGATATAGCGACTTGGTAGCAACTCATGAAAAAGTGGCGGTTTGACTTTTGAGTCAAACTGGTAGCGACCTAGTAAAAAGGGTAGCGAGTTATGTGTTTGTCCTAGCGACTTGCTATTTAGCAGGTTAGCGCTTTGTATCTAAAAGGTGTAGCGACTTGCTGTGTTTGAAAAAAGTTAGCAACTTGGCTCCATAACTTATGTAGAGACTTGACACAAGACTTGGTGCTAGCGACTTAACTTTTGTAAAGAAAAGGTGTAGCAGTTTGTTGACCAGAATTTTGCAAACGAAATAGGGCTAGCAACTTGACATAAAAGAATGAGATGATGAAGAAGAATATGACTCGACCATGACCACAACCATTACCACATATCAATTACCAAACATAAGACCTTGGTGACTCATCTACATCAAAACTTCACAACATCTATTCAATCTCGTCTAAACCCATTTATATCCACATCTAAACAAATGTCATGAAACATTAGGATCTCAGTGCTCAAACCTTTGTGAACTATCAAATCATATATAACATGATCCTCTCACATGGTCATGACATCATTGATCTCAATCTATACTTTTCGAACACTAAGATAAGAAAATAACATGATGGTTAATTTCTTTTTCTTTATGGTTCGGTTTTATCTAATCCTTGAACTCAAATCCAAGACTCGACTCAAATAAAAACAAGATCTCACCTCACTAAACTCGTGGTACTCAAAAGCTCATCATAACCAAAGGTCTTGTACACGAAGTTTGTAATCATCATTGATCCAATGACTTGACAATATACGAATTATAGAAACGATTTTAACAAATATGTTAAATCGGTTCCATGGTTCGTTTATGACTCTCAAACAAAAGGATTATCAAAACCTTACCGTGTCAGAGGATTGTAATGAAACCTTATTCACACCTCTTGCCATCCCTGTGGCTTATTCGTCCCTCCTCATACCATCCCTGTGGTACCTACGACCCCATGCCATCTCTGTGGCAAACTCACGAGTATGAGTAAGGTTTAGGAAATGGAGGCTGCTCGTTCTTTTTGTTTTTCCTGGTCCAAAGATTGAGAAAGAGGCGACAGATTTGTGAGATTAGGGTTTGAAGTTTGATGTGTATTCTGATAATGGAGGCGTTTAATGGGTGAGCAATATTAGGGTTTGAGTTGTTAGCAATTAGGAGTATTATATAGGCAGCTTAATGTTAGGGTTAGTATCTTTGGCTGGGATTTTACTTAAAGTGAGATGGGCTGCTAATCACTACTGTCTGGGCCCACGTCAATTGTTGCTTCTCCTTTGGGCCGAGTGTTGTTGTGTTGGGCAAAATAACTGATTGTGTGATATTCTCATATTGGACCAATTGAGTTATTACATGGGATGTGCACATGATTTGGCTTCATGAATGAGGTTTGATACTTTGGTTTATACATTTTCACGGAAAATATTTTGTCACGGCTTGAATTGATGATTGGAACAAGGTTGACTACGGGTTGTTTGGACGGTATTTCTTATTTGGATTTGAAGTGAGGTTTTCCGGCACGTTTACTTATTTCGCCTTCTTTCTTTCTACCCTTCCGCGAAGATGACTTGTTTGGGCATTTATAGAGTGTGATAAAGACTTGGCTATTTAGTTACGCTTTGTGATTCTTTCTCGCTTAACCCACAACGTAACTATCACTTCGGTGTCTCACGCAGCTTGAGAATGTCAAGAGGTTTTGTACATTGGGTACACCGCTTCTTCTTCACAAGGATTAGTACAAGTTTAAGTAACAACTGGGGAATTCTACTTCATGATCAAGTTTGGTATATCGGGTTTACTTCTCCATGTGGTCACTACAATAGCCGACGATTATGTGAATGATGTGTTTACCAAAGTGTTGATTGGATGGTTGATGATGTTGTTGATGTTGGATAATGAACCGTTGATGAACCGCGCATGTTCCCTAAAATGATATTCACCGAAACCAAAGTTGTCATAACACATTCAAGTCGACATTGTTTACGGTTTTGTCTTGATTTTGTAAAATCCCGCGAAAGAACCTATTTCTCGGTTTAAATCATAGACTTGTAAAATCCCGTGACAATGGAAACATCCCGGTAATAGTAAAGTGCATTTCGGATCTATCTTACGGTTTATTCTTGGTTTTGTAAAATCCCGCGAAGAAACTATTTCTCGGTTTAAACCATAGAGTTGTAAAATCCCGTAATGATGGAACCATCTTGGAGAAAAGGAAAGTGTATTTCGAGATCTTATTTGATGTTGGTGCTACGGTTTCGCTTCAAGAAGGGATAAAAGGTGTACTTCATGAATTGGATGTGTGTTTGGATTTCGTCATGGCGGCTTTGGTTATTACATGGTTTTACGGGTTATGTGCTTTTAACCATGGTCGGATGAAACCATTATCAAAGTTCATTTAAATGTCAAAGAAGGCTAGATTTGAGCAGCTAACAAGATGTGACAACGGCGTTAATTCAAGATTATTTATTTGAGGTTGAAGTGAAATATCACGGCGAGTGTACTTAGTATCCGAAGGTATCGGGATGGTTGGATGAAGATTCTTCATGATCCTTGTTCAAGCTTATTATCAAAAACGAAGACTTGGAAATCTAGTTATTGTTGGGTGACTTTTACCTTTTCTTTTACCACTGGGGAATTGGGCTCTTATCACCTCAAAATAACTATCACTTAAAGGAGTTACGTTGTAGTGCTCGAAGGTCACATTCAATTGTGGATTTTCAAGAGGTGATGTACGCCTTATACTTGATGGTTGGTTGGTTGAAGAGTATAGAGTACTTAGAGATTCAAATGGGCATGAAGTCTCGCACCGCTCTTTGTTACATATGTGCAAGTTTAAGTCACGAGTTCGGGTTAGTTTACTTGTGGTCAAATTCATCATATTGGGTTTTCTCCATCACCGTCACGACAAAGAGCCTCATGAATGATAATGGGGTTGATTACATGTTTTGCTAAGAGATTGAAAAGAGAGATTATGACGCCTGCTCACCTCGACTCAAAAGCCTCGTTACTTCAAAGAAAAGAAATGTGTACGTTTCAAAGAAAAGAAATGTGTACGCAAGATTTTATCTTCCAAAGAAGAGAAATCTTCTTATGACGTATGAACACAACAGCTTCATGCCTCGTTCTCTAAAGAAAAGAAAAGTGTACGTGTCAAGCGCTTTATCTTCAAGAAGAGAAATCTTCTAATTATGACCATTCTCATCAACATGCTTCATACTTTTTCCATGCGCTTCACCATCAAGTGAACCGGCTACCATTGATTGTTTTCTCATTCCACTTTCTCAACTATAATGAAGATGGCGACATCCTGTGCTAATTTTATGGGGAGAAGTGTGAATAGACTACATTTGGATGATTTTCACTTATTTAGTCAAGAATGGCATCTCCGTATGCAATTCTTGAGGGGAGAAGAAGTGTGAATTTTTGCATTGTTGATTGATATTTGAGAATATAAATGGTCATACGGCTCTAAACTCATGTAAGAACCGAGCTTCTTCTTATCGGGTCATCTTCACATGGAGTTTTTCTCTCTAAGAGCCGTTGGTTGACATCTTCACTCGGATTGATGAGTTTATCGACAAAGTGCTTCCGGTTAATGCTTCACGATACATCAACATGATGATTCCGAACAATCTCTCCGTTTTGTTTGATGTGATTGGTAGTTTGGTGTTACCATCTTGTGTGTTCGCTATGGCCTTATTGTCGATTTCCTTGATGAACATCTTTCGTTCTTGTTTGATTGGGAGAGATTTTAGTTAAGGGATTTGCAAGATGTAAGTTAATTGGGATGCTTTTGGTGGGATGCTTTTTTTGGTGAGTTGAAGATGTTAACTATCTATTCCCAACCGCACAATCTTGAAGAAGGTCGAGTCTACATCTGTTCTACATTTTCTCGCTACATGTTAGAAGACTAAAGACGAGTTGCATTTAACGATCTAAAGACTTCTTCTTAATCTGGGCATTTATCAAACAGATTGTCGGTTTAGGGAGAGCACTAATTGGGAGAAAGTTATAAGTCGATTCAATTCCCAATTAGACTTGCTCATATTCTTTAGCGATGACTACTCGAGACGTTGATATTGACTATTGTTGGACATTTGACACAAGGTGATTACTTGAGTTAATCATTTATCACTTATTTGAGATTGAAGTTGACTTTCACAAAGGCGTGTTCTTATTTGATAACTTGCTCGGGCTTAAGAATTTGAGTTGAAGACTTGGTTTATCTAGTTACCAGCAATGAGGTGGATGGTTGAAGACCGTTAACTATCACTATTAGGAGTTACTTTGTTTTACTCAAGGTCACACGATATGACGGTGTGGATAATCGCAAGAGGTGTTAATGTCTCATACTTTGTTTGGGTAGTGAGTACTTAGAGATTTGCTTGAAGCATAAATTCTCTACACCGCTCTTCCATCATTAGGTGCAAGCTTAAGATACAAATGTGGGAAGTTGACTTCAGCCAAGTATGGTATAGCGGGTTTTCTTCTTCAAGGGTCACTTCAAATTGTCTACGTAAGGGTTGATATAAATAGTCGAGAGAGTCTTCAAGATGTTGATTCTCACAAAGACTTCAAGCAATATTCTCAACAAATTTCAAGTATTTGGGCTTACAAAGAGTTGCCGATTCAAGTGTCAAAACCAAAAAGGCGTAAGGAGACTCACATATAAACACAAAGCGAGTAAACTTGATGAACTTAACTCTTCTAAGTAATCAAGACATCCCGGAAGACAAATGTTAGTACCGCAGAGAAACTCAAGGTTTGACTCATGGCGAGTAAACTTGATGAGCTTAATACTTCTAAGTGATTGAAGATATCCCGGAAAACAATTGTCATGACCGCAGAGAAACTCAAGGTTTTACTCATCAAGGCTTTTTGTGTTATTATTCCAACTACGTGGGAAGTGATGTTAGAGAAAGTTTCAAGATAACAGAGGTACACTAGTATGTGGTGATTTCGATGGTGTCTCAAGGATCGGGGAGAGAGATTGTGTACATTGGGGATGCTCACCGTTTCACTTGAGTGCTTAATCGATGATTCGTAGATATAATCACTTATTCCGTGTTGACATCCGCAGAGATTGTCACCCGCAGAGATAATCGATGACTTGGTCTCGCTTCTTCAATGTTATCGCTTATTCATTCCTTGTGTATTGGTATACTTGGATACTTGAGCTTCATACACATTCATCGTGACGAAAGATGTGAACATAGGGAGGTGTTCTACATTACCCTCTTGATGTGTATTCGGAGAGTTCTTGGATATTGGTGTACTTGGTTCTTGAGCTTCATACACGCTCATCGTGGAAGAAAATGTGAACATGGGAAGGTGTTCTTCATTCCCCATGAAGTGTATTCGGAGAGTTCTTGAGCATTATACTAAGAGACCGATCGCATCAATTCAACTACTTGGGGAAGTGTTCTCTTGACACCTTTTGGAATGGATCGCTTCGCACTTCAAGAGAAAGGAAATTTGAGAAGAGGTATTTAAATGTGGGATGATACGTTGTCGTTCTTCTACTAGATGATATAACCCCGAACGGAGAACCTCGATTATCGTTCTTTTAATGGAGCAATGGATTTATGATAATGGTGTGCATCTCAGCACCGCTAAGGAAAGCTTGAAATAGAGCTTCAATCTGCTCATCCAAAGGATTTTCGGTTTGGGGAAGTCGCCAAAGTCTCACTTTCGATGGTTCAATTTCTTTCTTCGATTCAAGAGCCTCGAAGCTTTGGTGGTGAATGTTTAAGAGTTGATGACTTCTATCTTCTACGACGTCGCTCGATATCCTTATCTCGGTACTCGTATCATCATCTTCTTTAACTATATCATCTATTCTATCCTTGTATATATTTATCGAAAAGCAAAATACAAAAATATAAAACCAACAAAAACCAAATACAAAAATATAAAACCAACAAAAGAAAATAGAAAATATAAAACCTTCAAAACCCATAAAAATCGAAAATTTGAAAAATACCAAAATATGTTTTCTCAAGACATGTCTTCGGTATCGATAACATCTACGGTCTTAGAAATGTCATTCAATAATGGCACGGGACCATAGATGAAGTTCGAGCAGAGGTGTAAATATTTTTTCTAAACATGTCACAAAATATGGCTTACGCTATTTCGATCAGAACCGCGCTTCAAATGATGGCTTGCGCTATTTCGATCAGAACCCGTGCTTAAACAATGGCTTGCTATTATTTCGATAGCAACCCGCTTTTCAAAGAAAGGAAAGTGCTACGCTTAAACGATTTTCAAATATTTCGTGCACTTATCCTAAAACAAAAACAAGGAAAGTATGTCAAGGATCATTGCTCCTACACAAATGTTTTTCCGTCTAAAATTCTTCTAAAAATATTTGTTGTTTTCAAAATGGTGGTAAATGAGTTGCTTGAAAATCAATCGATTCGTAGTTTTCAGTAAATTGAAAACTCAATCAATGACTTCAAGCTTTTAAACTTTTCAAAAAAATGAGTCATTGATTGAGGGGAGAATGTTTTCAAATCTATATCATCTAACGAGCTTTCTTAATTATCCTACGTGCTTAATTAAAAATGATAATTGCCTATGTTGAAGGACTAGGTTTCTAGGATATGATTGTTAGGTTTAGATGATTAGAGTTTGATGAACACATTATTCCCATACCTTTATATGATCCGATTGATATGTTGAATTGACTTTTATTAGTCGATTGTTGTTTGGGTGATGTCGACCACCATATATTTGTATGTGTGTTCACTAACGATGCGGTATATTGGTTATAAGAATGTTCCCGATCCGGATCCCACAATTGAAGATGATTGGATGCCGAAAGGAAAGGGTAACTATATCTTGGGTTGACAAATGAAGAAACGGAGCTTAATTGGACTTCAATGGAGAGTTGGCATGAAATGCAACGTAAGAGGTCTTATCGCATCGCAGATGGTTTTCTTCTAAGAATTGAAGAAACGGAGCTTAATTGGACCTCGCTTGGCATTCAAAATGCAACGTAAGAAGAAGTCTCACCGCATTTGCAGACGGTTTTCTTCCAACCCTACAACAACAACAACGGAAGCTTCTCAACCACTAACGTATCTTTGTGCAGATACCATTTTAAACAATTTTGAATAAATTTGAATAAATTGTTTTGAAAATGGAATATATTGTTTTGAAAATATATTGGACTAAATTTTGAAAATCACCGGACTTCATTTTATCAAAACTTAAGTCACTCAATTATCGACTTCGGTCATCGATTGAGGGGAGAGTGATTTAATTTAAAATATTTTCATACAATATATCTTCAAAAGTCCCGTTTTGTACAACAAAAGTGGTGATCTAAAGATTTAATGTTATGTCATGGTATGATTTTTCTTTAGAATCAAGGTCTTTCAAAATGAAATTTTTTCTCGTTCTTGTTTGATTGTGAAATTGTTTTGTTTTACTTAAAAGATCTCTTAAAACTATCATACCGACACTAACAATCTTTAATGTCTTAAAATGGTCCTTATCTCATCATCTTTCAAAATTGAATCTTGCCACGCCTTTCCCCAAATTTTCTAAATGATTTAAATCAATTGGGATCACAAATCTCAAATGGTTTGATATTTTGATCGGGTAGAGATCGTGATTTAAATCTCAAACTGCTTTTAAATGGAATTGGTTTTAGTCCTTTAAAGGCACTCCCGCCTCCATGTGCCAAACGATTTCAAATACACAATGCACATGTTGAGGAGGAGGATTTATCCAAAACCGGATGAGTATTTAAACAAGGCCACATTTTCTCCCATGTTTTCTAAACCTAATTAAATCACTTGGGATCCAAAATCTCAAAGGGTTTGATATTTTGATCGGGGAGAATTTGTGATTTAATAATGAAATTTGATAAAAGTTGATCGCTTTGATTCAATTGTGCAGTCGCTTCTCTCATATGTGCTAAACGCTTTCAAATCTCAAGCACATATTGAGGGGAGCAAAACCATCGAGGTACAAAAGTTTTTAAAAGAGATTATAAAGTACCTTGATTGTGTTTTCAAATGGTTTTCTTAATGGATTTTGTGATTGTGGATGTGCTTCAAAAGAACTCTTGCCTCTATGTGATAAAAATGTTTTCAAATATCCTATGCACATATTGAGGGGAGAATTTTACCAATGAAAATCAAATGGCTTTTTCGTATGAAAATTGTGATCAAAGAAAATATTTCAAAGTTCTCTTGCCTCCTTGTGCTAAACAATTTCTAAATCATACGCACATGTTGAGGGGAGGTTTTCTAAATGATCAAAACTATTAAGGTACAAAATGCTTTGATCTCGTATCACAAGTACCTTGATTGGTTTTCCAAATGATTTTTCAATTGGTTTCAGGAAGGAATGAACAATACCAAAAGACCGACCAATTTACTTTATGCATGGTGTTATAAGGATGGTTAGGTTAGGTATTTGTTCCCACGATCCGCCGTAACCGGAGGGATCTACCCAGGACAATCCACTAGATAGTGTAGAGTCCTTAGGTATATTGAAAAAGGAGAAAATGAGAAATGGGAAGAGTGCGGATCGAGACAGAGCTAGTAATCGAATAAACCCAACAAGGTTCTAGTTATGAAGTCTCGTAAGCAATCAAGGGGTTGAAGAATGAAAAGAACCGAATGTGAAAAGGGTGAAAAGAAATAGCCTCCATCAATTCAACCTTAGGGCGTAAACCGGTTCAATACATATGCTACCGGGTGTTTACTAAGGTAACATCGGTATTGAAGACAAGACGTCATGGACCCAAAGGACGCACCGCACTAAACTTCCCAAACCACTCAAGTTCCTCTTAAAAGGGCTTGTTTCATTCTCACGGGAACCGACATTATCTATCGACTTTCTCTTAGAGATTGTTGATATTGAAGAAGGAGACCTCTCCCTAGTCTCCGACACAGAACCAAATGTGCACTATTGAGTCTAGAGCCAAGAGATCATCCACAATATCTCGTTAGGACACTAAATTCTTGAAGACTTGCTTTTCACACAATGTGGAAAGTAAGTATATATTAAGAGTCCCACGATTATCCTTGTGGTATTGCCGTAACATCCGAGTGATATGAAAAATATTCACGATGAAGATGGAAATCCTTCTAGAGCCAACATCAAACAAGCTCTTGGTGGGTGACATGTGAGATCTTCTCGTAAGATCAAACTTGTGACAACCGGATAGAAACAATGGGGCGATTCAATCTTGAATCAACCTTGGTCCAGAATGGAATTGACGAATACTTTTGGAAAACCGCTCGATGTGCAAATCTTCTTTTCTCTAGCACGTCGAATGTGTACTTATGTTTTCAAAATTCAAAAGTATCTCGATTGAAAAATACTTTTAGAAAACCGCTCGATGTGCGAATCTCTTCTTTTCACTAGCACGTCGAATGTGTACTATTTTCAAATACAAAAGTGTTTTGATTGAAAATTGATCTTTCTCATAAAACCTTCGTCAGATTGCAAAACTCTTTATTCTAAGCAATACGCGATTGTTTTCAAATCATTTTTCATCAATCGCTGAATCTCAATTACCGGTTCACTCACTCCGTGTTGTCTTCTTTGAGACGTTCGGTTTGAGAACAAATAGAACAACGCGAAACCCCGTCAAGGAGATTCTTAGGAATCCTACCGATCACAGCAAGATTTGTATCGATCAACGGGAACCGTGGGCCGTGTACTCAATTCAACGAAGTGATCAAAGACACTTTCGTGTGTTTTATTGCTAACTCGTTGTTTGCGGTACACTTGACGGTTGCGGTGATCGATCGTAATTGAGGAGTCAATCCAAAGCCGCATGCTCACAAGATCCACACTTAATTTGAAGAAATCATGACCGTGCATATCTACATAACTCGGCTCGATATTTCATACTATGCTTATGCTTCACGCCGCAAATATCATGAACCAAGAAGGCTTCCGCTACTCGATGGAAAGATGTCATGATTCAAAAGTGTGAGCATGTCGGTCCAAATGTCACAACTTCACATGAAGGCAACACTACTATGGATGATCCAGAGATTTATCGTGGTCGATGATCTCAAAGAAAGCTCAAGATCATCAAAGATGTGGATCGCTTCAAAGACCTCCACTAAAAGTACAAATCAATGCGGACTTTGAAGTTGCACTACAAAAGCACAAAGATTGCGGAATTGAAGAATTCAAGTCTACGAGCTCAAGAACAATGACAAGAATAGAATGCTAGGATTCAAAATGTAAAACATGGGGTGACCTCCTTGGGGGAGATTGTTAGGAATTAGAAAATTCCATAGTGAAGAGTCGGTCACCCCAAATGTTATCTAGCATAAGTTAGCTCGTAGACTTGTCGTTAGTTACGTTATTTATTGTTTTATTAGTTAGTTATTAGTCTAGTTTAGCATAGTGCAACACCGTGGAGGAAGGACGGGTCTTTACCCACCGTATCCCCGATCCACAGCCGATAGGAGGTCGAGTATTTGTAACTATAAATACCCCTTCCATCCATGGAAGGGTGGTGCTCATAATCTAATACTCTACAATTTGTGTAAACCTCTAGCAAGAACACCCTCTCTCTACTTTTTCTCTCTAAATGGAAAACATGTATTTTGATCTCCCAAGACCACCCGAATCATCAACACAATAATATTTGAATCCTAGTCTTTAAGTTAGAATCACAATGACCATCAATCTGCGTCTCCAATAATGTCCATTGCTCTCCTAATCTCGGCTTATGATTGCGCCGAGATTCCCTTAACTTGTTCTTCTGCTCCAACCCGCACATTATCAACCTCGTGCATTAAATGTGTAAAATAATAAACATGAGCAACAAGTGAGATATAACACATCAATTATAATTTTAAAGATGCCTCAGAATTGGTTACTGCGTAAGTCCTATTAATAACTACGCCGTAACTTCAGTCTGAAAGAAACCTGATATATAATAAGAATAGATTACGCCGTAAACATGGCCAAGGTTACGCCGTAATCTCAAGACAGAAGACATAATTGTAGAATAGTATTAATCAAACAACCAAAAATACGAAGACCGTTCCCCGACAACGGCGCCAAAAACTTGATGCAGGTTTTACTGATCAGGTTTTACATTTATAGTAACTCGTCTACCTATGGCCTACCTAATGCACTAACGGGCAGTGTACCCGGTCGCATGTAGTGAGGGAATGGTAAGACCGAGGTCGTCCCAAGAACGGTTGATTCCTAGCTGTCTAATTAATTAAATTGGTCAAATAAATAAGTTTTAATGTATAGATTGATAATATTTAAGGTGTCACGTGATCAATTGGGTTAGTTCTCTGGTAAACAAGCTAATGGGAACGATAGTGATGCAATTCTTAAACCTAGTTCTTCCACAAGTGGCAACAATCGATAGACTCCTTTGGTCAATTCGTCTACCCTATGGTTCTTAGAATCCTCACCAAGATGAACAGGTCACCCGGGATCATTTGGAAATCTAATAGCAGTCATTAAGAGCTGGGGGTTTATTATCGCATTAAATGGGTTCTAAATGTCACTAGATTCCTGTTTAAAGTGGGGTTAAAGTCGAGAGGACAGCATTTGGTCAATTCGCCTAACCTATCAAGAAAGATGCCACCACGGAGAAATCAGAGCACCGTTATAAGTCCTGTTGTTCCCGGTCCCCTAAGCCGAGTCATTAAGTACCGCTACATGCTAGATTTATAATAGTGAGTGCCCGCCGTTAAGAACTTAGACACTCACCCCTAATTCTTAAGTTCATCCAAACGGTAGGTGATCGGTTGGTCAAATCGCACAAGTAGAAAGGGTCGTCGGTTGGTCATATCTTACCCTTCCGTCTCGATCACCGCTCACCTAGGGTCAGTTGGTCATATCTCCTAGGCAATTGGCCTCACCGCCATTCAAAACTACCGAAACAAGGGTAGCTACCAATAAACTATGCATGCATACACTAGAAACAATTAATTAACGCAAAAGCATTAATAATAAAAGAATCTAAACTAGGCCAAGACCTAATTTCCATATCTCCAAATACCCTAGTGGAATGACAAATATAATTACCAAGTAAAACAATAAATAAACAAAGACATAACATCAAAATAATTAATTAACAAATAATAAATTAAAAGACAATCAATTAACACACAATAAATGTGGTCCAACAATTAAATTAGAATCAAAATTAAAATTGAATAATGAAACCAAAATAATTAAATGAGTTGGAAAATAATTACATATCGTGCCAAGGAGAATGCTATCGATCCCTAGTTGAGTACCGGCAAACCCCAAGGATTTGCCCACAAAACCTCGCTACTTGTTTGCTTTTTCTTTCTTTCTGCGCCCCACTCACCCACGCATACAGGGTTTTCTTTTTCCCAATTGATACTCGATTGTAGCACATGGAGCACTATTTATCAATTTTTGAAAACTGGTTTATAATCGACCGGTCGAGTCACCGGTCACCGGGTCGACCGGTTCGACCACCGGTCAACCCGGTTATACATTTAAAATAAAAATAAAAATAACCGGTCAACTGGTTCGATCGCGGGTCAACCCGGTCAACTGGTTCGACCTCCGGTTAACCCGGTTTTATAAAAAATTTGAAAAAAAACCCGCCGGGTTTCGAGAACCGGTTGACCGGGTCACTCAAAACCCGCGGGTCTAACGATTAACCGGTTTTAAAACCCGGTTTTTGACCTGCTTTTTGCGGAACCGGTCCGACCGGTTAACCCGGCGGGTCGACCGGGTTTCAAAACATTCCTATTTATAATAAATAACTTTGATCAAGTTGCCACTTTAGCCCATGTACTTGCGCAGCATTTCATTTGAGGCTTGTCTTTCTATTTTACACATAAAAGTGTAATAAATATCTTTTAATATTGACGACTTCAGCCCCTGGACGAACTTCAACATTTATAAACTTGCCGTATTTAATTAATTATGGCGTAACTAAATTATAGTTACGCTGTAGCCTTCAAAACTTTGCGCCCAAGTAATAAATTACGGCGTAACAAAACATCGGGTTACGCCGTAAGCCTTCATTAACTCATACTTATCCTATCCGAAATAATCTCTACGGCACAACTAATTCCATGTTACGCCGTAACCTTCATAAAATAATTACGACGTAACCATAAGAGATGGTTACGCCGTATCCTTCAAGGCATCATATTTACGCCGTAACATTATTAAGCAGTTACGGCGTAACCTTCACAAATAATTATCAGGCCCTCGTAAATCAATATATTTGGCCTAATATCTCATCTTTTCTCGCTCCAACGCCTCATTTAACCTGAAATGCAATTATGAATGAATATGAACGAATTAAGTACCATATTAATACAAATGAGGCCATAAACACGAGAATTTGATATATAAAAGATCAGGCTAATTTGATGTTATCACAATACCACAAGGATAATGCGTAGGACTCATAAGATATATTCTCACTTTCCACATTGTGTGAAACAGTGAGTCTTCATTGACTGTGTCCTTAATGAGATTTATTGATGATCTCGTGGCTCTAGACTCAATTGTGCACATTTGGTTCCTATGCCGGAGACTAGGGAGAGGGTCTCCTTCTTCAATATCAACCATCTCTAAGAGAAAGTCGATAGATAATGTAGGTTCCCCGTGAGAATGAAACAAGACCTTTAAGAGGAACTTGAGTAGCTTGGGAAGATGTAGTGCAATGCGTCACCGGGTCCATGACGCCTTGTCTTCAATACGGTGTTACCTTAGTAACAACCAAGAGCATATGTATTAAACCCGGTTTCGCCCTAAGGTTGAATTATTGAGGCTATTTCTTTTCACCCTTTTCACATTCATTTCTTTTCATTCTTCAACCCTTCAAGCTTACCGAGACTTCATACTAGAACCTTGTTGGGTTTATTCTAGTTCAAGCTTTATCTCAGTCCGCACTCTTCCCATTTCTCACTTTTCTCCTTTTTTCATCATACCTAAGGACTCTACACTATCTAGTGGATTGTCCCTGGGTAGATCCCTCCGGATCTGGCGGGATCGTGGGAACGAATACCTAACCTAACCATCCTTATATCTCCATGTATAAAGTAAAATTGGTCGGTATTTTGGTATTGTTCTTCCACCTCGAAACCAATTGAAAACCATTTGAAAATCAATCAAGGTACTTGTGATATAAAATTAAAGTATTTTGTACCTTAATTGTTTTAGATATTTTAGAAATGCTCCCCCTCAACATGTGCTTCAAGTATTAGAAATTATTTGAGCACATGGAGGCAATAGGATATTTGAAATCTTAGATTGAGCATGAAAGATCCAATCTTTTGATTAACATTTTCTAAAATGATCATCATCACTTCCTGATTACATTTAGTGTTTAAACACTTTGGAAAAATCAATTTTGGGAAGGACGAGGTTTTCTTATGATTGCCCCCCCTTAATTTGTGCACCGAGATTAGAAGGTGTTTTGCACATATTATAGAGAACATGCACTTAGAGACAAATCAATCACGTTTCAATCCTTTTTGGTTTGAGATAGATGCTCCCCCTTAACATGTGCATGGAAAATTTGAAATCGTTTGGCATATGTGTAGGGAGGAGAGCTTGTTAATATATTTCTAAACCACTTACCGAATTATCAGATTATATCTAATTTAAATCATAAATTCTCCCCCGATCACAATTTTCAAATCTTTTGAGAATTGTGATCTCTATTGATTTAAATTAATTTTGAAAAACTTTTGAGGAGAATTGTGACTTTCTTTTGAAAAACATTTTAACTGATAAAGATCAGATTTTGAGACTTTAATCTCCATTTTTCAAACATGCTTAAGTATCTTATGAAAACATAACATTAGCCAAGGTCTTGAACCAATTGTATAAAACATTGTAATACATTGTTCTTTTGGATTGTCCAAAAGTAGACCTTGCTCGTTTACGTGCCAATTGTTTGAAAAATAACCTTTTTGATTTGATTGAAATCATTCTCCCCCTCAATCAATGACATTAGTTGTTGATTGAGAGATAGAGATTTTGACAATTGATAAGTCCAGATGATTTTCAAAAATAGAGTCCGAGTTATTTCAAAACAATTTTGTTTTCATTAGATGACAAATATTTTTCTGAAGAATTTATAGAAGGAAAAATATTTGAAAGAAAACATTTGTCTTTTGGCGACAAACATTTTTTTTTTCAAAATTTTGTTTCAATATATATATATATATATATATATATATATATATAGTTAAAACAATTTATGTACATTTGAACTTCATCTAAAGACCCGTGTCACTCTTTGAATGACAACACAAAGATCGTAGATGAAATCGAAATAAGAAGATTAAGACAAAATGACAATATATATATATATATGTATATATATATATATATTTTTTTTTGGTTTTATAATTTTGTATTTTGTTTTTGATAAGATATATACAAAGAACAGATAAAGACAATCACCGTTACTCCTCGTCTTCCTCCTGAAGACGTATGAGTGTTTCTGGTTGAAGGCTTTTCAAGCCAAGTCGTGGAAGAATAAACTCAAAACGTTCTTTAGGAAGAGCTTTGGTGAAGATGTTTGCCAACTGATATTCAATTCTCACGAAGTATAACTCAACCAAACCTCTTTCAACTTGTTCCCTGATGAAGTGATGTCGAATGTCAATGTGATTTGCTCTAGAGTGTTGAACATTGTTGCAGGAGAGAGCAATTGCACTTTTGTTATCACAGTACAGAGGGATTTTGTTGAATTCAAAGCCATAGTCAGATATTTGTGATCTCATCCATAAGATTTGAGCACAACAAGATGACATGGCTATGTATTCAACCTATGTAAAGGATATTGAAGTGCTCATTTGTTTCTTTGAAGACCAACTGACAAGCTTATCACCCAAAAATTGAGCACCTCTAGATGCTTCGACGTGTATCTTGTCACCCTGCATGGCCAGCATCTGCATAGGCCGTTAGTGACATACCGGTGTCCTTCGGATACCAAAGACCCATATTAATGGTTCCTTGGAGGTACCGAAGACCCGCTTAACCGCTTCAAGGTGCTTTTGGTAGGCTTAGCACGGTATCTAGCACACATGCATACAACGAATGAATATCGTGCCCATCGGGTCGTGAGGTACATCGTGATCCAATCATACTACGATATTTCGTTTGATCAACCATTATCCACGAGTGGTCGTCATCCGTTTGGTACGCTCTACCATGGGAGTGTCAATGAGGTCACAAGAATCAAATCTAAATTTCAGAAAATTTCATTAGCATATTTAGATTGATTGATAAAAATGCCTCCGGGACTTTGTGAAATTTGTAATCCCAAGAAAATGACATTTGTCCCATCATTGACATTTGAAATTTGGAGCCCATCTCCTTAGAAAACGGTCACATTCATTGTGGTCACGAGGCAAAATTATATCATCAACATAGATTTGAACGTGAATTAAGTGTTTTCCTGACTTTCTGGTGAACAATGTCGGATCAACTGCTCCCTTGCTGAATCCAGTAGATAAGAGGAACTTTGAAAGAGTATCATACCACGCCCTTGGAGCTTGTTTTAGACCATAAAGAGCCTTCTTTAAACGATAGACATGAGTGGGATGCGCTGGATCCACAAAGCCTTCTGGCTGGCTGACGTAAACCACTTCCTTCAGATCTCCATTAAGAAAGGCAGTCTTAACATCCATCTGATAGACCACCATATTCTTACTAGCAGCATTAGCCAGGAAGATTCTGATTGCCTCGATACGTGCAACTGGAGCAAAAGATTCTTCAAAGTCAATACCCTCCTCTTGCACTAGTACAAAAACGGGATTTGGTCACGCATGGTCGAAATGGAACGCCACACATTCGCATATTTGTGTGGTCAAGGTACGAAAATTGACAACATTTACTAATTAGTCACACATGAAAATTTTGATTGTGTGACCATTAGAACTCAGATCGCCACACAATTGAACATTGTGTGGCTAAAGGTATCTGGTGATTTTGTTTCGGATCATTTAGCCACATATGAATTTGGAACGCGTGACAAATACAAGTAACCTTGATGCGTTAGTAACACGAAGTAATTTTTTTGTGTCTAAATCATAGAGTCAAGTTTTGTCACACATTATTTAAGGGTGACTGATATGTTTTGCCAACTCTTTAGCCACATCCGAAATTGGAACAAGTGACAAATGAAAAGTAAGGTTGAAGCATTAGTCACGAAATACATATAAACAATGACAAATATATGTCACACACTTGAACACTGTGACCAAAAGCCATATATGGTCATACTAAATGTTTTGTCACACATTCATTAAGTGTAGCCAAAATCCAAGACATATGTTCACGTAAGTTAATATGTGTGTTTAAAGTTTAGTTTGTGTTAGCTTGCCAAAAGCTAATCTATAAAGTCACATTTGCTACTAACACCGTGACCAAATGCCATATATGGTCACGCTAAACGTTTTGTCACACATATTATTTAAGTGTAGCCAAAATCCAGTACATATGGTCACGTAACTTAATATGTGGCCATTGGATGATCAATAGTCACTCAAAATACACGTTTCGTCACTTTAAACACCATATGGTCACACTTATTAACACTTTTAGCCACTTTATGGTTAATTTGTAGGTGATTAAATACCCAAAACAAACATGCTTTGTGTGACTAAATGTTAGAAAAGGCCACACAAACATAAAATTCATGTGGCCATTGGATGATCAATAGTCACACAAAATACACCTTTCTTCACTTGAAACACCATATGGTCACACTTATTAACACTTTTAGCCACTTTATGATTAATTGTATGTGACTAAATACCCAAAACAAATACCCAAAACAAATACCCAAAACAAACATGCTTTGTGTGACTAAATGTTACAAAAGGCCACACAAACATAAAATTCAAGTGGCCATTGGATGATCAATAGTCACACAAAAGACATATTTCTTCACCTTAAACACCATATGGTCACACTTATTAACACTTTTGGCCACTTTATGCTTAATTGTATGTGACTAAATACCCAAAACAAACATGCTTTGTGTGACTAAATGTTAGAAATGACCACACAAAAAGAAATTTGATGTGCCATCGGATTATCAATAGTCACACAAAAACTATTATGTTTTTCATAAACAAAACTAACTACTAATACTAAATGACTTAGCTTATGTCCGCAGACTTAACCTTGTACCGGCAAATTTAACCACTAAAACTAACCTACCGACTTAACTTTGTAATGGCGCCTTTAACCACTAAAGTTTTTGTTTATAAGTAGACCACAACACAAAATATATATTTTTTGGTGCAAAGATGAACTTGTATTAATCAAGGAAACTTTGTAAAATGAAAAATCAACACACATCGATATTGACAAGTCCCATATCAAGTTGCATACTAGGCAACTCTATTCAATAGTCGATATAATTGTTCTTATAAGTCCGATAACAAAACAAACCGCCCATATCATACAACCATGGATGATGACAACCAAAGACAAAACCATCACAAATAACACCTTTTAATGCACCAAGATGAACCATACACTTCCGGATAGGGGCTATACCAAGTAGTTTACATTCCATCTCATGAATGGCTTCAACTACTGGGAACACATACCCTAAATGAAGCCAACCAAATCCTACACAATCCTAAAATCATTTATAAACATGTCTACCAATAACAACCGATAACGCTGGAATTACGCTTTAACACATGCTAAATCTCGAATTATAATCGAGTACGGAAGACACCAAAGCTTGGTCGTCGATGACAAAGTCAACAAGATTGAATCGACCATTTTGTTTCATTCCCACTCACACTCCTCAACAATCTCTCTCCATATGGCGCTTATGGTAACGTGGTTCTTGCTTCTAGGCCTATCATTGTGGTGTTGCGATTCACGCTCACATAAAACTCCATGTCTTCCCGGTATCTCAAAGAATGCGTTATGGTACTTCCACATGTGACTTCGCTCAGAACTTATGTTGTATGTTCGCATTAAAAGAACAATGTAGTATGCTAATCAAAAGTATGTCCATGTGTTGAAGCATATATTAGTTTTTGTGAAAGCGATAATGACTAAAATGGTCCGATTTGTATCATTACTTACCAAACGACTCTCGTCCGTGACATATGCAAGGATGGGCGTAAAAGCAATCCCTTTCACTTTCATGCTCGTACATTCGCTCCATGCACATATGTATTTCATACACTCATCAAGCAATTGGAATTTAATAAAATGGTAATTAATAATTTAAAAGCTATTATATGGAAAGGTTTATTTTTAAAATAAAATCATAGATTATGTCTACACTTTGATTAACATACCTTCATCTACGGGTTTCTCATTAACGGTCTTGTACGATTCACTCCATACGCTGCACAAGTTCGAACGCATCATCAATCCATTTTCAAAGAAATGGCATCGTGGAAAGAGTATTGTTTAGAGATTTGTGAAAACAACTCTTGTGCCATCAAACATGTTTTCATCGTGAACCAATACATTCCATCCGTGCCCACCAAACTCATGCACGTGTTCTGCTTTCCTCCAGATTTCAATTTGACGGTGAGTGATAGTCGCTACGCACGCCAAAGAACAAGAACGTCAAATTGGTTATTGTCAAGATTGTCCCCGAAATTGCAAGGAATGACCTACGTAATGCTTTAGTTTAAAGAAAATATTAGCGGGTCAAACAATTAAAATAATCCCCATTTTCAACAAACTTATACAATGTATTGATTAACATTTTTTCTTACCGAGGTTGTGCAGATATTCATCAAACGTAACCGTGCACCTACGTTGTCTCGTAACCTAGAAGAGCCGATCGTATCCGGGCATTCGTGGCTCGCATCGTTGTACCGTTACATAATAATGCCTTTTCCCGACGAATGAAATGGAATGTGGCCACATTGATGTATTGGCTTTGATCAATAAAAGCTTGCCACTTGGACCCTTGCAAAGTAATGCGACCACGAACCAATTTCCAAGAAACCTTATGTTTGGTTCCCCTATTGTGGATTAGGTATATCCAGCTTCTTGGGTACAAGTGTTTCAAAAACAAAGCAGAAGCATCTTAAATTTAAAAAGTAAGCACGATATCAATTTAATGGTTACATTGATAAATTTATAACCTTAAGTAAGCATTTTAAGTACAACTTACCGCAATGTCCTAATGTTTGTGCGGTTTGCCTCCACCAACAATTGGATGCTCATTCTATTTTAAAACCACAATCGCCTTAATGGTCAATAAGGTTATCACATATGCATAACATTCAACTAATACAAGTCTTAGATGATCAATACATCTTTATTATTAAGGTGCCAAACAAAAATGATTGAAGATGTACTACTACATATTTAACTATGTTTCAAAATCAATAATCATATAGTCCTTTTAGAGTAAAAATCAGATTTTTTACGCTTAATCATCTTACCCCATACGCTTGTTAAAATCTAGTAAGAAATCCATAATCTACCCAACATACCATACGCCATTGCTTCATCCAATGTTTAAACCTAAGCTCGATAATTAATTACATAAGGTGTAGTGCTTTACCAAATCATATAAAAGCTATACTAACCTAGATTAAACATATGTTTACAAGTTGTCTAATTAGCTATTTAACAAATAGTCGCTACGTTTTTCCACAATCCACATATATCCATGATTTTTTATTCAAATCATCCTATATTTACATGTCACACAATATTCTAAAGAATCAAATCGCATATAGTTCTAATAAAACGGTCATTACATTATGATCAAAGGATACTATATTCTTTAGGATATGTTAAACATTGCAAAAAATACCAAACATGCATTTGTATCCATCAACATATCGAAACATGCATATCAATCACTTTACATTTGCGCTCATGGTTAAAAAACAAAAGAAAAAAAAAAAGAAAAAGAAAAACCAATGTGTAACATTACCGATGATGCGGTTGTTGTGTTGAAGAAGATAGACTTGAATATTTTGCTTTGACTATGTGATTAAGTGTAGCCGTAATATATCACGGTTCTCAAACCGCAATGATTACTATTAATTAAGGGAAGGATTTTTGTTTTATTTTTAGCTTGTATTATGGGAGCATTGCATATATATCCACTAAAACACAAAAGTTGCATATTTCTCCATAATACAAGTTTTTAATGCATGATTTACAATGCAACTTAAGCATGTTTTGGGTATATATGCAAATATGTAAGTTTTACACAACAATTACGCACAAAACGGTACATTTGAAAAAGTACGCAACTATTTTATGACCTAAACCCTTGATTATATACATACAAAATATTTGGTAGAATCACCTTAAAAATTAAGTACCTTAACATACAAATAAATAATATTACATTAACATATGCGATATCGTAACTTCGCAAATAAATACATATGTCGAATACAATATTGGTTAATCGAATATACAATGTAGCTATTGAATCATTGCGGTGCATCAACGTTTGCAATGTTTTTGTACGATGTTTCCGTCCTTGAATGTCACGCTCATCGTGATGATAAAAACCTGTGGAATCCAAGTAACAAAAAAGTTAAACGTTGTAATAAAGTATATAATTGTAGGTACTTTTAAATAAGAAACATACTATTCAATAACTTAGCACTACCAGTATTAACTTAGCAATCGCCAAGATTAACTTAGCATCGCCAATATTAACTTAGCAATCGCCAAGATTAACTTCTTCCACCCATTCTTATTCGATGTCAAATTCCACCCATTCTACTACGACTATATACACAGATGCTTAACATCTTCGAGCCAATCATGATTCATTGGGACGGGTGTATGATAGGGACCAATGATTATATATATCTTCTAACGAAACTATATATACACGTGACGCCAACGGACGCCACCACAATGAAACATGATTGACCTAAAGAAATTTACCAACTTCATTAAAGTACAAGGTTGTGATAATATTATGCATATAAAATAAAACGGTCACAAACATGCGACATAATCGCCTATACATTGCTATAAACCGTGTCAAGATATGGGCAATCTCAAGTTTAAAACTACCCGTCATAATTGATCAAAGCGTTGATGGACATGGTAAGCTTAACATACGATAATCCATTAGTCACAAAATACAAAGCTATCCAGCAACCCATCTACCATACAATCAAACAAATTTTGACTCATTTTTGCACATAATATTGAGGCTCGATCTCAGATAAATCAATAGTTTCAAAATATAGAATTGCCACGCCAAGACACGGAAAATCACATCATTTGATTGATATCATCACACCTCTATCAAAGTAAGACACCTATGTTATAAGCAAGCAAGTGGAGACGACTTAGTACTTTAGCGTCCACTGAAATCCCATTGCCATGTTCACGAAATGGTCGCAAAGATTTGCACCAAACCTATTGCTATGGCAAATGACATAGGAATGGGTTTCGAGGAAGCTCAAAGTACCAAAGGTGTGCCGAATAAATAATTATCGATTCTACAAAAGTTAATTTTACAGAGATGAAAAGACAAAAGCCTATCCAATGATGAAAAGACTTTTAAGTGCAATGGTTAAAATTTTAATGTTGAAACTAGGAATAAGATCTTGTATACAGTAACCCATCTACCATACAACAAACAAATTTTGACTCATTTTTGCACATAATAGTGAGGCTCAGATCAGATAAATCAATAGTTTCAAAACATCGATATAACCGCCATGGTGCAATAGTATAAAATATAGAATTGCCACACCAAGACACGTAAAATCACATCATCCGATTGATTTATTAAGATATATCATCACAACCTCTATCAAAGTAAGACACTTATGAACAAAATAGAGTTTATACATGCAAAGGAAATGGTCAAAATGTTAAATGTCAATATGTTATAAGCAAGCAAGTGGAGATACTTAGTACTTTGAACGTCCACTGAAATCCCATTGCCATGTTCACGAAATGGTCGCAAAGATTTGCACCAAACCTGCTGCTATGACAAAGACATAGGAATGGGTTTTCGAGGAAGCTCAAAGTACCAAGTGTAAATAATTATCGATTCTACGAAAGTGTATGTGTTGAATGGGATAATGAAGGAGTGTGGCCCGCCATGAACAATACACACTATATCATTATCCCAATCAACACACCTCATAAAAAAACACAATCAAACCCTTTTCGAGATCCCTCATCGGTCCTTTTGTCGTTTCAACTCCTTTGTGCAATTGCTCGCACTGTGCAAATTGCTAGATTGTTGAAAAACAAAAGGAACAGTATGGGATCTCAGAAGGGTTTGATTGTGTTTTTAAGATCATAAAAAAAGTGTTTTCCTAAAAAAGAAGCATAGTTAACCCTTCTGAGTCCCCATACATTAACATTTAACTATGCTTTTTATATTTACTAAACTGCATACCTTATTGACTATTATGCGATCACAACAACAACAACAACAAACCCAATCCCGCCAGGGCAGGGTATGGGGGAGGTAAAATGTAGACACATCCTACCCCTACACCAGGGTAAACCCGTGGGTAGAGAGACTGCTTCCAACGAGACCTCCGGCAAGTGCATGTGTGCTAGTGCGAAAGGATAGAGAAAGCATACGACAAAAACAAAAGGCAATAGCGTAGTAAAAAGAAAGCAAGCAAACAAGCAAACAGGCATACAGGAAAAAGAAACACGCACAAGCACGCCGTAAATACGCCAATAGTAAAGCGCAATGACATAAAACCAAAAGGCCGGGCACACCAAAAGGAGCCAACAAAAGGGGAAACAGAGCAAATCAAAGTAGCACATGAGGCATAAAGCTAAGGCAAAAAAACACGAAGCACCAAAAGACCAAACGCAGGGAGCAAGACAAAGCAGGCAAACCTAAGGGAGCAACAACAGAGCAACGCAAACCACGCACGGGGCCTAAGACTACGACAAAGCAAAAAAGAGGCCACAAAATAAAACATGCAAGGAGGCAAAAGGGGACACCTAAAAGCCAACCTAGCACCACTACCCGCAAATCCTAATTCTATCCCTCCACCCCTTCCTATCTGAGATCATGTCCTCGGTCAAACGAAGCTCCATCATGTCAAGCTTAAGTCTATCCTCCCACCAAAATTTGCTCACGCCTCATTGACTAATAATCTCATTCTTCGCGTCTACTAATCTCATTCTTCGCATCTCATTCTTCACGCATCCATACCGCATGTATAACACGTAATCGTTATTACCTCAACTAATGATCCATAAATCATCAAACAACTAATTTTCCTATGCAAATGACTAATACCGACTAACATCCTAAACTAACATAACACAATATCATCTATAAATCAATAAACATCCTAATGTAACAAACTAGCGAGAAATTATAACATTTATACGAGATATTAGGCTCAATCGGAAGAGAATCAATCCCTTTATAATAGCCCACAAGAGTATTTCATTGACTAACATTTATTTTGATTGATTTTATGTTTGATTGAAAACCCTAAATCTGCTATTAATTAGAATCTAAGCGTGCGTTTTGACCGAGTGTAAGAGATAAATGTGAAATACTAAAAGTCAAACACACACTACTTGACAATTTTCTAATAAAAGTAAATAAATAAATAAAACTAACTTATTTCTTCAAGTTAATAAAGCATTAAAACCTAAAATTAACCATTGTACTGATCATTAATCATTGATCATTTATGTGACAACTCGCACTTTTCCAGAAATTCGTTTTCCAGAAAATTCATATATTTTTCATTTACGAACTTCCCTGAGCTTATTTGACATGAAAACAAGAAAGCTATCTCTCGAAATGTGAAAAATTAGACTCTACGCGTTCCGGAAAAATTGTAATCTCGTTAAAACATTCTAATTTGATCATTATTTCTATTTGCGAGAAATTAGTCGTATAAACACTCGTTTTTATCAGAAAAATTATTCTGAGCGTGATGGCATTATTCTCGTAATGTATCTCGCTTTACATGTCCAATTAAGCCTCGAGCCTAATACTTACAAAAGATTTCATAAGTTTCGCTTTTGGTCCCTGTGGTTTAATTACTGTTTGCCACCCTTATCATTGGAATAATTTCAAAAATTTGTCCTTGTGGATATAAAAAGGCAAAGTTAGGGTTTCACCCTCATTTGTATCACACACCTTTCTATTGTCTCCCTCCTCCTCTCCAAGTACCAGCCGCCACCCTTCTCTTCTCCTGCCGCCATTTTCCGGCCTCTCACGGCCATCACATCAGCCACCATCTCCATCGCCATTTGAAGATAGATCAGTTATGTCACGCTTGTTTAGCATAGATCGGGTCATACTTATTCAATAGCCTCGACTCATCCCTCTCCTCCATATCTTTTCTGTAGTATGTGGTTTCATTCATGTGTTCATCTCTGTCTCAACTCTTTTTTTGTATCTCACCTTACTCTTTTCGTGGTAAGTCGAATCATAAAACTTGACTTTTATTCCTTTTGATTTTAAAACCGATTATGGATCGGTTGTGTTAATGTTTTCATGGACTTGTTATTTGATTTAACTTTTTGACATCGGGTATAAAAACTTGTTCTTGAGCGGGTGGTAAACGTTATGAAAAAGGATTTTAAACGTTTTTGTTATACGTTTCGTGTGGATTAATAGATTAAAAGGGTATGTTTGTTGGATTGGGTGTCGCGTTACAGGTCAGGTCACCCGTTTGGGTTCGTAGTATTGCAATATGATGTTTATATTTGCTGCTGTTGTTGTTGATTTGGAATCGGACCAGCTCTAAAAATTGTTTGGTGATCTATCTTGGTCTCGTTATTGGGATAAACCCGCAAGGGTTTCAGTTTTGACGTGAGCATTTCTTTCAAATTAGTGGTGCTTGCGTTGTGTTTACTTTCGGTTCGACACCAACACCACATAGGTGTTTAGTTGTTTGGTATGTCCTGGTCTTGTTCGCATTTCTAGTCAAGGCGGGTGTGTTTGAGTTAACAAATATAATGAAAGGTATTTTGGTTTACTAAGCAGTTAGCATGTGTTGGTTTATACTTGCGTTGCTTATTTATTTTTGTCTTGGGTTATGGTTTCAGCGTACATTTTGAAAAACCAGACTAACAATTAAGAAACTATGAAAATGGTTAAAGTATTTATAGTTTAGGGATATATTGCAACACATGAGGCATTGATTTATTGGACTCGTTTACGAACATTATGACATTTTATATTGTTGGACAAGGATTGGACGTATTGGATTTACGGTATTAGTTATTTGGACATTATGGACCCTTTGGTACACGCGACGGAAGGATATGTTAGACTTATAAGAGTTTAACCTATCTGGACCTGAACTATACAAAACGGTCGATAAAACTAAACAACTAATATATACGCGAATGATATGTCTAATTGTATATTATAAATTGTAACATTTGACGAATTGGGAAACTTAATGATAAATTTTATATTATTCAAGAGTCGTTATGACTTGGAAATGTTTTATAAATGGGCACTTCATGCCGAAATTTCGTAAAATCTTTTATAAACTTAAATCATTTATAATTTCTTTAATATCCTGAAAACTTTTCAAAACTTATATGTTTTGACGATATATCAACTATTTTGGGAAATATGGGTAAATGCCGAAACCTATCAATTGACTTACTTGCTGGTCATAGTTATGTGTCATTATGGTCTTGGTATCCTTCTAGTCGTTGTCTTCTAGATTCGAGTCTTGGTCAACTTTATTGACTATTCCTTATAATGTATTGGGATATACATTATGCTTTGGTGTGAGTTGTGTTTAGCGTGAGTATGTCGAGTCTTGATTTTCTTACCACCACACGAAACGTTAAAACTAAACTTTTGAGAGTATTGATAACGGATTTTTTTTGAAACATTTGATACGAGTATTCCATGAAAACTAAGACACGTTGTCTTTCGGATATTATATTACTTCACTTTTTGAGACGTATTTTGAGATAATACGTATACTATTAGGTCGTGACGAGGTAGTATCATTGTACTTGTACTCTTTGGATATCGACGTGCCTTCCTTCATGATTTAGTTGTGCTTGCTCCTAGATGCCAGTCTTGTTAGTTGTGATTCTTGCGTTGCTTCGTATCGAGGTGAGTTCATGGCCCCTACTTTTACTTATTTTTAAACTGTTTTGGGGGAGAATACATGCTTGTTTTATTAAATGCAAATGCTTGATTTATTTGAATAAATGATTGTTACTTGGTTTGATGAAATGCGTGATATGGTTTAAATATGTTTTATGTGGACACAAGTGCTTGAACTATTTTGGATTGGACCTGAAAATGTTTTTGTGAGCTATTACGTGCTAGGTTAAGATTAGAAACCCAAGCTTTGTTATGAATTGTTACATCCTGGCTCAGGATGGTGCGAATGTTATGGATAGATCTATTGGGAATGGCCACCCCGTCTGGACTTTGGTTGCCCAACTTGCCAAGGACTTTACCTGGATTTGTGGATGCACCAACTTGCCATGACGTATAACATGTCGATTGTTAGTGTGTTTAGAGATAGTCACGGCTCGTGCTATCTAGTGATGGTTTCATGACTTAACCTGCGTAATAGTTAAGCTTGCGTGACACTATATTCGTTGTAGTGTTTGATTTTGATATGGTCCAAGTGGTTGTTTATGAACTATTTTCGTGGATAAATATTTTGATACTGTTAATTAGGCAGGTTATGCCTCGGTTATATTTGACTTGTTTATGAGAATTGATTTGCACTTGAAAACCTTGTGGTCCACCTTTCTATTCTTTTGCTTAAAGGTAAACCTTGTTTTCGCGACATTGTGGGCGTCACAATGATCGAAAGAATCTTTTGAACTCGCCATACTTTTATGAAAACCTATGAACTCACCAACCTCGTGTTGACACTTTTAGCGTGTATTCTCGGTATTGAAGCGATTGTTTACTTTTGAGGCGCTTGGGCAATGGCATGGCATGGTCATGAGCGACTACGATATTTGTATTTGGGGACCACTTATTTATTCGGGCCTATTTCGTATTAAATTTTATTTTAAACATTGATTTTATTAAATAAATGAGTTTTCTTAAGAAAAACCTTTTATTCTATGCTTGTGTTGTGATACCGATTAGTAGCACCCAAAACTTGTATGCTTCCGCTAAAACCCAATTTTGGAGGTGTTACAGATTGGTATCAGAGCTTAGGTTATAGAGAACTGGGAAAATTTTCAAAACCTAGACTATAACCACGTTTATGAAAATTTAACCCTATGACCGACACGTGCCTGCCTGCCAAGCTGATGCCTCACTTGTGACTTTAATTGCTGATATATTTGATGAGATGTGTGCCTTACTATTGGATATTATATCCATTTATCTTTCGCTATCTGTTATAAGTATCTTTGACATACTTATGTTTACGCATCGTATCTGTTGTAGCGTTGCGTCTCTTTCCCTGTATGATCTCATCACTCGTCCTTGCGTGTGGACATTTGTTTTAAGCTGTTGAAAATGGATTTTTGGGAAGTGAAAGACATGATGCTAGAGTAACTAAGTCAAGTATATCAAAATTCATTGAACCTCGGGTGAATATGGTGATCACCTATATTCAACCGTGACGATGGGACATAGCCCGATCACCTATGTCCGACTCGGAGGTGAATTTTGCGATACTTGGAGTAGTTATAATAGAATTATGTCCGGTTGGTTTTTGGTTTGATTTGGAAATTGAAAAGTTTTGGTGTGTATATACGAGCATGAAATTTTATAAAAGCTTTCCTTCACTCACAACACACTGGCATCACAAATTCTTGTTTGTCGCGATATACTTCCTTTGTTATGAATCGCTATTCGTCGCCGTCTAATCATTATTTGACTTCGGATTATTTTTGGAATCGTTGGACTGTAAGATCTTGTTTTGCTTCGGGTCAGGTTAGACCCGATTGATCACAAGTTGCAATTGGGTTGCGTGAAGTTGTAATTAGCTCATCGGGCTTCTTGGAATATTTGGATTCGATCTTGGCTACGTTGAATTTGGATTGTTAGATTTTGCGGTTTTGGTTCCTATGGTGAAAATGAATTCGCTTATTCTCGTGGTGTTGTTTTGGTCTTGTCGTAGACGCCTCTACTCCAAGCCTTATCTTCGATCAATGATTATTCCATTGATGCTGTTCTTTCGATGTTGCACCTTGCGCTCTATCGATGTGTATGCTGTTAGCATAACTTTTTGGAACCATCGTCGTTCAATTGCATTTAGAATTTGCTTCGATATCGATTGGTAGTCGAATTTCTTTTGGAAATTATGACGATGGATGTGAATGCCGTATCTTTCTGCTTTAAGTATTAAGTGCACTACGGAATCAATCTATTGATCGCTAGTTGTAATTAATGCCCTCCTTCAGAGTCGTACTCTGAATTTGCTTAACTCACTTTTCGACGGAGATTCTGTTGGCCCAACAGAAACCTTAATACTTTAAGGAGTCACTTGAACCGCGATCCTTGGAGCTGACATCTAATCCTTCGCTCGCCCTTTGGGAATATCTTTAATTCTTGCTACCTCCTTATGATATATTGAGCCCTGCCGTTATTGTCTTTCAAACTGCTTTCAACTTTCCGACAAATCATTCTGTGGTCACCCTACAAAATGTTTTAGCTATTGTATTATGAACTGAAACCTGGAAGTGAATTCCGCGCCTCCATCTGGGTAATTGTTGGTCGTGTCATCAAACCTACTCAGTTCCTACTAATCAAAGAAACGAACACTATGGACAACTTTGCTCACTCACACGTGAAGGAGACTGTTGTAAATTATGGAGTGCCGATTTCTATCACCTCTAATCTGATAATCGTTCCACATTAAATTTCTGGTCATCACTTCAAGAGCCATGAGAACAAGTTGTGGTATGAGTAATGGGTATCATCCACAGACTGTGGCAGGAGTGAAAGGACCATCCAAACGTTTAAGGACATGTTGCGTGTTCGCGTGATCGATATTGGCAATGGTTGGGGTAGACACCCCCCATTGGTTGGAATCTCTTATAACCATAGCCACATGGTACGAGGCACTTTATGGTTGAAAATGCCGCTCGATATTTGTCGAATCAAAGTGGGGGATACCCAACTTGATATCCTAAAACTGTTCATGAATCTGTCGAGAGATTGTTTAAATCAAAAGCAGAATGCAAACTGCTCATGATCATCAGAAGAGCTACAATGGATGAATGACATGAATCTTTAAGACTCCATGATTGGAGACGAGGCTATGCTTAAAAGTATCACCATGGAATTGTGTGATACGTTTAGTGAACGTGGAAAGTTTAATCTTCGTTGTGTTGATCCTTTTTAAGACTCTTGCTAGAGTTGGACTAGTGGCTTAGAGACTTGAGAAAGTATCTATATCTCTTTTCAAATCTAACGGATAACTCGAATTGAATAGCGAGGACGCGATTCCGTTGAGAAGGGAAGTCTGTGACAACTCGCACTTTTCCAGATATTCGTTTTCGAGAAAATTCGTCTATTTTTCATTTACGAACTTCCCTGAGCTTATTTGACGTGAAAACAAGAAAGCTATCTCTCGAAATGTGAAAAATTAGACCAAACGCGTACCGGCAAAATTGTAATCTCGTTAAAACATTCTAATTAGATCATTATTTCTATTTGCGAGAAATTAGTCGTATAAACACTCGTTTTTATCGGAAAAATTATTTTGAGCGTGATGGCATTATTCTCGTAATGTATCTCGCGCGTTTACATGTCCAATTAAGCCTCGAGCCTAATACTTACAAAAGATTTCATAAGTTTCGCTTTTGGTCCCTGTGGTTTAATTCTGTTTGCCACCCTTATCATTGGAATAATTTCAAAAATTTGTCCTTGTGGATATAAAAAGGCAAAGTTAGGGTTTCACCCTCATTTGTATCACACACCTTTCTATTTTCTCCATCCTCCTCTCCAAGTACTAGCCGCCACCCTTCTCTTCTCCTGCCGCCATTTTCCGGCCTCTCACGGCCATCACATAAGCCACCATCTCCATCGCCATTTGAAGATAGATCAGTTATGTCACGCTTGTTTAGCATAGATCGGGTCACACTTATTCAGCAACCTCGACTCATCCCTCTCCTCCATATCTTTTCTGTAGTATGTGGTTTCATTCATGTGTTCATCTCTGTCTCAACTCTTTTTCTGTATCTCACCTTACTCTTTTCGTGGTAAGTCGAATCATAAAACTTGACTTTTATTCCTTTTGATTTTAAAACCGATTATGGATCGGTTGTGTTAATGTTTTCGTGGACTTGTTATTTGATTTAACTTTTTGACATCGGGTATAAAAACTTGTTCTTGAGCGGGTGGTAAACGTTATGAAAAAGGATTTTAAACGTTTTTGTTATACGTTTCGTGTGGATTAATAGATTAAAAGGGTATGTTTGTTGGATTTGGTGTCGCGTTACGGGTCAGGTCACCCGTTTGGGTTCGTAGTATTTGTGACAACTCGTAAATTCAGGTCATTTTACAAACTTTGGAAATTTCACTATTCATCTCGGGAATTTACTATTCACCGGTTACTATTCAAAATTTTACTATTCACCGTTTTCGAAGTCGAAGTAATATTCTGAGAACGTATTTCAAAATTTACTATTCACGAAACACTATTCATTCCCGGAGAAAATCACTATTCAAGTTTCATTATTACATCATTTATCGTAAACTAGGTTTACGAGTATCAAATTCGCGTAACCTTAATGGTTTAGCTGCGAATTCATGAGCAATCATTCATGACATTTCATGTAGACTAGGTTTAGTCTACATATCATTAGCATCATTATCATCATATTAGTTCATGCATGGTTTTGCATTTTTCATTAAACGTATAATTTCATATTAAATAAACGCTATCGCGTAATTAATTATTTTGAACAATTGATCCGATACTTCCAAAAGTTATCCCTATATAGTTTTATACTCATATTAAGATTATAAAATATTATTAATAGTTTACCGGTGTTTTAAATTTATTTGGTATATAAATTGTTATATTTATATAATTCGACGGTTTTCTTAAAAACTACACGATAATTAGTATTTCACTCAAATTTTGCAAGAAATGTATTTTTATAAATTTTATGACTTCAATACATTTTATTTTGAGCCGTTAAAATTTATTTTTAGTTAACGCTACCCTAAATGCTCAAATATTTACACAAGTTACTAACTATCCCTAAATAATTACACAATTTCTCTACATCTAATTACCTAAATAATAAATAAAAAAAAATATCCTAGCTAATGAGGACACTCTTGTGTCGACAAGGGGAATGACTCACCTTCAAATTTGCTAAATATCTTATATTTAAATCATATTATATTTTCATTTAACATAGTTATTAGTTTGTGTACAATCCTCTGGTGCTGATTCGTTACAGATATATCAAGAAACTGGAACTTAACCAAGTCAAATTCCAGTTTAGGGAGGATTGTTGGGAATTATGTGAAGTTTGGATTATCTTGATATTCTCAGAAGAGATTCTCTCAAGTAATGTGGATTCTGCCAAGACATAATCTGCTGAAGTTTAATAGTTATTAGTTTGTTTCATGGAAGTGTTTATTCCGTGTTTAGTATATTTAGTTTGGATATACATGAGCTTTATTAGGAAGTGATTGTGTATATCTTATTTAGTTTTATGATTATCGTTTCTTGGGAAGCGGTTTAGGGTTTTGTTTAGGGTTCCTTGTCTATAAAAGGAACACAATAGAATGAGTTATGTACCGATTGGAAAAACAAAGTTTTAGTTAATATAACGATCCATAGAGGATCACGAGTTCTTAGTTATTTACTTGTGTTTATATTCACGATAAATATAAGTAGTAGAGATTGTCTTTTATTGTGCTTGTGATTACATAGGCATATATAACGATCCACGAGCTCAAGATCTATCAAGGTCTCATCTGCTTCAACACAAGGTGTAAAAATCAAAGTATCCTTCTCTCTCTTCTCCACATGACCGCCACACCATAGAAACAAGAAGGAGTTCACCAAAATTTTCAAGACAAGTTTTATACACTCTAGTTACACTCTTGATTAAGGTTGTGAAATAAAAACCTTGGGTGTTTAGGATAAATCATTTGTTCATAAAACCTCATCAAGTAACTAGTAAGCATCTCATATTCATTTTCATATTTCATATTTATTTTATATTCATTTCATCATATTTGAGTAAAACATGCAAGTCATAATGATATTTATACCACTTTTTCATTGTTTTTAAGAGTTATATATGTATATGTCATCCTATAATTACTCCTTGTAATATATCACTCTTGGTGATGTCTAGGAACCCATGACACCCTAAGAAGGCGTATGGTAGGATTAGAATAGCTTCGGAGTTGTTTTGAATTGGTTAGAATAGTTTTGGCGCGAGAAAAACTCATTTCGACAAGTCTAATTAAGGGTCTGTCCATATTTTTGAAATATGGAATTTTCGACAGTAGATAAAAAATTTTGGCCTAGATATTTAGAAAACATACTTTAAAATGAAAACGTGGCCGCTTGAACGGATTAAAACGGAGCTATAACAAAGAAGTTATAAATTTTTCAAGTTAGGCGACGAAAACTATTTGTTTCGAAAAATTCAAAGATGTTACGTCTACTTTATACGAGTCAAAAATGAGTCTTAAGCGTTATAAATTGTGTCGACTTATTAAATATATATTAGTATACTTTGATACGGGTAAGGACATATAAAGCGTATAAAACGGACTTGTAACGATTAAATTATATATCGTTTACACAAAGTTGCCGTAACTTTATTATATAAGAAAAACTATTATATTTCTAATAGACAAGTAATACGGCAACAAGTGACCATGTCAAGGGTCGTTTTTAACATTGATGTAGAACTTTTTATAACATGATGTCTTCTAGTAAAAATAAGTTCGCCAAGCATATTTTCCAAAATGTCCAACCGTTCGTCAAACGGAGTTGTAACGAATAAAATACGGTCACTTAAACTTTGCCGAAAACCACCCTTAAACGACATTTCGGACAAAAGTACCATACTTAACCTATATTTTTCTCCATGATCGAGACTTCTAAGATGAAAACTTAAATGCTAAAACTTTGAGACAATGATACAATCTTCCCAAAACCGTTGAGTTCGTTTCCTAACACTCGACGTGCACCATTTTACGACTAGCTTTTCAAGGCTACTTAGTCACTTTCATGAATTTTTCAAAAGACATTATTTTATGACGAAAAGTTATAATTTCATAATAAATCACTAAATGATTATCGTAGAATATCATTTCAACGTAAATACATGTAAAGTAATTTAAGAATGGTCAAGACGTTATAAGATTATTTTTCGACGATAAGTGTTATTTTCAAAAATTCACAAGTGGTATAGATATCATACGAATTGCATGCATAACATTACATCATAACTTATCATAGAGCATATCATTCATAATAGGTCACAGTCAGAGGTTACGCCTCATTTCAGCATTGCCATTATATCATCATTATCATTGCAACAGTGAGTTTTCATAGCCCCGATTTATTCAAGTTTTTACTTTATTTCAAACCTACGGGAGAATACATTGCACATCATTTTATTACGATGCCAAGTATATCAAATTCATTACATTGCTTAAGTTACCTCATTGCCGCTTAAATGTCCCCATTTCATAAGCATGAACCGTTAATTTCATAGAGCGAGGGTGACCGGATAGATCTATCGAGGTGACACCTCCATCCGGGTTGGTGGATTCCAACCGGACGGATGAATTTCATATCATTATCATTATTTGAGTTGTTTGGCAAAACACTGTTGGGCGAACATCATGATCGGTCAAGCTTCGGTGACATGTGCTTAAGCAATTGTACCATTTTTGTGACATTTGTCATACATAATTTATACTTGTGGTAGTCGTATTAAACATTTACATAAACTCTATGAACTCACTCAACCTTTGTGTTGACACTTTTAGCAATATATTTTCAGGTAACTAAGGCATTCACTTCATGGCATGCATGTGGACATATCATAGAGTCACGGTGACGACGCGTCTCACATGGATTTATACATATTTAAAACATCGTTTGACTTGTACCAAACTTATTTCGAACATAGTAACTTTCATTTGGGACCTATCTTTATAACTCGAATGTTTTAATATATCAAACGATGTTCTTTTCAAACGACACTTTAGGTCGTTCAATATAACTGTGATTGTGATGCTATGACATTCAATCCCGTGAATTCCATTCACGCAAAAGCAGTAATTTGGGGTGTGACAGTTGGCATCGAGCTTGGTTATAGAGAACTAGGTTGCATCATTGACCCTAGACTATAACTACATCATCATAGCATCTCATCATTTCATCATAAGTGCATAGTCACTATACATGCGGTTTATACGCACATTTTACGAGTTATTTACTTTCATTTCAAAATTGATTGTCACATTGATGCCTTCAAATACCCATCCCATCATACTCACATAAGACTTTGACATGGAGAATGCCCGTCATTACCTAACACAATTTTAACATCGATTGACTCAACACCGATAACATCGATGATGAGATCGAACCCTTTAGGAGGATGAAGTTGCACCTACACCATCGCGATCACTATTGATTCACCGTAGGATCGGGACAATTTTATCATTCTGTTGGGACATTATACCATTTGGTAGAACTTATAGGTTTAGTCCTAATGAACCTATTTTCTTAACTCACCACAAGGATTTTCATTTTCATCATCATTGTCATCTAGAGTACCATCCGTGCCATCACATCTCATAGACACTACTCATACATCTGACTTGCAGCTTGGGAAGCGTGCATGATTTAACACATCATTACCATCTATCACTAAGACTATAGACACTACACCATCTCATAGGTTTGAGAACTGTGAGAGTTCTAGGGCTATTGCTGCTAGACCGCCTACTATTCCTACACTTGAAACACGATTTGACTATCAACAGAATGTATAATAGGTACCTTTCAATCTAATGTAATCTTTATCCCTTATTAACTCCACGATAATCACAACCATCCAACAAATCTTATTTCATGATATTTTGTTATCACTTTATGAAATTATTTCACTTAATTTTATTTCGAGCTATTTTACACCATCTTAGAAACGTTGTTTCATAAAGTTTTAAAACAAGTTGTTTTCTTACCACCCTATCAATTGGTTTTCAGTCATTTTATCAACTATTTAATACCATCATGCGAAACGATTTTCATGTTACTCTGAAAAATTATTGAGCCATCATCTTACAAAACAAAACGTTAAATACCATCTAAAACTTCGAAGGAACATAATACCATTTCAACAAAACCAATCATCACATCATTTGTCCTCGATTATACATAGCCTGATCACCTATGTATAATTTAGGAAGAATTATGTCATGAAAGAAACAAACATCTTTTCAAACTTCCTAAAACAATCTTCACTTAAAAGCAAAGTTTTACAATCGATAAATTGTTCACAAACATTTATTTTGTTAACACTCTCTGAAACCTCGCCATTCATCCTCACTCAACCGATAAGTTAGAATTTGACGAGTGACCTTTTGGGAAAGGCTCCTATACCATCTACGAGGAGGATTCTCTCAATACAAGAAAACAATGAAAGAATTGTTGAACTATCAATAAGGACTAGAAGTAGGTAGTAGGATGATTCAAAACTCAACAAAAATTTTAGGACATCACGAGACAATCCGAACTACTATCTTTGGATTAGAAGCCAAATTCTATCATTTCAATAGTACTAGCTAGACCGAGTTACAAGGTTTAGAACGAAGCGAATACACACGAAGCGACACTATAGAGATAAACCAAGTCTTCTAACCAAGACTACAAAACATTTCATTAAACATGGCCTCAAAAATATGTGAACTTCCCTACAATGAGTTTCCCTTAAAGGAAAATTTGGTTAAGTTAAGGTTATCGATATAAACTTCCCCTAAGGCATTGTGTTCTCTAGAAATTACGGATAACCTACTTCTATATCAAGAGATGCAACAGGTTTGAACATATCGGACAATCAATGACTCTCCACCTACAAGTGAAATTAGAACAAACATTCTTCGACATAGTACGAGCTGATATCTATTTTCTTGCTAGCATGATAACAATCTAGGTGATGAACTATTTTAGAAGCACTCAATATCGAACAAATCTTGAAAACTAACCACTACACCACATCATTTAAATATTTAAGGTTGTGTGACTTGACAACATATAGCATGGAAACACTTTGATAATCAAACAATAAACATTTTAGTCTTGGAGACTAAGCACCTTAGGCAAGGAAGACTCAAGTCATGACATTCGCTAGAACTAGAAGCGCGAGGAATCACAACTGTTGCCCATAATCTATTCTTTTCAATAATGCCCTTTTCGACAGACTTGACATTTTGAAATTTGGCATGAGACACGTGGTATCAATTCCAGTTGTACCTATTATAAGCTATTCGATTCACCTTAGACTTCTGACAATCATTTCAAGATTTCCATGGAACCTAATAGGACATGAGTACCGTCTATTATCCTCAGCTCAATGGTTAGCGCGAGAGAACAATTCAAACCTTAAAAGATATACTCAAGGCATGTGTAATTTTCTAGAAATGATTAGGCAAAATCATTCTTTATCGAACAAGTTGCTTTACAACAATAGCTAGCACCTGAACATATTGACTACACCAACTAAGGCACTCTAAGGTTGAGGTGTCAATCACTTATTCATGGTTCAAAATCAGGAAAGTCCAACTCATTAGTCCATAACTCATTCATGAAACAACAAAGAAATGGTACAGGTCAAGAATCAGTTACAAGCAACAACATATAGCTAGATAAGTTACGTCGATATACGATGCAAAATATTGAAAATAAGTTCCATAAGTCGCAAACCATTAGAAATTCAAGTTGGCAACCGATTTATGTTCAAAGTCCCGTCTTGGAAAGGCGTGGTACGATTCAGAAAAACATTGGACGACCCAATGCGACTCAAATATACTCACCTTTTCACAAGTAACACCGTATAACCTAACATGGACTTATTGGATGGGCGAATGTGACAACTCGTAAATTCAGGTCATTTTACAAACTTTGTAAATTTCACTATTCATCTCGGGAATTTACTATTCACCGGTTACTATTCAAAATTTTACTATTCACCGTTTTCGAAGTCGAAGTTATATTCTGAGAACGTATTTTAAAATTTACTATTCACGAAACACTATTCATTCCCGGAGAAAATCACTATTCAAGTTTCATTATTACATCATTTATCGTAAACTAGGTTTACGAGTATCAAATTCGCGTAACCTTAATGGTTTAGCTGCGAATTCATGAGCAATCATTCGGGACATTTCATGTAGACTAGGTTTAGTCTACATATCATTAGCATCATTATCATCATATTAGTTCATGCATGGTTTTGCATTTTTCATTAAACGTATAATTTCATATTAAATAAACGCTATCGCGTAATTAATTATTTTGAACAATTGATCCGATACTTCCAAAAGTTATCCCGATATAGTTTTATACTCATATTAAGATTATAAAAATATTATTAATAGTTTACCCGGTGTTTTAAATTTATTTTGTATATAAACTGTAATATTTATATAATTACGACGGTTTTCGTAAATTCAACACGATAATTATTATTTCACTCAAATTTTGCAAGAAATGTATTTTTATAATTTTTATGACTTCAATATATTTTATTTTGATCCGTTAGAATTTATTTTTAGCTAACGCTATCCTAAATGCTCAAATATTTACACAAGTTACTAACTATCCCTAAATAATTACACAATTTCTCTACATCTAATTACCTAAATAAAATAAAAAAAATATCCTAGCTAATGAGGACACCCTTGTGTCGACAAGGGGAATGACTCACCTTCAAATTTGCTAAATATCTTATATTTAAATCATATTATATTTTCATTTAACACATACAACTTAAGTTACAAGGTGTAAAAAAATCAAAGTATCCTTCTCCTCTCTTCTCCACATGACCGGCCACACCATAGAAACAAGGAGTTCACCAAAAAATTTCAAGACAAGTTTTATACACTCTAGTTACACTCTTGATTAAGGTTGTGAAATAAAAACCTTGGGTGTTTAGGATAAATCCTTTGTTCATAAAACCTCATCAAGTAACTAGTAAGCATCTCATATTCATTTTCATATTTCATATTTATTTTATATTTATTTCATCATATTTGAGTAAAACATGCAAGTCATAATGATATTTATACCACTTTTTCATTGTTTTTAAGAGTTATATATGTATATGTCATCCTATAATTACTCCTTGTAATATATCACTCTTGGTGATGTCTAGGAACCCATGACACCCTAAGAAGGCGTATGGTAGGATTAGAATAGCTTCGGAGTTGTTTTGATTTGGTTAGAATAGTTTTGGCGCGAGAAAAACTCATTTCAACAAGTCTAATTAAGGGTCTGTCCATATTTTTGAAATCTGGAATTTTCAACAGTAGATAAAAAATTTTGGCCTAGATATTTAGAAAATATACTTTAAAACGAAAACGTGGCCGCTTGAACGGATTAAAACGGAGCTATAACGAAGAAGTTATAAATTTTTCAAGTTAGGCGACGAAAACTATTTGTTTCAGAAAATTCAGCATGTTACGTCTACTTTGTACGAGTCAAAAACGAGTCTTAAGCGTTATAAATTGTGTCGACTTATTAAAAATATATTAGTATACTTTGATACGAAGCTAAGGACATATAAAACGTATAAAACGGACTTGTAACGATTAAATTATATACGTTTACACAAAGTTGCCGTAACTTTATTATATAAGAAAAACTATTATATTTCTAATAGACAAGTAATACGGCAACAAGTGACCATGTCAAGGGTCGTTTTTAACATTGATGTAGAACTTTTTATAACATGATGTCTTCTAGTAAAAATAAGTTCGCCAAGCATACTTTCCAAAATGTCCAACCGTTCGTCAAACGGAGTTGTAACGAATAAAATACGGTCACTTAAACTTTGCCGAAACCACCCTTAAACGACATTTCGGACAAAAGTACCATACTTAACCTATATTTTTCTCCATGATCGAGACCTCTAGGATAAAAACTTAAATTCTAAAACTTTGAGATAATGATACAAGCTTCCCAAAACCGTTGAGTCGTTTCCTAACACTCGACGTGCACCATTTTACGACTAGCTTTTCAAGGCTACTTAGTCACTTTCATGAATTTTTCAAAAGACATTATTTTACTGACGAAAAGTTATAATTTCATAATAAATCACTAAATGATTATCGAGGATATCATTTCAACGTAAATACATGTAAAGTAATTTAAGAATGGTCAAGACGTTATAAGATTATTTTTCGAAGCGATAAGTGTTATTTTCAAAAATTCACAAGTGGTATAGATATCATACTAATTGCATGCATAACATTACATCATAACTTATCATAGAGCATATCATTCATAATAGGTCACGGTCGAGGTTACACCTCATTTCAAGATTGCCATTATATCATCATTATCATTGCAACGGTGAGTTTTCATAGCCCGATTTATTCAAGTTTTACTTTATTTCAAACCTACGGGGATAATACATTGCACATCATTTTTATTACGATGCCAAGTATATAAAATTCATTACATTGCTTAAGTTACCTCATTGCCGCTTAAATGTCCCCATTTCATAAGCATGAACCGTTAATTTCATAGAAGCGAGGTGAGTGGATAGATCTATCGAGGTGACACCTCCATCCGGGTTGGTGGATTCCAACCGGACGGATGCATTTCATTTCATTATCATTATTTGAGTTGTTTGGCAAAACACTCTGTTGAGGCGAACATCATGATCAACAAGCTTCGTGTCATGTGCTTAAGCAATTGTACCATTTTGTGACATTTGTCATACATAATTTATACTTGTGGTAGTCGTATTAAACATTTACATAAACTCTATGAACTCACTCAACCTTTGTGTTGACACTTTTAGCAATGTATTTTCGTGTAACTAAGGCATTCACTTCATGGCATGCATGTGGACATATCATAGAGTCGCGGTGACGACGCGTCTCACATGGATTTAAACATATTTAAAACATCGTTTGACTTGTACCAAACTTATTTCCGAACATAGTAACTTTCATTTGGGACCTATCTTTGTAACTCGAATGTTTTAATATATCAACGATGTTCTTTTCAAACGACACTTTAGGTCGCTCAATATAACTCGTGATTGTGATGCTATGACAATCAATCCCGTGAATTCCATTCATTGCAAAATGTGTAATTTGGGGTGTGACAAGATTGCAATATGATGTTTATTCTTCTTCTTGTTGTTGTTGATTTGGAATCGGACCACTCTAAAAATTGTGTGGTGATCTATCTTGGTCTCGTTATTGGGATAAGCGCAAAGGGTTTCGCTTTTGACGTGAGCATTTCTTTCAAATTAGTGGTGCTTGCGTTGTGTTTACTTTCGGTTCGACACCAACACCACATAGGTGTTTAGTTGTTTGGTATGTCCCGGTCTTGTTCGCATTTCTAGTCAAAGCGGGTGTGTTTGAGTTAACAAATATAATGAAAGGTATTTCGGTTTACTAAGCAGTTAGCATGTGTTGGTTTTTACTTGCGTTGCTTATTTATTTTTGTCTTGGGTTATGGTTTCAGCGTACATTCTGATAAACCGGACTAACAATTAAGAAACTATGAAAATGGTTAAAGTATTTATAGTTAAGGGATATATTGCAACACATGAGGCATTGATTTATTGGACTCGTTTACGAACATTATGACATTTTATATTGTTGGACAAGGATTGGACGTATTGGATTTACGGTATTAGTTATTTGGACAAGATGGACCCTTTGGTACACGCGACGAAGGATATGTTAGACTTATAAGAGTTTAACCTATCTCGGACTGAACTATACAAAGCGGTCGATAAAACTAAACAACTAATATATACGTGAATGATATGTCTAATTGTATATTATAAATTGTAACATTTGACTAATTGGGAAACTTAATGATAAATTTTATATTATTCAAGAGTCGTTATGACTTGGAAATGTTTTATAAATGGGCACTTCATGCGAAATTTCGTAAAATCTTTATAAACTTAAATCATTTATAATTTCTTTAATATCCGAAAACTTTTCAAAACTTATACGTTTTGACGATATATCAACTATTTTGGGAAATATGGGTAAATGCCGAAACCTATCAATTGACTTACTTGCTGGTCATAGTTATGTGTCATTATGGTCTTGGTATCCTTCTAATTGTTAGGATTTAGTAAATCTAGAATATAAAGAGTCGGTCACCTCAAGTATATGTAATCGTTAGAAAGCTCGTAGTCGTAGATTATTATAAGTTAAGTAGTATTTTGTTTAAGTAACACCGTGGAGGACGGACGGGTCTTTACCCACTGTATGCCTTATCCACGGCCGATAGGTGGCGATTTATGTAAAGACTATATATACTCTCTACCTTCCTAGGTAGAGTTGGAGCTCATAATAAGATTTTCTTTCTCTCACTAAAGTTCCCTAAACCTCTAACTTTCTCTCTAGAACTCTTTGTACGCCTATTTGATCTTATGGTTTAGTGTGTTTATGAAGTCCAATATGTTACAAATGGTATCAAGAGCCATGATTTGATCATCTCTTACATATCTTTGGATTTCTAGTGACTTTTAGGTGGTTTTAGAGTTTGAAAAGTTTAGTGGTTTTGCATCATTGGATCATTTCTAGTGTTAAAGTTTGAATCTTGGGTGTAGTTTTGTGTTTAGAATCATTGTATGTGCGTGGGTTTTGATTTGTTAAGCTTGAATCATCGTGGTTGGGTTGTCTTTGGATTGAAAAGTGGTGTTTATGTGTTTTCTTGCTAGCGACTTAAGCCACGGATAAGTTATCTTGGTAGCGACTTGCTTTGTAATTTGGTAGCGAGTTGTAGTTGAAGGCCTTAGCGAGTTGAGCTAGCGACTTGTCTATTGAGACAAGCCGACAAACAAGACACTTAGTGGAGTCTCCACTACGGTAGCGACTTGGTGAAAGTTAGCGACTTGTACTTAAGTTTGTTAGCGACTTGGTGTTAGCGATTTGGTGCTTAGCGAGTTGCTCTTTAGCGACTTGGTGCTTAGCGACTTCTCACAAAATTTTGCTAGCGATTTGGTGCTTAGCGAGTTGCTCTTTAGCAACTTGACAACTTAGCGACTTGGTGCTTAGTGACTTTGTCAAAAATTTTACTAGCGACTTGGTGCTTAGCGACTTGGTTGACTCGCGACTTGGTTGACTGCATGTAATACGGTTTCTCTTGATTTAGCAAAATCCGTGAAATAATCTATTTCCGGTTTAATCATAGAGTTATAAAATCCCGTTTAATCATCATCATGTCTACCAAAGTTCCTACAATCATCTCCACTTGCTGTCGAGGATGTTCAAGCACCGGTTCGGATACTGTCCACCCATGCTTGATGTAACCGACTACGACTCTTGGGCTCAACGAATCGATTGTCTTGTCTTGGAAAGGAAAATGGAGTCAACATTCTCAAATCCATTGATGAAGGACCGTATCGGGTTGAGACTACTAGAGACTTAATTGATACAAATGAAGATGGAACAATGATCTATGGAATTGATGCACCAAAGACATATGATGAGCTCGATGATAAGGAGAAAAGAGATTCGATGTCGATATCGTGGCTTCTAACATCGTACTTCAAGGTCTTCCAAAAGATATCTACAAGTCGAACAATCACAACACGAAGCCAAGGCGGTGTGGGATAATGTCAAGATGCTTCTCTCGTGTTCAATTAACTATGGAAGATAGAGAATCACAACTTTATGATGAATTTGAACACTTCAAGATGAAACCGGATGAGAGTGTCTATGAGTATTACGCAAGATTCCACAAGCTTGTTAATGATATGAGGAACATCGAATGACTATGCCAAACATTCAATGAACTCAAAGTTTGTAAACAACATGAATCCGAATGGCACAAGTTTGTCACTTCAGAAAGCTCACTAAAGGATTGAAGAATACAAACTATGAGCAATCAGATGCCTTCCTTCTCCGAATGAGAGACATGCTATGTTTGAAAAAGGATTCTTAATCGGTTCAAAACCAACCGTGGAGAGACAAGCTCATCGAATGATTCAACCGCCTTCTACTCAAACATTGGAATCACAACCAAAGCCTCACAAGTCATACCTATGGGTAATGGTAATCACAAACTCATTCCCGATCTAATGTTCAAACAAGTCGATGCCGATGCACACCGAAACTTCATTAATCAACTGGCTCTCATGATCGTCAAAACATGAACTCTCTCCACACACCAACAACAACCTCGTAACAACATCTAATCCACACAATCGTGCAACCGCGAGATGGAAAGGTTATGGTGCAAACCCGGTTCAAGAAAGGCAAGACGAACAAGGAAGAGGTGGAGCTGGTAGAGGTTATGCCGCAAATCGAATAGGGAAGGAATGGAAACCGTGGTCAAGCTAAGCCAATCAAATGTTACAACTGTGGAGGTGAGGACACATTGCAAGGAACCGAACATCGCCAAAACGCCTCGAATGCCGAGTAATTCGTGGATAAGATGTTGCTTGTGCAAGCTCGGGATAATGGTGCGACTTTGGATGAAGAGGAGTTGTTGTTCTTGGTCGAGGAAATGCTAAGACATATGATGCGATGTGGATGAGCAACCAATTCGAAGATAGGCCATAATCATCGAATGCCTTTCAAGTAGCCGATTGTGATGCATACGACTGATGTTGATGAAGAACCCATCGCACAAACCATTTTCATGGCTAGCATTTCTTGAATGGTCTCTCCTAAAGTCTCTTCATCACCACAAGCTGGTCCATCCAAAGACAAAATCATTTCGAGGTATTAAAATTATAAGATGAAGTTTATGAGCAAAAGATACATAACGGCACAATCAATCTGTAATTATTGAGTCGATATTGAAAATATGGGTAATATCAATGTTGTCCCATATGATCAATATGTGAAACAAAGTGAAAGTGAAATAGTACCAAGTGATGTATCTTATGCAATCAATAATGACTATGCTTTTGACGAATACACCGCACGTGCCCCGATGATTCTCGTTATTTCGAACTTAATGCTTATAAAGAATGTGTTGCTATTTATGAACAACGTGCTAAGTTTGAATTAACCTCCCGTGAGCAAGAAATGGATGACCAAATGCGCATAACTATTAGAAAAGTAGGTTTAGAGAAGATGTATTGAAACAAGAGTTAAACTCCTTACAAGATAAGCTTTCTAAAACTGCTAAGCAAAAACAAGAACTTCAAGAAAATGTTAAAATGCTTAAGCAAGAATTCAGTGTTAAGGAATCAAAACTTTTGAATGATTTTTCTAGTCTAAAAACCTTGAAGAACAATCTTGAAAATAAGTTGTACGTACAAGGAAATACCATTCAGACTGCTCACTTAATCACTAAGCATAGAGTCTTAAGCGATAAGCATAGCATTCCCCTTGTTGAGGAACCAAATCCAGAGGTCATTAAGAAGGCTAGAAATGCTCATAAGGTTCTTTATGATGGCAATGAAATCCTTAAGCCTAGACAGAAACCTAGTTGCGTTGAGTGCACTGAGGAAGATAAGAAATCAGATGATGTCACTAGGGAAAAGATGAACAAGAAACTAGATGATCCTAAATGTAAAGAGAAGAAAATAAATATCACACCCCATGATTACAAGAAGGAGAATTGGATTTCCTTGAACATGATTAAGCCTCGACGTTAACAACACGAACAAGTGTTCGGAAAAGGATTTAGATAAGCAAAAACAGAGAATCTTGTTGTAACTAACCCCTTTAGGAAAATGCCTTCACGACTATGTATCCTCCCAATACACCAATGCATTTAGCTCCTAGGACTATTGCCACTAAAAGTAAGACCTTAATCACAATATGTTATTTTTCAACTATTTGTTGATTTTGAGAAAACTTGTAAGAAAAGGATCACACCCACCGGTATAATCAAGGGAAAGGGTTTTGAGCAAACAAACGAATGTTATTTAATCAAGTCATGCCTTTCTTTAAACAACTAAAAGATCATTTTGAAAGTCTTAAAAGGGAATGAACTTAGACATTAAAGAAATGGAAAAGGAGTTTGATGCAATGATAGTTGAGGTTAGTGACTATGAGCGAGCACTAAAATATAATGAGATTGAGAGGAAGAACTTGCATACATTGAATGAGACTCTTATTTCGTATGTATTACTCAAGATGTGTTTTCACTACTACAAACTGCTCCATTAATGCTTCTCAATTTCATGAATTATCTGTTGCCTGAAAGTCTCCCATGATCGTGTCATTGAGCTTGAAAAGACTAATTCTAAACTAAATGAGAAAATTGAACCGGATGATCACGACAATTTGGTTAAACATTTTTCTAAACTAGAGGTTGAGCATTTTAATTTACAACTAAAATATCAACATCTTAAAGAAAATGTCAAAACTTCAAATATCAAGACATCCTCGGATGCTCCGAGTTTGATGCGCTTTTCAAATTAACAAACGTGATGAATGATTCAAGCTCACCGTAAAACGATCGTAAAGTTGAAAGCCCAAATCTCTCAATTAAAGGGTCAAAAGAACAATGTGACAGCTCCCAACCGCCTCCTCCTTTAGATTCTCGAATTCTCAAACGTTTCATCTTCAAAACTTAGTAAATGCATTACAAAAGGAAAACGAAATTTTTCTAGAAGAAAATGAAAAGGTTAAACGTCATTTCAATGAGTTATTTGAATCAATAAAGGTCACTCATAACAAAAATAACGAACAAATAGCTTCATTGCAAAAGGAAATTGAGAATCAAGAGCCGGTAAAAGGAAAATGCCAATGACCAATGGGGAGAATGGTGTATCAAAGGTTCACTCTTGTAATAGATATGCTTTGTCTCATGAAATATGTTCCCTCATCTTAGGAATAACAAACTTGCAATTCAAACATATTTCTCATACCTTAAGGATTATCTAGAATGTCTCCGTGAGATTGTTGAAGAGGATAAGTTAGAGAAACCACTTGATAATGCAATTCGGCATGCATGCTTATATGCCGAACGATCTCAAGAACTTCTAGAATGCTTAATCACAATATGCCCTAAGTCCTTAGGTGAGAGAGTTAATCCTTTGATTCCTTGTTCTATGCCTAGTGCCAAGCATGAAATCCATTCAATGCCCAATGTAATGAATGTGAACCTTAGTGTGCCTTCAAGTAGTTCAGATTCCAGATCTGTTTGTGCTAAGAAAGCAAACTCTAGTGTGCCTTCTTGTGTTAAGAAAGTGAACCTTAGTATGCCTGCATGTAGTTCGAGATCCCAAAGACATCTAAACAGAGATGCAAAGAGTAGCAAAACCAACTAATGTTCCCATTCCTCAACAGAGTAATCATGACATTAAAGCAAGCGGTCAAAGTCTCAAGACAATACAAGGAATGATAGGACCTTGCAAGCTAAGAATGTGCATTGGAAGAGAGTAGAAGACCAACCTAGGAACTTTAAGTTTGAGCCGAATAAAACGAATCGTGTTGATTCTAGTATTTGCCATAGGCATACTGTAATTAATTCAAATTCTGATACTATTTGCAAACCTTGTAATGATGTCTACTTGAATTCTGTTTCTAATCATGAATGTGGTGTGAATGCTTTGTCTAATGTTGTCAAACCCCAAGTTAACATTGTCAATACAAAATATCATGCTAAGAAGGCAAAAAGGCAAAGGCGAAAGAAAGTTAGAAAACAGTGAAAGTCCACAGGAAGAACATTTAGTAAGATAGGTTATCAATGGATACCAGAGGCCATAAGATTAATCGTGCAATGCCCACTAGAAAATGGATGCCTCTTGGTAGAACTATTCCTTGAGAAGTGAACATACTTTGAATAGGGCAAATACGACACTAGTAATCGCATCTATTCATAATGATTCCATTGCTTCTATTTCGATATGGATGTTTCTATTTTCGATGTGGGTGTTCCAATCATCGTTACTAACCAAATGGAACCCATTCTTGCATGGGGATCCCAATTATCCGATTATCCATTCTTGTACGTGTTCAAATGCGGATCGTTCAAATCGCTCGTGGTACTGGACTCAGCCGTTCCAAGCATATGAATGGAGACCGGTCGCGCTCATGAACTTCGTGAGTAAATTCATCGGTTAGACTTATTAGATTCGGGAACGACCATTTTGGAGCTATTATGGGTTATGGAGATTATGTGGTTGGTAAAAGTGTGATTTCCGTGGTATATTATGTGGAAGGTCTTGGTCACAATCATTTCTCTGTTGGTCAATTCGTGATTCCGATCTAGAAGTGGCTTTTAGAAAACATTCTTGTTTCATTAGATAGCTTGATGGTGTGGAATTATTAAGAGGTACTCGAGGTTCAAACCATTACACCATCTCTATCGACGACATGATGAAGTCCTCTCAATCGCTTACTATCAAAGGCTTCTAAAACAAAGTCTTGGTTATGGCATCGTCGTCTCAATCACTTGAACTTTGGTACCATAAACAACCTTTCCGTAAAGGATCTTGTCGAGGTTTACCCAGTTAAAATATGAAAAAGATCATCTTTGCTCGACTTGCCAATTGGGAAAAAGCACGAAATATGCCCACAAACCAAAACCCACAAACTCGTAATGGAAGTTCTTCATACCCTTCATATGGATCATGCGGACCAATGAGAGTGCAAACGATAAATGAGAAGAAATACATTCTAGTAGTTGTTGATGACTACTCTCGATTTACTTGGGTAAAGTTTTTGAGGACAAAGGATGAAACTCGGATGTCATCATCAAACTAATCAAACGACTTGTGTTCGACTCAACAATACTTTCGTAATTGTTTGAATGACAATGGCACGAGTTTGTCAACAAAGACTTAATTCGCTTTTATGAAAGTGTTGGAATCGGTCATCAAAGAAGTGTTCCACGAACTCCTCAACGAATCGTGTAGTTGAAAGACGAAATCGAACTCTTGTAGAAGCCACAAGAACAATGCTTATTTATTCAAAGGTTCCAATGTTTCTATGGGTCAAGCCATTGCCACCGCATGCTACTCCCAAAATCGTTCCTTATACACACCTCTCATGGAAAAACTCCATATGAACTTGTTCATAAACGAAAACCTGATCTCTCCTACCTTCGTGTGTTTGGTGCTTTGTGTTATCCAACAAATGAAGGTCAAGATTAGGTAAATTAAGAGCAAAGGCAGATATTGGAGTTTTTGTTGGGTATGCACCAAACAAGAAGGGTTACCGAATCTACAACAAGAGAACCCGAAATATCATGGAAACAATTCATGTTACGTTCGATGGTGACCGGTCAAATGGCTCTGGACAACCCGATTCTGGACCCGCACTTCAAAACAGTCCCATTGGTTCATCCTTGTACCAAATTTCTCTCCAACTATTCCATATGTACCTCCAACTAAAGATGATTTGAAGAAATTGTTTGATCCGATGTTTGATGAACTCTATGAGCCAAGTGCTAATGAACTATCAATTCCCACAATAGAGGTCGCTTATATCCCGAGAATGAAGTCAATCCTTCGGCCTCAATATCATTAAGTCAAGAAGCGCTGCTGATAACTCGCCTCATCAACAAATCATCAATCTTGAATGTACATCATGGAACTGCTTCGCATCAATGATGAAGTTAATCCCTTTGCTACCTCGAAGATGCTCCATTTGAAAACATATTTGCTCTCGAATCATCATCGAACCATCTTCTTGAGAGACATCGACTCTGCTACCTCGGTCCCTAACAACTACCACATTAACACCATAGAAAATGGACTCACGATCATCCATTAGACAACATCATTGGAAATCCTCTCGTCCGGTATCAACACGGAAACAACTTGCAACCGATGCCTTATGGTGCTTCTTCAACTCCGTACTCTAAGATCGAACCAAAAGATGTTAAAGCGCCATGAATGAAGACAATTTGGTTCAATGCCATGCAAGAAGAAATTCATGAGTTTGATCGACTTGATGTATGGGAATTAGTACCGCTCCGATTGTGCTATGATCATTGCTCTAAAATGGATCTTCAAAGTGAAACTTGATGAGCATGGTGATGTCCTAAAGAACAAGGCTCGATTGGTTGCTAAAGGATACCGTCAAGAGGAGGTATTGACTTTGAAGAATCATTTGCTCCTGTTGCTCGTATCGAGGCAATCGTAATCTTTTGGCTAGTCTTGCCAAGAAGAACATGGTAGTCTATCGATGGATGTAAAGACGACATTTTGACCGGAGATCTTAAAGAAGTCGTCACGCCGCCCAACCCAAATGCTTTGTGAATCGAGCATCCTACTCACGTCTATCGTTAGAAGAAGGCTCAGACGGTTTAAAGCAAGCTCCAAGGGCATGGTATGATACGCTATCAAAGTTTCTTCTATCTACCGGTTTCAAAGAAGGAGCATTGATCCTACATTGTTCACCGAAAGTCGTGCAAACATTTAATTCACGCTCAAATTTATGTTGATGATATCATCTTTGCCTCGACCGACCCCAATGAGTGTGACCGTTTTCAAATGAAATGGGTTCTAAATTTCAAATGTCGATGATGGGACAAATGTCATTTTCTTGGGATTACAAATTTCACAAAGTCCGAAGGCATTTTCATAAATCAATCTAAATATGCAAATGAGATTTTAAAGAAATTTGGATTCGATTCTAGTGACCTGTTGACACTCCCATGATTAAGCGTACGAAACTAGATGAGGACCACTCGGGTATCATGGTAGACCAAACGAAATATCGTAGTATGATTGGATCCTCGATGTACCTCACGGCTAGTAGACGGACATCTTGTTCATTGTTTGCATGTGTGTAGATTCCGTGCTAAGCCTACTAAAAAGCACCTTGAAGCGGTTAAACGGGTCTTCGGTATCTCCAAGGAACCATCAATATGGGACTTTGGTACCGAAAGACACCGGTATGTCACTAACGACCTATGCAGATCTTGATCATGCAGATGTCAAGATACTCGTCGAAGTACTTCGGAGGTGCTCGGTTTTGGGTGATAAGCTTGTGAGTGGTCTTCAAAGAAGCAAATGAGTACTTCTATTTCCTCTGGAGGCGGAATACATAGCCATGTCATCTTGTTGTGCTCAAATCCTATGGATGAGATCCCAATTATCGACTATGGCTTTGAATTCAACAAAATCCCTACATCTTGTGATAATAAAGTGCTATTGCTCTCTCCAACAACGTACAACACTCAAGAGCAAAGCACATCGACATTCGACATAATTTCATCGAGGAGCAAGTTGAAAGCGGTGTGGTGGAACTTTACTTTGTGAGGACCGAATACCGCTTAGCGACATCTTCACCAAAGCTCTTCCTAGAGAACGTTTTGAGTTTATTCTTCCACGACTGGGTCTTAAGAGCCTTCAACCGAAACACTCAAACGTCTTCAAGAGGAAGAAGAGGAGTAAAGGTTTCCTTCATCTATCCTCAGAAATATTTTTTCAAAAAAAAAAAAAATCAAAAATATTTTTGGGAGAAAGAGAAAAAATGGTTTATTGTCATTTCGAGCAAGAACGCTTTTGAAGATAGAACAGTCATACTTTATCTTGGTTTTCAAATTTCTTGCTCGATTCTTTAAACTAATCCTTACTATCTAATGAAAACTTGTTGTTTTGAAAATAACTCGGACTCTATTTTTTATAATCATCTGGACTTAAAAGTTTGTCAAAATATCTATCTCAATCAACAACTTATGTCATTGATTGAGGGGAGAATGATTTCAATTAAATCAAAATGTTATTTGCCATACAATTGTTTTCAAAAGATAATCATGCATGTTTATTCAATGGAGTTTAAAGTCTTAAAATCGATCCTTATCGGATAAAACGCTTTCATAATCAAGTCACAATTCTCCTTAAAAGCTTTCAAAATCAATTTAAATCTCAGAGATCACAAATCTCAAATGATTTGATAATTTTGATCGGGGAGAATTTGTGATTTAAATTGATTTAATCGATAATTCGGTAAATGGTTTTATAAGGATGTACAAGCTCTCCTTCCCACATGTGCCAAACGATTTCAAATTTTCCTTGCACATGTTGAGGGGGAGCATCTATCTTAAACCACAAAGATCTGAAACGTGATCAATTTATGTCAATGTGCAGGTTCCCTCTTGTATGTGCAAAACTCTTTCAAATCTCAAGACACATATTGAGGGGGAGCAAGTTTATGAAAACCTCGTCCTTCCCTTATATGCTTTATCTACCTGTTTTGTTTAGGGAAGTGATGTTGATATCTTTTGGAAAATGGTAATTAAAGTTATTCTTTCTTTTGCCTCCGTGTGCAAACGATTTCAAACTCTTGATGCACATGTTGAGGGGAGCTCGTGTTCTAAAAATATCAAAACAATTCGGGCACAAAATGCTTTGATAATATTTCACAAGTATCCGGATTGATTTTCAAATGGTTTTCAATTGGTTCCAATGGCGGATGAACAATACCAAATAGACCGACCAACTTTACTTTATGTATGGTGATATAAGGATGATTAAGTTAGGTATTTGTTCCCATGATCCGCTAAAACCGGAGGGATCTACCAGGACAATCAACTAGAAAGTGTAGAAGTCCTTGGTATATTAAAAAGGAGAAAAATGAGATATGGGAAGAGTGCGGATGAGTCCGAGATAGTCTTGGAATAAACCCAACACGGTTCTAGCTATGAAGTCTCGGTAAGCAATGAAGGGTTGAAGAATGAAAAAGAATTGAATGAGAAAGGGTGAAAACAAATAGCCCTCCAATTATTCAACCTTAGGCGTAAACCGGGTTCAATACATATGCTCTTGGTGTTTACTAAGGTAACACCGGTATTGAAGACAAGACATCATGGACCCGGTGATGCCTTTGCACTAAACTTCCCAAAGCTATTAAAGTTCCTCTTAAAAGGGCTTGTTTCATTCTCACAGGGAACCTACATAATCTATCGACTTTCTCTTAGAGATTGTTGATATTGAAGAAGGAGACCCTCTCCTAGTCTCCGATCTGGGATCCAAATATGCACAAATTAAGTCTAGAGCCACGAGATCATCCATAAATCTCATTAGGACACATTCAATGAAGACTCTCTGTTTCACACAATGTGGAAAGAGATTATATCTTGAGTCCTCGCATTATCCTTGTGGTATTGCGAACATCCGAGTGATATGTAAAAAATATTCACAATGAAGATGGAAAGCCTTCAGAGCCAACATCAAACAAGCTCTGGTAGGTGGCATGTGAGATCTATTCAATAGATCAACCATGTGACAACCGAACAGAAACAATGGGCGATTCAATCTTTTGAATCAATCACGGTTCGAGTTATGGATTGACGGATACCTTTGAAAAGCTGGTCATTGTGCTTAAAAACTCTTTTCTTTAGCACATCGACCGTACTGAATATTTCAAATCAAAGGTGTTTTATGATTGATAATTGATTTTCATTAAAACCTTTGTTGTATTGCAAAAACAATTTCTATTGAGCAATACATGATTGTTTTTCAAATCTCTTTTCATCAATCGGTGAATCTCTATTCGCCGGTTCACTCACTCCGTGTTGTCTTCTTTGAGACGTTCGGTTTGAGAACGACAAAGAGCAACCGCGAAACCACATCAAGGAAATTCTTTGGAATTATACACGATCACAGCAAGACTTGTATTGATTAACGGGAACCGTGGGCGTGTACCTCAATTCAACGAAAGTGTTCAAAGACACTTTCATGTGATTTATTGCTAACTGTTGTATGCGGTACATCCTACGTTTGCGGTGATCGAATGAAGCGGTCAATCCATAGCCGCATGCTCACACACAACACATTCATTTCCAAAGAAATCATGATTAATGCATCAATGACTCGATATTATCACTCCATGCTTCGCTTCTGCTGCGCAATATCATGAATCAACAAAGCTTCCGCTACTCGATGAGAATATTTCATGATCCGAATGTGAGCATGTCGGTAAGAAAGTCACAACATCACATAATACCAACACCACAATGGATATCTCGAGATTTCTTTTCAATTGATGATCTCAAAAGCGGCTCAAAGCTCATTATCACGTGGATCAAGAAAAGACCTCCACTTGGATTAACCTAACATGCAATGTGAAGAATCAATGACTACGAGCTTGAGCAAAGTACAACATCAAGAATGCAAGAACAATTTTAATGTAATATCTGTTTGTATTCAATATAAGTTTAATGTGTGTTTGAGGTGACCTCCTTAGGGAGATTGTTAGGATTTAGTAAATCCGAATATAAAGAGTCGGTCACCTCAAGTATATGTAATCGTTAAAGCTCGTAGTCGTAGATTATTATAAGTTAAGTAGTATTTTGTTTAAGTAACACCGTGGAGGACTGGACGGGTCTTTACCCAACGTATGCACGATCCACGCCCGATCGGTGGCGATTTATGTAAAGACTATATATACTCTCTACCTTCTAAGGTAGAGAGTTGGAGCTCATAATAAGATTTTTCTTTCTCTCACTAAAGTTCCCTAAACCTCTAACTTTCTCTCTCTAAAACTCTTTGTACGCCTATTTGATTTTATGGTTTAGTGTGTTTATGAAATCCAATATGTTACATAGTCGTTGTCTTCTAGATTCGAGTCTTGGTCAACTTTATTGACTATTCCTTATAATGTATTGGGATATACATTATGCTTTGGTGTGAGTTGTGTTTAGCGTGAGTATGTCGAGTCTTGATTTTCTTACCACCCCACGAAACGTTAAAACTAAACTTTTGAGATATTGATAACGGATTTTTTTTGAAACATTTGATACGAGTATTCCACGAAAACTAAGACACGTTGTCTTTCGGATATTATATTAATTCACTTTTTGAGACGTATTTTGAGATAATACGTATACTCTTAGGTCGTGATGATGTAGTACCGTTGTACTTGTACTCTTTGGATATCGACGTGCCTTCCTTCATGATTTAGCTGTGCTTGCTCCTAGATGCCAGTCTTGTTAGTTGTGATTCTTGCGTTGCTTCGTATCGAGGTGAGTTCATGGCCCCTACTTTTACTTATTTTTAAACTGTTTTGGGGGAGAATACATGCTCTTTTTATTAAATGAAAATGCTTAATTTATTTGAATAAATGATTGTTACTTGGTTTGATGAAATGCGTGATATGGTTTAAATATGTTTTATGTGGACACAAGTGCTTGAACTATTTTGGATTTGACCTGAAAATGTTTTTGTGAGCTATTACGTGCTAGGTTAAGATTAGAAACCCAAGCGTTGTTATGAATTGTTACATCCGGCTCGGGATGGTGCGAATGTTATGGATAGATCTATTGGGAATGGCCACCCGTCTGGACTTTGGTTGCCCAACTTGCCAAGGACTTTACTGGATTTGTGGATGCACCAACTTGCCATGACGTATAACATGTCGATTGTTAGTGTGTTTAGAGATAGTCACGGCTCGTGCTATCTAGTGATGGTTTCATGACTTAACCTGCGTAATAGTTAAGCTTATGACACTATATTCGTTGTAGTCTTTGATTTTGATATGGTCCAAGTGGTTGTTTATGAACTATTTTCGTGGATAAATATTTTGATCTTTGTTAATTAGGCGGGTTATGCCTCGGTTATATTTGACTTGTTTATGAGAATTGATTTGCACTTGAAAACCTTGTGGTCCACCTTTCTATTCTTTTGCTTAAAGGTAAACCTTGTTTTCGCGACATTGTGGGCGTCACAATGATCGAAAGAATCTTTTGAACTCGCCATACTTTTATGAAAACCTATGAACTCACCAACCTCGTGTTGACACTTTTAGCGTGTATTCTCAGGTATTGAAGCGATTGTTTACTTTTGGAGGCGCTTCGGCAATGGCATGGCATGGTCATAGACGACTCTGATATTTGTATTTGGGGACCGCTTATTTATTATGGGTCTATTTCCGTATTAAATTTTATTGTAAACATTGATTTTATTAAATAAATGAGTTTTCTTAAGAAAAGCCTTTTATTCTATGCTTGTGTTGTGATACCGATTAGTAGCACCCAAAACTTGTATGCTTCCGCTAAAACCCAATTTTGGGGGTGTTACAATTTACATATAATTATAGTTATAATTATATAAACAAAGTAGCAGTCAATAGCAAGCATCCATACAACCATCAACTATACCTCATCAAAACACAAAAAAAACTTCCAAAGCTTCCTATTCTCCTTCTTGAGACTCATCAACTTCATCCAAATCTTCCAAGAACTCCTCCTTCTCCGACATACTCCGACGACATAGCACCAAAAGGCGAGCCAAGAAATCAATCTTCCTTGATCCTTCAACTGTATCTCACGAAGGCAAACTCACCAGATTCTTTGCCATGACATTGAAACGAGTAAACAATCTACCGACCTCATCGATTATACATTCTTTTTGTGCAACATTTCCCTCGAATCTCGCTCTCTCTCCCATCCACTCGATCAACTTTTCTCCTCTGCTATGTCTTGCAATATCAACAACATGAAAGCATCATTGAGCTTGCGGATTCGATGGCGGCTTTCATCTCATCGATATTAGGTGTGGAAGACATTTTGTGTGTTTAGGGTTAAAATTATTGATAGTTGTGTGTTTAGGGTGAAAATGATTGATACTTGTGTGTTGATTTTATGGTTAGGTAAGTATAAATAATTACAATGTACCTCACAATTTGCACAAATAATCACAAAAAAACACTTAAGAGGCATCGGAAAATTTATTTTGGGTGTTACTGTAGCCCTTTCATATTCTTCCATGCATAAATGTGATATGTAATAGTTCAAAAAAAAAAAAGTGATATGCAGGAGTATTTAGGAAGATATCTAATATTGCAATTTAAACCCTTCATTTTTTCATTGGATCTAAACCAGCCCCTATATACTAGGGGTGTTCACGGGGCGGTTCGGCTCGGTTCGGTTAGAGATTTTAACTATCCATCACGGGCGGGTAGTTCATTTTACTATCAAAACCGAACCGTACTAGGCGGGTAACCGGACATGCGGGTATTCGAAATGAGCGGTTACCAGCGGTTCGGGTCACGATTAACCATTCAAAAAAATTAATCGAATTGAATCGGGCGAACAATAACATAAATTAGAGCGTAACATGTCATTTTAGTAAAATTAAATAACATTAAAGATATTAGAATAATAGTAATGTTGTTGTCATAATAGCAACATTCAAATTACCATATCTAACAAAATAACTAATACTAATTATTTGGCGTTTATAGATTATCATATGTAATTCATGGACGTTAGTAAATGATCAAATTAGATAAGTAAAAATGCATTATATGATAAAAGTAGTGCAATAATATAGTTAATACTTGTACATTTTATGAATGGTTTGTTAAAACTTACATGTATATTATCTGCGGTTCGGTTCGGGTAACCACGGATAACTAAAAGTAAAACCAAACCGAACCGTGATAAGCGGGTTTTCGGTTTCGGGTTATCTCGATTCAGTTTCTTCGGTTATCGGTTTTTAGCGATTTCGGATTGAGCGGATCGGCTCGGTTTCTCGGGTTTCTTGAACACCCCTACTATATACACAGTTTAAATTTAAATTAATGACTAAACATGTCTAAAAGGTTTATTATCTCAACTTCTTAAAATTTATGTCAACTGCAATACATCGACCAAAATCAAAGTTAGTCATCTTTACAATGTAGCAAATTGACCAAAATCAAAGTTAGTCATCATTACTTTGTAGTCATCTACAGTTGAACTGAAGAAGACTAATCTTGCTTTATAGACACTACAACTTTGGCAAACAATGAATGCGGTGGTTATTAATTTGCGAACCATGCAAATTTGCATAACAAAACCCACGTAAACATTACCTGAAAAGGTTACAACAACATTACGCAACAAGAATTTACCTCCGACCTATTGTGTAATCAAAATTACTACCGTAAAGACCAAGATGATAACAACTCAACAAGAATTTACCTCCGACCTATTGCGTAATCAAAATTACTACACGTTTTTGTCTGTTTTTATACGTTTCCGTTTTTGTTTACATGTTTTCATCCGTGTTTACACGTTTTCGCTAGTTTTTTCATATTTTCGTCCGTTTGAATACGTTTTCATCTGTTTTACATATTAACGTACATTTTCAAACGTTTCATACATTTTCATATGTTTTACATATGTTTTCGTCCGATTTACCCCGTTTTCATCGTTTTTACCCATTTCGTATGTTTTAAGAATGTTTCAACCGTTTTCAAAGGTTTTCTTACACTTTATACGATTAAATACGTTTATTGATTCGTCTCTTTGTGAGTGGTGAAAACACAATATCAATATATCAAATTAACCGTAAACCCGACAAATTAACCTTTTAGGAAAGGGTTAACGTGCCAAATCTCACGGGTGTGATAAAAGTGATACGGAAAAGTGATTTCTCGGTCGTGTCCCAACGAGGTGTGAATGGAAGGATTCGTTGAGTTTTGTGATTTATAACTTGAATTGGTTTTGATGATTTGTTGATTTGAATTACGTTTTCTACAAATTAATTAACGGGAAGGTAATTAAGGGGAAACCTAGTAAACTACAAATTAACTATTACTAAGCCTAAGGAGTGATAAAACGAAGCTAAACTAAGTCCTAGGGTGCTAAAACTAAAAAAAACGTAAAAAACCGGCAACCACCCGAGCCAAAAACGTAAAACTTTTGCAATTTAAGGGCTACGGGTGTGAAATCAATTTTCCTACGTTCTATTTGACTAAAAATAATTTTAGGAAAAAGCCGGAAATTTTTTTCGACTTTTAAATTAATTACTACGAATTAAAAACTAATTTAATCTAATTAATTAATTAAAAATACTAAATTAATTTTGAAAAATCTGAAAAATTAACAAAGAGTACTTTGCTTTTACTCGTCCTAAGAAAAATAAGAAAAGTGATGAGTGCTTTGTGAAATAAGCAGAAAATAAGCACAAGAGCTTAAAAGGGTAAACTGCCAACTGTCCTTAAGGTTTTAATTGTGCAACATATGACAGAAAGAAGTCCCAAGGGCAGTTGGTAGTGGGTGTTGGGATTGTGGTCGTGTGCTGAACAGGTTAGAGGTCTCAGGTTCGAATCCTGGCCTCTAGTTTTTTGTAAAACATTTTTTTTTGAAATTTTCTTTTTTTGGAGTTTAAAGATGCAGCAAAATTAAAGACTTTTTGTGAAAACTTTTTCAAAAAAAACTTATCAATAAGTCGGGTTTATCGACTTGTTCTTAACAAAGTTGCTAAAACAAAATCACAAGCTTTGAAAACAAAGTACCAAACACCCTAAAGCGGTTTTAAGCACAAAATAAGCTAAACAAGCACTATATAAGCAAAGTGAATAATCATTTAAGCCAAAACATGCAATCGATAAGCTACAATTAAGCAACAACAAAGGGAAAGCAGTTGGAATAATTGCTACACTAAAGGGATTCTTAAAACTAAAAGGAAAAATAAGCAATGGAAAAGTTGGAATAAGCTCCTAATAAGCAGAAATAAGCTAATCCTATACTAACTATTCTGAGTGGCAACAAGAATCCTAGAATAAGCTAACTAACAATCCTAATAAGCACTAAAACAAAAGAGACATAGTCATGGGGGACTGCAAAGAAAACAGCACAAGGGACTGTTTGGAGCTTATTTTGGATAAGCTAGAGGGGGAGATGGCTTCTGAGCCTAAGGAGTCCACCAACCCAACTTACTTTTGCCCCCAATAGATGGGCTGAATAAGCTGCATAAAAAAAATGAGTCTGGTAGAGTACACAGGCAAAAAAAGATATATTCCAAATGATCCACTTTAAACCATTAGCAGACCCACTAAAACATTTTTTTGATTTTTTCTCTTTTGACCCAAGTTAGATAAGCTACTGAACTTGTTATTTTTATTTTTTTCAAATTTTTGTCACAACCTAAACTTGGCTTAAACTGCTATGTAAAACCTGAGAAAACTCATTTTTTTTTTTCTTTGAAACAGATGAAACTCCAAACTAGTGAAATCTTGTAAGATAGTTTTCCGACTCTTAGAACTAGACTTAAAGACTCAAAAAGAGTTTGACTTCGCTGTTCAAAGTGGGTAAAAACCATTTTGACCCATTTATCCCACTTAAACCAAACACCCTTTCTTGAAACAAAATTCTGTAAACTGTTTTAGAACTTAGAAGTAAAAGCTAAATTATAACTCAAAACAAATCTTGATTCACTAAATAAGTACTTGAACAATGTAACAGTTAAGTAAAAAAAAAATTGCTTTCATTGATTAAAAACAAGATAGTACAATAGAACTTGAAAACAAAAATAAAAACTGATTTTTTTTAGAAAAACTAAGACTGCCTTATCAAATGGCATACAATGTCTATTTATACTAAAAGCTAGGTCTTCAATTTCTCTTTGTGTGCTACTTGTGTGAGGTAAACCATCTGCAGAATCAAATTGTGCTTTCTCCCATCAATCCTGGCCATTGATTAAGTAGGTACAATTTAGAAGCAATTAAAGCCATCTGTTGGTGTCTTTTAGACAAGGATTGCCAACTTGGCACATCTTGGGGAAGGGTGAGGGAGCTTAGTGGTTTTGGGATTTGGGGAAAACTGGTTAATAGGATGGTGTGAAGGTTGAGTGTTTGGGGCAAAGGGAATCTGGATAATGGGTGAGTTTCCTGGGTTGGAGAGAAAGCAGGAAGAAGGTGGGTTTTTGGAGGGAAAAGGTAAAGAAGAAAGAAAGGTCGTGGGTCGTTTTTATTATTGGTGAAGGGTTCAATGGAAGGGGTTCAAGTGGGAATGGAAGGGGGTTCTAAAAGGGATAAGGAAGGGTTTAATATAAAAGGGTTTTTAAGGTAAAATGGTATTGTTTTGGATTTTTGGTTTTGACGGGCAAAATGGTCATTTGGGTTTCGGGGAGAGGGTAATTCGGTAATTTTGGGTTCTTAGTTAGGTTTTAAGACGGTTTTCCCAAACCCACTCTAAAAACGTGTCCGGGTCTACAATTGATCAACGATCGTAGAAAATCACATCTCGGCACCTATTCTCAAAGACTTTTATGATTTCATTTCGATTTTGTTCGTTTTAGCTCTGTTTTCAATCCTTTTGTACCGCAAGACATAAAACACACTCGAGGATATTTTCGACATATTTTGATCGTATTTGGGTGTTTTTAGCCGTTTTGTGGTCTTAGATGGGTAAAAATGATGAGTGAATAAGCACTCATCATTTATACACATTTTCTTCTGTTTTAATACGTTTTGGTCCGTTTTCTTACGTCTTTGTCCCTTTAAATCGCTTTTATCGTTTCCGCTTTTGTTTCTGGGTTTTCGTCCGTGTTTTCACTTTTATTTGGTTTTTCATCTTTTAGTCCGTTTGTATAACTTTTACACATTCGGCCGATTCAAATTGCTTTGCATGTTTTCGTCCGATTCACCTCGTTTCATCCTCTTTACCCATTTTCGTATGTTTTAAGAAATTTTCAACCGCTTTCATAGGTTTTCTTACACTTTTACAGATTCGCACGTTTATATCGTTTTCTTATTTTAATACGTTTTGGTCTGCTTTTCTTACGTCTTTGTCCCTTTTAATCGCTTTTATACGTTTCGCTTTTGTTTCTTGGTTTTCGTCCATGTTTGCACGTTATTTGTTTTTTCATCTTTTAGTCCGTTTGTATAACGTTTTACACGTTCGGCCGATTCAATTTGTTTTGCACGTTTAAATCGATTACCCGTTTTCATCCGCTTTTACCCATTTTCGTATGTTTTAAGAATTTTCAACCGTTTTCATAGGTTTTCTTACACTTTTACAGATTCGCACGCTTATACACGTTTTCTGCTTTTAATACGTTTTTTGTCTGCTTTCTTACGTCTTTGTCCCTTTTAACTGCTTTTATACGTTCTGTTTTTGTTTATAGGTTTTCGTCCGTGTTTGCACGTTACCGGTTTTTTCATCTTTTAGTCCGTTTGTATAAGTTTTTACACATTCGTCCGTTTCAATTGTTTTGCGTTTCGTCCCATTTACCCCATTTTCATCCGCTTTTACCCATTTTATATGTTTTAAAGAATTTTTCAACCGCTTTCATAGGTTTTCTTACACTTTTACACGATTCGCACATTTATACACGCTTTATCGTTTTAATATGTTTTGGTCCATTTCTTACGCCTTTGTCCCTTTTAATCGGTTTTATACGTTCCGCTTTTGTTTACGGGTTTTCGTCCGTGTTTGCACGCTACCGGTTTTTTCATCTTTTAGTCCGTTTGTATAATTTTTACACACATTCGTCTGCATTTCAATGCTTTGCACGTTTTCGTCCATTTACTCAAACATTATGTTTGTAGGTTGCTAATTATGGAAGCCATGGCTTAAAATCTAAATAATTTTGTGTCAACTCAAGAAGCGAACTTAATTATCCATTTTCGCTTTAAAACCATATGTGTCAACCCAAGAATCAAGCTTAATTTCGTGTCAACCCAAGAAGCGAACTTAATTCATAATCGGTTTCGGTTCGCTTTGGTTTAATTATAGTTTGGTTCGTTTCGGTTTCGTGTTGACCAAAATAAAAATATAACCGATTTAACGAAACAAAACCCGATAACCGAACGAATCAACACCCCTAATTTATAGTCATAGTTTAAAAAGGAGGACTTAGTTTGCCGTTTTTAAACATTAGGTCCTTAGAGATTGGTGGATCTTAGGGATGACGGGGAGGCTACGAGGTCTAAGTCGCAGGGGTTGAATGATCTCATTACTCAATCTTAGGAGGAAATCGATACCAAGGAAGAACAAATTCAAAGCGATGAATGGTTGAAGGTTTCTCGCTATGGAATGGGATGTTTTCTTTTGCTCTAGTGTCATCTATTTATGTCTAATGTCTAATGTCTTGGTTTAATGGGATGGTATGTAGATATATTAACAATGGAATATGTATGGATCTTTTGATGGTTTATCCATACGAAAGCTATATATGTTTGTTAATATAAGTAATGTGTTCGCTAGTTTGTTTCATCTTTTTTTCATGTTGTTTTGAATTTAGGAATTGGTTGTGGTGTTTAAGTTCATATTCGCACCGGTAGAATGTATTATTGTAGGATTAAGATGTTCAATTTTAGATTGTTGTCAATTTTTATGACTGATTATGAAGTTTAGAATGGAGGCGTTTGTTCATGACAATTATTTTTGATTGAACCACTAGATTTAGGGTGTTTTGTTGTTGTTTTTGCTTTAAGTTAATTGCATTTACATGTTTTCTTGATTTTTTGACTTGCTGAGGATGTTAGAGCTTATCTAATTGCTTATAAATAGCTTATTTATAGGCTTAAAGTAAGGTCTTAGGGTCGCTTTGATGTATCGCCAGTTCTTGGTTTGATTGCCTATTTTTGTGCTTAATTGTTTATCTGAACCGCTTATTAGTTATAGCTGCTTAATTAGTTGCTTTAAGTCCATTTTAGCTTTTGATTGTTCATTTGTATGTGCCATGTGGTGATTTTAGTGTATCTGCGTTATATGTGTCTTTGACATGTGGTTTGAAGTAATATGGGTGTTTGGGACCGTGGGTAAGCACCATTTCGCTGTGGGTGTTTTGGTTTCAAAAATTGTTTGATTTGGAGCCACATTTTAAAATTATCAAATTTGGAGCCAAATTTTAGCCAAAATTTTTAAATTACTTTGGAAATTATGGTTTCAGTAATTGAAAAAGCCCCATCATTAGCCCTATTTTTACTCCAATAAATCAAAGCTTCAAGCAAAACAACTTAACTTCAATTTTACACCATTATTTACCAATTAAGTTTACTAATTTTCTTTAACACATTACTTCGACGAATCATGGCAACGCAAATCAATTATCCGGATGATTTGGTTTATTACGATCGTGAAATGAAAACACTTTAGAATATGAATCGAGACGTATTCGGATGAGGGTGAGGATCTGAAAACAACCATTCAAATGCGAATGTTGTTAAGAGGGCATAACTAGGTTAGCTAAGTTTCGCAGGGAATATGGAAAAGCAGACGGAATAAAGGTCGGTGAAACCTTGATGCACCGGATAGGTTATCGTGAAAAACATAGCATTGTTTTCGAGTTTTTGGGTGATTTGGTTCGTGAGCATATAGGTGTCGAGATTCTAACACGGAGGAAGGTTGATTCGAAGCAAGAGATAAAATGTGGGACGAAATCACGGTACATATACTTTTTAACTAGTAGTGGCTTGGTATCGTCGAGATACAAGGTGTTAATAAGTTTATCTCTGCATTTACAGTATGTGCAACTAATTAACAACAATTTGTTAATCTTTGCGCGATATTTTGATGTTGACTTGACGGTTAGAAAGTCGATAATGAATCGTCTTGGTCAACTTCTAAGGAATTTCGAATGAAATTGATACGAAACTACATATTGCCCAACCAAAATACCCTTTCAAAACTAAATGAAGTCCCAAAAAAGTATAGTGCAATTATAAAAGCCAAGATTGGGTTAATTTTGTAAACTACACACCAATGAGGAATACAAGGTGTTAATTATTCAAGTTCAAATATCTTTACCTTTTCATATGTTTCCATATGTATTAGTTGTATACTATTAGCATTACTACATCTAAACGCAGTATGATTTTGTGTTGCAAGGTGAGACCAAAGAAAAGCTAAAGTGTCGCTTCCAAGTCTGTTTATGATGATACAATGGGACGAGATGGATACGCCCGTGTGATAGAAAAATGGTAACGATGAAACATTTGCACATTTGCATTTAATAGCATCATACTTTCGCTTATATTCGTTTATCTTACATTTGTATGTATTTGATGTTTATAAGATCGAGAGTAAAGAAATTGAACAGATGAAGAACCACCGCGTGAGTGCAGTGTGGTTGAAAGGAAGGGTGAAAAAGGCGGAGAATATCACGATGATGATATCGGATCGGTGGGAGAAAATTTGTAAGTTTGACTGCAAATTTTATTATTATGTTTGTTTAGTTATAAGTTAATCACATCAGACATTTAAAGCTGATTAGTTATAATTTAATATGTAGTGTTTTAGTTAATCACTCTCAGATTACTCAAAGCTGATAGTTATAAGTTAATACGGTAGTGTTTTAGTTAATACTTTTAGTTACAAGTTAATCTTGGTAGAATTAAATAACCTATTTCCCATATTGTGTGTGCGAGAAAACGGACGACAAGATCAAACAAGGAATCTTGAAGCTTGATCATGGCACCGATGCCATGACAGTTGTATTAGGTAAGGAAAAGGGAGGATATGCGAGAGGAGTGGGAGGTGGAGTAACCTACAAGAGGTATTTTGATCGCCTCGAATCGCACAAACATCCGATGAAAGAGTGGTGTTACTTCAAAGTGAACTTGATAATGAGGCGCCAACGCCAAGAAAAAGAGGCGGTAATACAAGATTTGATGAAACAATTGGTCGCCCAAAGGGCGATTGATCCAACTTCAACTCCATTGACACAAATGAAGTAAGACATAAGAAAGTAACATTCCAATCTTTTTTACCCTTTTAAATCTGCGAGTCTTCTTAAACAATTTATATTTCGGTGTCTCCGGTGAACATTAATCTTTTAAATAGCGGTCTTGTTGAGGATGCCGAACACGTGTTGTTTGGACGTGAGAAAATTGCGAGCATTGAGAAGTTCAATGGACTTGCAACTTTGGAAAAGGAAATGGAAATAAGTGTAAGTAATAAATCATCCCCAGGTATTTTGAATTCTACATACATGTATTATTTATCGTTAGGTCACTAGTTTTACAACACAAGCTTACTTAGAAAGAGATTAAGGCGATTGAACAAGAAATCAAACACAAACACACGATATAAAGACACGGTTATGCGTAGAGTGTAGTGAAAGAAAATAACTTGAACAACCAACCCTCAGTGAGGGTTATTACATAATATTATAGGCAAGGAGCTAGGGCAACACTCCTACTCCTTCCCTTTTCCTTATTGGACATGGGCCTAAGCTTATGGGCCTTCTACATAAGCTAGACCTTAAACAAACATAAAGGCCATAATAAGCTACCTATTACATATGAGTAACTAACACTTGAATTGAGGTTTAGGAGTGATTCCAACAATCTCCCCTCAAGTGTTGGTGATGAAAAACAGTGAAGGCGTTGATGTAATAGTAGCTTTGGCGTCTTCGACATTCTTCTTTCTTGTGAGAAGAATTGCCTTGATTCGAACAATCTCCCGGTGTAGAGAGATAGTTTTCTTTGAGCAGTTATGCTTTGACGTCATCTTTAACTTTGTTCTTTGATCATTGTTCTTTGTGATGAAAGTGATAGTATGTTGTTATCTCGATCAAGTCCGCCTCAGTGCCGCTCGCCCGCCATGGTGTCTCCACGTCATTCTTCAACATGCTCACACGCTCTTTGACGTTGGAATTCAAAGATTGATGAAGTTCTTTAAGTCTTAATTAACTTTGTAGATTCTTTGATTTGACGAAGAATCGCTCGACTGTTGTGTTGCTTTTGGATAGAACTTCCATTAGTGATGATGTTGGCGTGAGCATGAGAAGAATCAACAAGATCATCCCGCTCCGAGCTTCCATAAGAAGAAAACATTTAAAACGGTTAGTAATAAGCGGATTCCGCACTTACAAGTTTGAACTTGAGAGTGTTAACAACATAGTGTGAAAACACAAATCTAATTCACACAAAGGCCATTCTGAACTGGAGTCCCACAAGTGAGATAACGCGATGTGCAAAGTACATCTGATTCGAGATGAGTCATTGTACACCAAGCATCACCTCACGATCAGACCGTTTGAGACACACTAAGCGTAATCCACGGGAGTTACCGAAGTGACTGCCGTCCGTGGCTGCTTGATGTTGACCACGGCGAGTTTCCATTCAATCACCGAGGATCACGGTTGTGATCCTCTCATAAATGTTCTCGATAGATTGCTAAGATCATGAAGGACTCGATAACGCACCACTAATGCTCTTATTGTTGCACATCAAGTGATGAAATGTCAAGTGTACCTAAGAGATCTTTTGATGAATCTCGTGGCTCTAGACTCAATAGTGCGTTTTGGTTTTCCCGAGCGGAGACTAGGAGATGGTCTCCTTCTTCAATACCAACGATCTCTAAGAGAAAGCCAATAGTTTACGTAGGGTTCCTCGTGAGAATGAAACAAGCTTCTTTGAGAGAAACTTGAGTGGCTAAAAAGGTATAGTGCATGCGTCCATCGGGTCCATGACGACTTTTAATCTTCAATACCGGGGTCACTAAGTGACAACCAAGAGTATATGAATTGAACCCGTTATGCGCCTAAGTTGAATAATTTGGAGGGCTATTTCTTTTCACCCTTTTCTTTGCATTTCTTTTTAATTCTTCAACTCCTTCTTTCTCCGATTCTCATTTCTCCTTTTTATAATCGTACCTAAGGACTTCTAAGTACTAACTATTTGTGATGTCCTTGGGTAGATCCCTCCACTCTGGCGGATCATAGGACAGTTATTCCTAACCTTAGTCACCTTATCACTCCATGACTAACCTATGTTGCCATAAAACCAATTTTCAAGAAAATCTCTCAAAGGGTTTGTAAATGAAAACATGTTTGAACCATCGTGAGAGTTTTATCTTTTAGCGTAAATACTCCCCTCACATGTGCTTTAGAGTTTTGACGGAAATATGCACCGTGGGAAGAGCGCACTTTGAATTGATCAACTCAAGATAGACACTCCCGCGAGACACGGTTACGTTGCATAGATAAAGAGTTACATTGTCGCCTTTTAGGTGACAACTAGCTCTAATAACTACCTTGAAGGTGTAGACAAGCCTCGAAAGGTTGTCATACCGTCGAGTTCATGTCTACCAAGAGATTCTCGAATGGTACTTTCTACTCGGACAAGTCCTTTGAGAAACGCTTACATTACTAGAGAACTAGCTTGAAATTATTACCGTCCGGACAAGTCTTTTCGAGTTAGGCATCTCAAATGGACCTTCCAAGATAACCTTCTTTAAGAACTTTCCATGTGGCTTCTTGTTATTTTTGATCACAAACCCAAAGAACCTTATCACCCATTGATCGTAGCTTCCCGGAGTGAGCATTGAGGTCTATCAAGTGATCCACCTCATGAATTGGTTGTAAGGTTGTTGGTCGCTTAAAGCTTCACACATCTTGCGAACCAAGTGGGTTCCTTCATAGTTGATAAGGTTTTAAAAGGTACCATTTTGAGGGTCGTTTAAGTCCTTATTTGATCACTTTGTATCCGTTATTGCTTAATATCGTTCCTTTTAACTTTTTAGGTCTCTTGAAGGCAAAATCTGGAATGGCACTTATTTGGACGAAAAGGCGCGAATATATGAAGAAAATGGCCAAAGTCAAAATTGAGACACTTACAATTCTTATGAAGAAATTAGAAGGCGATGGCGTCGGTGCTAATTGCGACGCCGTCCGAAGATTTTTGTGACGGTTCGAACCCAAAACTCGTATTTTCAAGTGACGACGTCCGGTTGTAAAAGAGTAGGCCGTCGCTACTCGGGCGGCCTAGATGCAATCCAGACGACGCCGGAAGTCGAAGAGGACGGCGTCACGGACATAAGGTGACGCCGTCGCAAGGTTAACGTGGCCAAGACGAAACCCTAATGACGGCGACACGACGGCGTCATTAAACATAAGGTGACGCGTCGCGATATGTAATCTTATAAATAGAATCCGAATTTTTCGGTTTTAGAGAGTCTTTTGAGTGAAAACCTAAAACCGAACCTAAGGTGTCTTGTACAGATATTTTAGGGTTTTAAACCCTATCTTACATCAAGATAAGCATTTACTTCATTAATTCAATTATGTCTTTGATTATTTGTGTGTATGCTTGCATGTTCTCCATGTCCGCTAATTTATTTGTGTGTTTGCTTAGGAAGTATGAAACTTAATTATTGAATATTGATTGGTTGTTTCTTATCTTAGTTGATTAATGATCTAGTAATGCGATAGGTCATTCGTTGTGTACTTAATGCTTGATTCATCTTTGTGAACCTTAGAATATAATTACCGAGTAGTTGTAAGCTAAACCATCCAAAGAGTGCCTTAGAGTAAGAGTTTATTATCCCTAGTGGGTTTGTAGACGAGACCCTTTGGTAAGTTCAAAGAGTTAGGGAGAAACGCGACCACCGCAACTTTAGACACACAACGCAACTAAGAATAAGGACGTGACAACCCAACCATCAATAGGAGATAATTAAGGAGTAGTACAACCTAAGTAAACACATCTTTAAACTATCATACGAGCACACATTAATTAGACATAGACTCCCACAACCTTAGTTTAGATAATTAGATAATAGTAGAGTAATCGGTAGAAATACCACCCCCAAATCCAATACCGAGATTCATACCTTTCCATTTCATAAAATATAAAATACAAAAATAATGTTCCTCAACCTTAACCTTAGCGTAGTAACTCCTTACTAGCATTCCTATTCCCCAGAGAACGATATCAATACCCGTGGCTTACCCTAATTACTACACTACAACGATTAGGTGCACCGCCTAGGTGTTATAAAACTTGCTCAAAGAAAGGAAGTTTCCTTGACCCGGAACGACGCGTGTAGCGTTATCAAGTTTTTACGCGCCGCGGGAATAGAATAGCTAGTTAGTAGTCCACCTCGTTTAGGTTCTTTGCTTGATTCCTATCAAGTAAATTTTCTCATTTTTTAGCTTTCTCTTAGTCTATCCCCTTCTTCGTGACCTTTGTTCGTAATCCCATCACTTTTCATCATGGAAGGTGATAACCCACTACCATTCATCAACCCACCGCCAAATGACCCGCCAAGAGCCCGTACTCTTGGTGAATACTCGAGACCAAGCCACCTAGGCTATAGGAACACCATTGAGCTTCCGACCAAGCCCAAACTACGGCCCTGCGATCCGACACCATCCGGTTGGTGCAAATGGATGTGCATTCCATGGACTTCGTTCAAGATCCAAATCAACATCGAGGATTTCTCGAATTGTCGATTCCATCGACCTTGATGCTACTACTCGAAACCACGCGCTGCGTCTCTTCCAATTCTCTCACGGGACCAAGCTAGTAATTGGCTTGAGCGACTTCCCGCCGGCTCCATCTCAAGTTGGGATGATCTTACCTCTCGCTTCCTTGCTCAATTTTTCCCAACGGGAGAACCACTAAGCTTAGGAATGACATCTTGATGTTCCAACAACGTCAAGGTGAATCTCTCTGAAGCATGGACTCGATTCAAGGACTTACTTCATAAAGTCCTCATCACGGCATTGATCTTTGGCTCCAAGTCCAAATCTTTATGATCATGTCAACTTCCCACTAAGCGATCCATTGACCAAGCGGCGGTGGAAAACTTAGTGATCTCACCGCGGAAGAATCATGGGGTATAATAGAGGACCTCGCCTCTATGACAACGAAGTTGGGATGACCCCGGAGCTGCCCAAAACCGTTAAGGCAATCTCCTTGCCCCTTCCGACCGTAGGATGATCGAACTTGAAGATCAAGTTAGATTCCTCATGAGTTCCTACAAAATCCTAAGTCTTCACGACAAGTGAATCAAATCACTCTACCTTGTGAGTTATGCGGTGGTCCCCATGACACTCGTGATTGCACAAGGCTCCCGAACAAGCTTTTATGGACTACACCTCCATACGCATCGGACGGGCGGAGAGAAGTGGTATACTTTCAAACCCGAACAAAACAACTTAGGAAACTCGTACAACCCTCATGGAGAAATCACCCTAACCTTAAGTGGAACCAAAACTCAAGCACACCCCAAAGCTCATCTAGTTCGCTTACTAGGTTCAATTCTTTTAATACCGGAACCCCACTAATCTTGAGGCAATTGCATCTAGTTTTTGTCATCCCAAGAAACTCGATTGAATAAGCTTGAAGCCGATTTTAAGCAAAACAAAGCGATATGACAACCAAGCTTGATGCCCTCTACAAGCCTTCAATGAGCGGGAAGTTGGAGCACTCCCAAGTGATACCATAAAGAACCCAAAAGTGAATTCGATTGCATCGACTTCATGTTCTAGTTCACCATGGGAGAGTGCACATCCATGCCCCTCGCACCCGATGGTTCACTCGGTAAATGCTATCAAAAAGGGTTCCAAACCATCCAAGAGGTACCAAGGCCCGACACCTTTAGTAGAGCCTACTCTTGAGAAACCCGTTAGCCAAGAATCCAAACCTAGTTTAGAGGAGGAGTATAAGGAACTCCATCAAGAAAAACCGATTCTTGAAGTCTTAGCTCATGCACCTTATTATAATGCTTTAAAAGAAAAATATGAGTTAGAACTTAGGCTTGGAAAACATGGGTCCGCTTTTATGCGAAACAACTTACCTAAGAAGTTAGACGATCCCGCTATTCACTCTTCCGTAGACTTGGAACTTCCAAAACACTCGACGCTCTAGCCGATTTAGGATCATGCATCAATCTTGTTCCGTTATCCTCCATAGAAGCCTTAACTTAGGTAAAATAGAACCAACGGAAACCATCTTAGGTCTAGCGGACGGTAGTGTGGCACGTCCGTAGGAATAATAAAGGACATGGTGGTACATGTAGGAGAGTTGACTCTTTGGCCGACTTTCATGTGCTAGACATGAATAAGGACCCGACATGCCCATTACTAGTTGGAAGAGGATTTTTAGATACCGCTAGTGCCATCATCGATTGTAAGATGTCCAAAATAGTGGTAGGAGAGGGAGTGCTAGATCCGTTTACGATGTTAAAAAGCATACATACTACAAGGATGAGGAAGTCCCACAAGAGATAGGGTTGGATAGAGAGCCTTCTAGATATGGACCTTGGATTGATAAGAACATCATAGGCCCCAAAGACCTTTCTACCTAGATAAAGCCTTAGCTAGTCAAAGAACTTTCCAAGAAAAAGAAATGGCTAGGGACATGGAAGTGAACCCGCTCGAGGACGCCTTTAGTATTTAGGAAGATGACCGAGTTCCTAGGAAGCTTGCCCGTTAACCTTGTCATGAATAAGTGGAAAGTTGAGAAATCGAACACAAGTGGGATTGGGTAGACCGCCTAGTGATGGTAACGGAGAGGGCACATTAGGATACAAATCTATGATCCCGATGGTGAGAAGTTTGAAAAGACATATTTAACCGAACGTACTACTAGGAACTTGAATGATAAGTTTGATCCTTACGACATTGTTGAGGATAGACTTACGTATATCGAGTGCGTAGAAGCACGACTATGAGTCTAGCTACAAGACTCTTAAATAAAGAAAAGCGCTTCGTGGGAGGCAACCCATGCTTAATTGTTTGCTAGTTAGTGTCATATATCTTTTATTAATTGTTTATCCTCATGTTTAAATTTGTAATAATGCTTTATTTTGTTTTTAACCTCGTCTTAATTGCATATAAAGGTATTTTACATAAAGGATAAGTGTAGGGAGGATTACACACGTTTTCAAAAGAAACGTAAACATGAGAATAACAATTAACTAAAATATATTTATGTTTGTTTGTTCGAGTCAAATGCTTGTATTGAGTCATAATGGATGTTTTGCGAAAATTTTCCAGTTCTAAAGATGTAAATTTTCCAAAATTTTTCCGAAAATCGCAAACCGGTTTCAGGGATAACCGACGGCGTCAGATTGCAACTGACGGCGTCGGAAGGAGTAAAACATCGATTACTTTTTCTCGTTTCTGAGCTACTTATAAATTTTTGGAATTTTCCGGTCTTAATTTTCTTAGAAATTCTGTAAACATCCATTCCACAAGCATTATATCATAGTTTAAATCGAGTCTTATATATATTATTACCGCCGATTTTACGAAGGTTTCGTTTGTTTTCTTCAAGTGTGCGGTTTAGTTTGTCAAGAAGAAGTTACATAAGATTGGAAGGAGCTTTTCACGCAAATAATTCTTCTTGAAAAGGATTTAACCACCACTTTACACGGATCCTACCGAGCTAATCGGGGAGTATTAGTTTCTTCGTTTTAATTACCTTCTTTATCATAACTATGATACTTCGGGGAACATTGGGGACAATGTTCGGTTTAAGTGTAGGGAGGAAAATAAAACGGAACTTTGAAACTATACTTATCCTTGACTATTTGCTTTGTCCAATTGTGATTGTGTAATAAACCATGAGGAAATGTCGGTTAGGGTAATTTTGGCACCAAATTTAAATTTTTTATGACATATAGGAGTGGGCCATTAGTCTTAACAAAAGCGTCTCATGGATAGGAAGTTGCATGACTAGCACAAAACCCTTTACCACCCAAATTCCACCAAAATGTGAGGATCGCCTTAGATTAGTAGGAATTAAAGCATTCATCTTTAATTCTTAGAGTGTGAACCGTAGTATATTAGATTCTAGAACTTGTTTTGTGATGCATTCCAAGATCGCAGTGAGGCTACACTTGTGTAGTTAGGAATAACTAAATGATAAGAGGCATTAGGATAACCCTTGTTTGATACCGTAATTTAATTACTTCTTCCACATTGGTTGAGTAATTCCCCACACCCTTTGCGTTGTACTCATCTTTAGTACACGATACCCTAGTTAACCCCTCGAGCCTATCCTTTTCGCGGTTCTCGTGATGTTTCGTTTTACTGAATATCAATGAAGAGCATTGTTTACACCCCACCCCAAATATACACCTAAATCGCCTTAGCCTACCCCTTATGCACTCACTTTTAGTGCAAATATTTGTTATCACCCTAAACCCTTAGTTCAATTATCTAGTTGCTTGCATAAGTTGCTAAGTCGAGTCATATCCTTTGTATACGATTTGGGACGATTGGGATTCATGGAAAAGTTAAAGTTTATGAAATGACGGAAGGGAACGTTAAATTCAAATTCCTTTGTTTGCGTAATAATGTACCCCAAGTGTTTTGATCTTTTCAAATCGGGTCAAATTAGTGTTAGAGTAATAAAAACTCAAGTGTAGGGATGTGCCTATAAATCCCTATCATTTTGATGTTACCGTAGAGGATGGTAGAGTAAAAGTGTATGAAAAAAAAAAAAAAAAAAACATACGGGCTACCATCCTACATCTATCATTTAAATTTATGTTTGTTTGTTTCGTTACCTAGAGTTTTAGAGTGTCGAGTCTTGGCTTAGCAACGCCATTCTTCATATGCATTTAACATAGAGATTTTGACTTGCCACCACTAAATAGCCTATCCCACCAAACCCTTTGTTTCCCTACCGTAAGCCTAACATTACAACCCTTTAAAGACCTCTTTGATAGTCTTTCCTAGGTGCTTACGCCAAAGCGATGGAGGTTTGATCTATTCTCAAGCCTATGGTAATCTATGTACTAGGACCGGTTAATGAGTGTTTATCTTCCATTTCCTATTTGTTATATTTCATATATACACCCGAGAGAGATGTGAGTATCCAAACACCCCATGTGAGGTGCTAGTATGTAATTCCGTGCTTGTTATGACTTTTCTGGGGCTTATATGTGTTGTGGACCGCTTTGAATTAATGCTTCATGACCCCTAACTTATAAATTAATTGGTTAAAAGCACATTTGCTTGAGGACAAGCAAATAACAAGTGTAGGGATATTTGATAAGGTTTTAAAAGGTACCATTTGAGGGTCGTTTAAGTCCTTATTTGATCACTTTTGTATCCGTTATTGCTTAATATCGTTCCTTTTCACTTTTTAGGTCTCTTGAAGGCAAAATCTCGGAATGGCACTTATTTGGACGAAAAGGCGAATATATGAAGAAAATGGCCAAAGTCAAAATCGAGACACTCACAATACTTTGAAATTAGAAGGCGACGCGTCGGATGCTAATTACGCGCCGTCCGAAGATTTTGTGACGGTTCGAAACCCAAACTCGTATTTTCAAGTGACGACGTCCGGTTGTAAAGAGTAGGCCGTCGCTACTCAAACGGCCTAGATGCAATCCGACGACGTCGGTCAAGAGGACGGCGTCACGGACATAAGGTGGCGCCGTCGCAAGGTTAACGTGGCCAAGACGAAACCTTAATGACGGCGACACGATTAGCGTCACAAACATAAGGTGGCGCCGTCGCATATGTAATCTTATAAATAAAATCCAAATTTTTCGCTTTTAGAGAGAGTCTTTTGGGTGAAACCTAAAACCGAACCTAAGGTGTCTTGTACAAGATTTTAGGGTTTTAAACCCTATCTTACATCAAGATAAGTATTTACTTCATTAATTCAATTATGTCTTTGATTATTTGTGTGTATGCTTGCATGTTCTCCATGTCCGGCTAATTTATTTGTGTGTTTGCTTAGGAAGTATGAAACTTAATTATTGAATATTGATTGGTTGTTTCTTATCTTAGTTGATTAATGATCTAGTAATGCGATAGGTCATTCGTTGTGTACTAATGCTTGATTCATCTTTGTGAACCTTAGAATATAATTACCGAGTAGTTGTAAGCTAAACCATCCAAAGAGTGCCTTAGAGTAAGAGTTTATCATCCCTAGTGGGTTTGTAGACGAGACCCTTTGGTAAGTTCAAAGAGTTAGAGAGAAGCGCATACCCCGCAACTTTAGACACACAACGCAACTAAGAATAAGGACGTGACAACCCAACCATCAATAGGAGATAATTAAGGAGTAGTACAACCTAAGTAAACACATCTTTAAACTATCATACGAGCACACATTAATTAGACATAGACTCCCACAACCTTAGTTTAGATAATTAGATAACAAGAGAGTAATCGGTGAAATACCAACCCCCCCCAATCCAATACCCGAGATTCGTACTTTCCATTTCATAAAATATAAAATACAAAAATAATCTTCCTCAACCTTAACCTTAGCGTAGTAACTCCTTACTAGCATTCCTATTCCCTAGAGAACGATATCAATACCGTGGCTTACCCTAATTACTACACTACAACGATTAGGTTCACGCTTAGGGTGTTATAAAGTTGCTCGAAGAAAAGGAAGTTTCCTTGACCCCGAGCGACGTGTGTAGCGTTATCAATAGTGTTCCTTGATGGATGTTGATTGAAGTCATTTGTGTAGGGTTGAACTTGAAGACTTGGTGTTTGAACCATTTGTAGTGGAGGAATTGCTCCAAGTTGTGGAGTATGTTGTTGATTAAATTGTTGTTGATAAATTGCTTGTTGTTGATTCCATTGTTGATGTTGTGGACTTAGTTGTTGTTGTCGTTGAGAATAAGTGTAAGGGAAATAGTTAGAGTATGGTGGTTGTGACATGTTGAAAACTTGTGTAGGTAAAATGGATCTTTGTAGTCGAATGAACCTTTGTTGATGAAGTGTCCTTAGGCGTAGAAATCACAAGAAACCAAGTAGAACTTATGCGTAAAACACCTAAGTTACGCGTAACAAATAGAGTTACGCGTAGTTTTAGCTTCGCGTAAGTATGGAAAAGACTCTAAAGTTAGGCGTGACACAAAGTTAGGCGAGAAATTTAGGCGAGGGATTACCTTTTGCGTGATTTCTCGCATAAGCTTTATGCTTATGCGTAAGATTAGGGTTTGCCCAAATGATCTTTATACTATCACACGGGCAAAAGATATCCAAAGTCGACGTATTTTCAGGCTTATCCAAGCAAGAAAACACGGAGTAAACCACGAAACTGAAGATCAAACCACGGATAAAGTTACACGTAAGATTAGGGTTTTGATACGTGTAATCTTACTCGTATAGATGATTATGCCCAAAGATGTTTCTAAACCAGATTTTTGTGATGAGATAGCTTCAATATCACCAAAATAACACAAAAGTGTGAAACTTGATGAACCAAGTAGAACTTAGATCCACGCGTAAGGTTGAAAATTTTTGCCAAAACAAGTATTTTAACACCTTAAAGCGTTGAAAGTACAAGAATCTTGGATTAAAAAATGTAAAAAGCGAGTTTTTAAGCGAACCAAAGTAGCACGTTATTCTAAGCGTGGGACCAAAACCCACTTCAAGAAATAACGATTCACCCAACTAGTTAGGCGATTGATACCATTTGTTAGGTCACTAGTTTTACAACACAAGCTTACTTAGAAAGAGATTAAGGCGATTGAACAAGAAATCAAACACAAACACACGATATAAAGACACGGTTATGCATAGAGTGTAGTGAAAGAAAATAACTTGAACAACCAACCCTCAAGTGAGGGTTATTACATAGTATTTATAGGCAAGGAGCTAGGGCAACACTCCTACTCCTTCCCTTTTCCTTATTGGACATGGGCCTAAGCTTATGGGCCTTCTACATAAGCTAGACCTTAAACAAACATAAAGGCCATAATAAGCTACCTATTACATATGAGTAACTAACACTTGAATTGAGGTTTAGGAGTGATTCCAACATTTACCATGTATTATATATATAGGAAACTGTTAAATCTGTCGCATCTAAGAAATCGACTAGATCAAAACGAAAGGATTCTTCACGTCAACTTTCCGAATCACAAGAAAATGAGTCTCCATTAATAGTACTACCACAAGTATGTATTTAAACATTTTCATATGTTCTTTAGTTTAATTAATTCTTGATACATATATACATGCAACAAATTATCTTTTAGGTAATTAAGTGCGGTGTGGCACTTAAAGAAATCAACTATTATTGCGGAGGGTACCGTGTACAAAACCGATGGAAAACAAATGCTTCATAACAAACCACCCCAAAGGATTGCTATAGAGTGTCTATTGAAAATCTTTAGTGGATGCGGCATGGACACCGGATGTAGGAAATAACGTTTCAAAGCAGTTTAAGGATGCGAGGGTGGTTTTTATGCATGGCCAAAGGATCAAGTGGTTTTCGATGAAAAGGTACATAGATGCATGTGTTTTATAAACCTACATATATCATTCTTCATATTTAATTCAGTGTTTGATACACCCGCTTTTGTTTCCTCTGGTAACACCACCAAGTACCATAAAGCGGATTGGTGAGAACGAATCGCACCTAAATTACAAACAAGCGCTACGTCTCTAGTGATGCCATGCAAAAGGAAGCTAAGAAGATCAAGAGTCCAAGTCGTTAAATTATTGAGAATTTTATTATGTACGACATTACAATTTTATATACATTCCAATTTTATTGTATTTGAATATATTTTGAATATATTTTTATATATTTGAATTTGTTTTGATATATATTGATTTCTTATATGTGACTAAAAAGATTCATATAGTCACAATTATTAACACTTTTGGTCACGGTTTGCTTAATTCGATGCGTGACTAAATGTTAGAATGGGACACACAAACATAAAATTAATGTGGCCATTGGATGAGCAATAGTGACAAAACACACATTTCTTCACTTAAAACACCATATGGTCACACTTATTAACACTTTTGGCCACTTTATGCTTAATTTGTATGTGACTAAATACCCAAAAGAAACATGCTTTGTGTGACTAAATGTTAGAAAAGGCCACAAGACATAAAATTAATGTGGCCATTGGATGATCAATAGTCACACAAAACACACATTTCTTCACTTAAAACACCATATGGTCACACTTATTAACACTTTTGGCCACTTTATGCTTAATTTGTATGTGACTAAATACCCAAAAGAAACATGCTTTGTGTGACTAAATGTTAGAAAAGGCCACAGGAACATAAAATTAATGTGGCCATTGGATGATCAATAGTCACACAAAACACACATTTCTTCACTTAAAACACCATATGGTCACACTTATTAACACTTTTGGCCACTTTATGCTTAATTTGTATGTGACTAAATACCCAAAAGAAACATGCTTTGTGTGACTAAATGTTAGAAAAGGCCACACAAACATAAAATTAATGTGGCCATTGGATGATCAATAGTCACAAAAACACACATTTCTTCACTTAAAACACCATATGGTCACACTTATTAACACTTTTGGCCACTTTATGCTTAATTGTATGTGACTAAATACCCAAAACAAACATGCTTTGTGTGACTAAATGTTAGAAAAGGTCACACAAACATAAAATTAATGTGGCCATTGGATGATCAATAGTCACACAAACACACATTTCTTCACTTAAAACACCATATGGTCACACTTATTAACACTTTTGGCCACTTTATGATTAATTGTATGTGACTAATAACCCAAAGAAACATGCTTTGTGTGACTAAATGTTTGAAAAGGCCACACAAACATAAAATTCAAGTGGCCATTGGATGATCAATAGTCACACAAACACACATTTCTTCACTTTAAACACCATATGGTCACACTTATTAACACTTTTAGCCACTTTATGGTTAATTGCATGTGACTAAATACCCAAAACAAACATGCTTTGTGTGACTAAATGTTAGAAAAGGCCACACAAACATAAAATTAATGTGGCCATTGGATGAGCAATAGTCACACAAAATACACATTTCTTCACTTAAAACACCATATGGTCACACTTATTAACACTTTTGGCCACTTTATGATTAATTATATGTAACTAAATACCCAAAAGAAACGTGCTTTGTGTGACTAAATGTTAGAAAAGGCCACACAAAAATAAAATTCAAGTGGCCATTGGATGATCAATAGTCACACAAAACACACATTTCTTCACTTAAAACACCATATGGTCACACTTATTAACACTTTTAGCCACTTTATGGTTAATTGTATGTGACTAAATACCCAAAACAAACATGATTTGTGTGACTAAATGTTAGAAAAGGCCACACAAACATAAATATCATGTGGCCATTGGATGATCAATAGTTACACAAAATACATGTTTCTTCACTTTAAACACCATATGGTCACACTTATTAACACGTTTGGCCACTTTATGATTAATTGTATGTGACTAAATACACAAAACAAACATGCTTTGTGTGACTAAATGTTACAAAAGGCCACACAAACATAAAATTCAATTGGCCATTGGATGATCAATAGTCACACAAAAGACATATTTCTTCACCTTAAACAACATATGGTCACACTTATTAACACTTTTGGTCACTTTATGCTTAATTGTATGTGACTAAATACCCAAAACAAACATGCTTTGTGTGACTATACAGTGTTTATGGTCACTAATACGGATTAATCCAACAAAATTTGTACCTAATTAGTCACACATGTTACGGTTTTGGTTACTCTTTTGCAATAGAGACTAAAAAAAGTCAAACACGTGACCATAGAGTACCTATGGTCGCGCGACCTTTAGTCACACACGGCCAAATAATCATGTGTGACTATATGTATATCGTCACACATATTCGGTGTGGCCAAATCCACTTTTTGTTCTAGTGTTGACGGTATCCTTTGGCAACTAGTCTTGCCTTGTTCTTCTGTACATCACCATGTTCGTCAAGTTTCACTTTGAAGATCCACTTGAGAGCTATAATCATAGCACAATCAGGAGCTGGTACTAATTCCCATACATCTAACCAATCGTATTCATGAATTTCATCTTGCATTGCATTGAACCAGTTATCCTCAGTCATTGCTGATTTAACATCTTTTGGTTCGACCTTAGATAATACGGAGTTGAAGAAGCACCACAAGGCATCAGTTGCAAGTTGTTTACGAGTGGATACTGGACGAGAGGGATTCCCAATGATATTGTCTAATGGATGGTCATGTGTCCATTTTCTAAGATGTTCATGTGGTTGTCGTTGAGGAACCCAAGTAGCGAGTTTGGATCTCCGATGAAGATGGTTCAAGTTGGTTCAGAGCAAATATGTTCTCAAATGGAGCATCTTCTGGAGTAGCAAATGGGTTATCTCCATCATAGGTGCAGACACATTTTCATGATGTACACTTGATGATTGAGGATTTGATGATGAGGATCGTAGATCCGCGAGGGTGCTTCTTGACTCGGTGACATAGAAACGATGAGTTAACTACATTGACCGGGTTAGGAAAAGTACGTGGTTGGATTTGACCGATCATTAGCGAGAAGCTCATAGTGTTCATCAAACATTGGATCAAATAATTTCTTCAAATCATCTTCCGAAGGGGGTACATATGAAATTGCTGGTGAGGGATTTTGTACAAGAGAAGAACTAATGGGGCAACTTAATGAAGGTTGTGATGCGGGTCCAGACCTTGATTGTCCTGGATCCATTTGACCGGTCAGCTCATCGAATGTAACGTGAATTGTTTCCATGATATTTCGGGTTCTTTTGTTGTAGATTCGGTATCCTTTTCTGTTTGGTGCATATCCTACAAACACTTTAATGTCCGCTTTAGCTTTCAGTTTACCTAAATCTTGACCCTCATTAGTTGGATAACACAAAGCACCAAACACACAATGGAAGGATAGATCAGGTTTTCGATTGTGGACAAGTTCATATGGAGTTTTTCCATGAGTTGTGTGAATTAGGGATCGATTTTGGGTGTAGCATGCAGTGGCAATGGCTTCATTTCGAGAAATGTTGGAACCTTTGAATAAATCAAGATTGTTCTTGCGGCTTCCACAAGAGTTCGATTTCGTCTTTCAACTACACCGCTCATTGAGGAGTTCATGGAACACTTCTTTGATGACCGATTCCAACACTTTCATAAAACTCACTAAGTTCTTTGTTGACAAACTCGGTTCCATTGTCGATTCGGATGATTTTAACGGTCTTGTTAAGTCGAACCTGCAATTGCTTGATAAGTTTAATGATGACATCCGAGTTTCATCCTTTGTTCTCAAGAACTTAACCCAAGTGAATCGAGAGTAGTCATCAACCACGACTAACACATATTTCTTCCGTTAATTGTTTGCACTCTCATAGGTCCTCAAAATCCATATGAATAGTATGAAGAACTTCCATAATCGAGTTTGTGGGTTTAGGTTTGTGGGCATATTTCGCTTTTCCCAATTGGCATGTTGAACAAAGATGATCCTTTTCATACTTTAATCTAGGTAAGCCTCTTACAAGGTCCTTTCTGGAAAGATCATTAATGGTGGCGAAGTTCAAGTGATTGAGACGACGATGCCATAACCATGACTTTGTTTTCGAAGCCTTTGACAACAAGCAGATTGGAGAAGACTTCATCATATCTTCGATAGAGATGGTATATAGGTTTGTGCCACGTGTTCCTCTTAAAAGTTCCACACCATGAAGTTCTCTAACGAAGCAAGTATGTTTTCTAAAAGCCACCTCTAGATCGGAATCACAAAATTGACCAACAGAAAACAAATTATGACCAAGACCTTCAACATAGTATACCCTGGAGATCACACTACTTCCAACAACATAATCTCCATAACCCAAAATAGCACCAAAGTGATCATTTCCGAATCTAACAGTCCCGATGAATTTGCTCATGAAGTTCACGAGCCATGACCGGTCTCCAGTCATATGCTTGGAACAGTCTGAGTCCAAGTACCACATAACGATTTGAACGACCTGTAGTTGAACACAGACAAGAATGGATAACTGGATAATTGGGATCCCCATGCAAGAATGGGTTCCATTTGGTTAGTAACAGTGATTGGAACACCCACATCAAAAGAATAATCAATGGAATCATTAGTGATAGATCGCGTGCTAGTGTACGCATTAGACCTATTCAAAGTATGTTCACCCTTAAAGGAATAGTTCTACCAAGAGGCAACCATTTCCTAATGGGCATTGACTTAGATAATTTAGGCACAACTCATTAAGATTAAATTTGTGGCGGTGAGGCATCCACCGATAACCTACATTACTAAATTTTCTTCCCGTGGGTTTCAATGTTTTCTAACCTTCTTCCACCATTGCTTTCTAGCCTTCTTAACATGATTGTTGGCATTAATGATTTTAACTGGGTTTTAACAACATTAATCAAATCATTCACACCACAAAGATGATTAGTAACAGAAACGAAGCAATCATCATTACATGTTTTGCCAAAAGTAGCAGAATTCGCATTAATTACAGCATGCTTAGAGCTAACACTAGAATCAACATGATTCTTTTTATTCAACATAGTTTCATTCTTCCTAAGGTGATCTTCTACACTCTTCCACTAAACATTCCTAGCTTGCAAGGTCCTATTATTCTTTGTGTTGCCTTGAGGCTTTTACCTGCTCGCTTTGGTGTCACTTTTTACTCCTGTAGAGGGAATGGGAACATGAGTTGGTTTTGCTACTTTTTGCATTTCAGGTTTAGAAGTGCTGGGATCTGAACTACTTGAAGGCACATTAAAGTTTACTTTCTTAATACTAGGCATAGAACAAGGCATCACAGCTTTATCTTTCTCACATAAGGATTTAGGGCATGTTGCTCTTAAACATTCTAACAACTCCTGAGATCGTTTGGCATATAAGCATGCATACTTAATTTCACTATCAAGTGTCTTATTTAAGCTATCCTCTTCTACAATCTCTCGATGACATTCTAGACTATCCTTAAGGTGACAGAAATAGTTATGAAACATATGTTCGTTATTTCTAAGATGAGGAGGAATGTATTTAACAGTCAAAGTATATTTAGAATCTGCAGATGACTTTGATGCAACATTCTCATTAAAGACAAGTGGCATTTTTCCTTTTACCCGACTCTTCAGATTCTCAATTTCCTTTTGTAACGAAGTTATTTTTTCATTGTTTTTGTCACGAGTGACTTTCATTGAATCGTATAACTCTTTGAAGTGTCGTTTGACCTTTTCATTTTCTTCTAGAAAACTCTCATTTTCTTGTTGTAATACATTAATGATGTTTTGAAGATGAAAGTTTTGAGAAAATTGAGAATTTAAAGGAGGCGGAATTTGGGAGCCAGTCACATTGTTCTTTTCACCCTTTAATTGTGAAATTTGGGTTTTTAACTTTCTGATCGTGTTACAATGAGCTCGAATCTGTTCATCACGTTTGTTGATTTCAAAAACTGCATCAAACTCTGGAACATCCGAGGATATCTTGATGTTTGAGGTTTTAACATTTTCTTTGAGATGTTGATATTTTAGTTGCAAATCCAAATGTTCAACTTCCAATTTAGAAAGGTGTTTTACCAAGTTATCGTGATTATCTCGGTCAATTTTCTCATTTAGTTTTGAGTTTTTGTTTTCAAGCTCAATGACACGATCATGGGAAACTTTTAAAGCAACAGATAATTCATGAAATTGAGAAGCAGTAATAGAATACTTAGTAACAGTGTAGAACACATCTTGAACAACACATTGAGAGATCAGATTATCATTAATGATGTGCAGATTCTTTATCTCAATTTCATTATTCTTAAGCTCATGTTCATAATTATTGACTTCAACAATCATTGCATCAAATTCCTTTTCTATTTCTTTAATCTACGTGTCTATTCCCTTTTAAGACTCTCAAATTGATTTTTAATTGTTTAAAGAAAGGCATGACCTCGCTTAAATAGCATTCTTTAGTTTGCTCAAAACCCTTTCCCTTCAAGAATCTCTGTAGGTGTGATTCTCTTCTTGCAAGTCTTCTCAAAATCAACGAATAGTTGATAAACAACATCTGGTGATTAGGGTCTTGCTCTTAGTGGGAAGAGTTCTAGAAACTAAATGCATTGGTGTATTCGAGGATAGATGTGGTGGAAGCACTTTCCTAAGGGAGTGTTTGTTACAACAAGATTATCTCGCTTTTAGCTTATCCAAATCCTTTTCCGAACACTTGTTCGAGCGTTAATAGGGTTTGAGGCTTAAACTTGTTCAAGGAAATCCAATTTTCTTTAGTGTAATCATGGGGTTTGACCGTTATGTTACGCTTTTTACACTCGTGATCTTCTAGCTTCTTATTCATTTTCTCCCTAGAGGCATCTTCTAATTGAATATCTTCCATAGTGCACTTAGCATAACTAGGTTTCTGTCTAGGTTTAAGAATCTCATTTCCATCATAGATTACATTTTGAGCTGCTCTAGCAACTTTTCCATACTCGGGATTGGGTACCTCTATAAGGGGGATGCTATGTTTATTTCTTAAGACTCTATGCTTAGTGATCATGTGAGCAGTCTGAATGGTGTTCCCTTGTATGTACAACTTATTTTCAAGCTTGTTTTTCAAAGTTTTTAGGTTGAAAAAATCAATTAAAAGTTTTGATTCCTTAGCATTAAATTTCTGTTTAAGCACTTTAACATTTTCTTGAAGTTCTTGCTTTTGCTTAACAATTTTGTTTAGTTTGTCTTTTAAGGAATCTACCTCTTGTTTTAATATTTCTTCCCTAAAATTACTTTTTCTAATAATTGTACGCATTTGGTCATCCATTTCTCGCCACGGTAGTTAACTCAAACTTAGCACATTGTTCATAAATGGCAACTTGTTCTTTATAGGCATTCAGTTCAGAGATAACAGAATCATCAGGGGCACATGCAGTGTATTCGTCAAAAACATGCATCACTTGGTACGATCTCACTTTCACTTTGTATCACATATTGATCATATGGAACAATATTACTATTACCTACATTATCTATATCTGATTCATTAGTTTCATGTTATTGTACTTCGTTATGTATCTTTTGCTCATCAACTTCATCGTATAGTTTTAATACCTCTGAAATGATTGAGTCTTTGGATGGACCAGCCTGTTGTAGTGATGAGACCTTTGGAGAGACCATTGGTGAAATGCTAGCCATGAAGATTGTCTCAAGAGGTTCATCATCGACATCGAGTCAAATGCATCACAACAAGAACTTGAAAGGCATTTTGATGATTGTGACCTATTTCCTGAATTGGTCGCTCATCCACATCAACATTATAGGTTTTGGCATTTCCTCGAAGAAACAACAACTCTTCTTCATCCAAAACCGCCCACTGTCCCGAGCTTGCACTAGCAAAGATCTTGTCCCCGAAATACTCGCATTTTGAGGGCGTTTTGGAGATGTGCGGTTCCTTGCAATATGTCCTTCACCACCACAGTTGTAGCACTTGATTGGCTTTCCTTGTCCTTGATTTGCATTCCTTCCACGATTTTGATTAGCCACATACCCTCCACCTACTCCACCCTTTCCTTGTTCATACTGTCTTCCTTGCACAAGTTGCACCATGATCTTACCATCTCTGACAATAGCATGATTGTGTAGATTGGATGCAATTCTGATATCATTGTTAGTGTGTGGAGTGAGTTTCAGATTTTGCTTAACCATTAGAGCCAGTTTATTGATGAAATGTTCCATGATCGTGTTTCCATCAGGTGGTTTATACCCTGGATCTGGAATGAGATTGTGATTACCATTACCCGTAGGTATGACTTGAGATGCTTTGGTGGTTATTCCTACATTGGTGTATAAGGCTGTTGAATCATTTGATGAACTTGCATTTCGAGAATTTGAATTGAATTTTTCCAAGATCATTCGTTCAAACATAGCATGTCTCTCATTCTGAAGCAAGTACGCGTACAATTGCTCATAGTTAGTGTTCCAAAAACCTTTTGTTAACTTGACTGAAGTGACAAATTTATGCCATTCGGGATTCATGTTGTTCACAAACTTTGAATTTAGCTGAATATTTGGCATAGTCATTTTGATATTCCTCATGTCATTTACAAGCTTGTGGAACCTCACGTAATATTCAATGACACTTTCCCCGGTTTCATCTTAAAGTGCTCAAAGTCATCATACTGCTTGAGATTCTCTGTCTTCTTTAGTTAATTCGAACCGAGAGAAGCATCTTGACATTGTCCCAAACGGGTTTGGCTTCAGTGTTGTGATTGATTAGCTTGTAGATGTCCTTTGGTAGACCTCAAGTACAATGTTTGATGCCCTAATGTCCGCATCGTATCTCTTTTCTCCTTATCGAAGTTCATCATATGTCTTTGGTCTATCCAATCCTAATGTCACCGAGCCATCAATGAGTTTCAAGTATGTCTCGGTAGTCTCAACTGCACGCAGGCCTTCATCAATTGATTTGAGAATGTTAACCCCATTTTCCTTACCCAAGCAAAGATAACTCGATTCGTTGAGCCCAAGAGTCATAATCGCCTGCTCAGCATGGGTGGACAAGTATTTGATCCTCTCGCTTGAATGTCCTCACTACTGAAGAGGCGATAGTAGGTACGTTGTTAGACATGATTCCAGCATTCTACGGGATTTTACAATTCTTTGATTAAATCGGGAAATTGATTCTTTCACGGGATTTTACAAAATCAAAAGAACAACTGTAAAATGTAGCAAGAAGAAGTGACAAGTCTCAATAGACAAGTAGTAAACTTGACAAGTCGCACCCTACCAAATCGCTTTGACATCAACTCGCTTAAAAGACAAGTCGCTTAACACCGAAGTCGCTTAAAGAGACAACTCGCTTAATAGCCAAGTCGCATAAAATCCAAGTTGCATAAAGAGACAACTCGCTTAATAGCCAAGTCGCATAAACCAACTCGCTTCCAAGACAACTCACTTAAACGCAACTCGCTTAAGGGACAACTCGCAGAAACAGTCAACTCGCTTACAAAGCAACTAGCTTAGGCGACATCTCGCTTAAGTATCAACTCGCTTCAGAGACAACTCGCTTCAAACAACATACCAACTCGCTTCCAAGAAGTGTTTTACCGTGGCTCAACTCGCTTTGTACAATATTAAAAAAAAACCACTTTAACAATAAAAAATAACCCAACCACGATGATTCAAGCCTTCCAATTCAAAACCTAAACACATATGATGATCCTAAACACAAAAGTATAATCAAAATTCAAACTTAAACACTAGAAATTAACCAAATGATTCAAACTCTTCTAAACACTTTTACCCCCAAAAACCTTATGAAATCCACTCAAACCAAGAACATGAAAGATGAGTGATTAAACCATGGCTCTTGATACCAATTGTTAGTTATAGGATTTCACAAACACATCATAACACAATCATATGGGGCGTATACAATGTTTAGAGAGAGAGAGTTCTAGAGAGAGAAAGGGAAGAGAGTTGGGAACTATGTGAAACAAAAGAAAAATGGTATTGAAGCTCCAACCCTCTACCTTGTTAGGTAGAGGGTATTTATAGTTTCTTACAAGACTCGCCACCTACGGGCAGTGGATCAGGCATATAGTGGGTAAAGACCCGTCCGTCCTCCACGGTGTTACTTAACAAACTACTTATTAACATTACGTGACTACGACTACGAGCTTTCTAACGAATACATATTCTTGAGGTGACCGACTCTTTAACTATCGGATTTTCTAAATCCTAACATAGACTATTATCACATTCGTTCTATAACATTGCATCATGACTACTACTGCATATCCCTGCCTTACTTGCTTATACTACGTGCTTATACTTGCTTATTACGCATGTACAGAACTATACTATTTTCTATACGTAAGATACTTATACATATACCGTACTTGTCACAGAGCCATGTATTCTTCACATTCTCCTACCCATTCTAACACTGACTGATAAGGATTTAAAACGTACACTTTTAAGGGGTCATTTAAGCCCTTAATCGCCCACTTTAAATCCATTCGCTTAATTTCATACTTTTCACTTTTAGGTCTCTTGGAAGCAAAATCTTGTAATGATGCATTTTTGGATGAAAAGGAGTGAATATATGAAGAAAATGGCTAAGTCAAGATCAAGACACTCAAGTCGCTGGAATAACACCGACGGCGTCCCAAACAGAGGCGCCGTCCCTATTTTGTGATGACACGTGAGGCGAATTTGCTATTTTGCACCGACGGCATCGAAGCTTTGAAGAGTAAGGCGTCACGAAGACTTTTCTTCCCAGACGGCCTAGATCCGTATTCGCACGACGCCACAACAAGATCGACGGTGTCACAACCACAACGTGATGCCGTCCCAGTGATGACTTGGCCAAGACGAAACCCTAAAGGTGGTGATCTGACGGCGTCACAACTATAAGGTGACGCCGTCGCAGTTGTAAAATTATATATAGAAATTGAATTTTCAGAATTTTAAAAGGTAGACTTGTGGAGTAAAAACCTAAAATGATTTTGGTCCGGTTTGAATTGTATTTTAGGGTTCTTATACCCTATTTTACATCAAGATAAGTAATTTACTTCATTGATTTCATTATGTCTTAAATTGTATGTGTGTATGCTTGCATGTTTAACATGCCCGGCTAAATTTCTTGTGTGTTTGCTTAGATCTATGAAACCTATTTATTAATTATTGATTGGTTGTCTCTTATCTTAATTGTAATCGGCTTAGGATTGCACTAGGCCATCGTTGTGTTTTTAATGCTTGAGTAATCTTTGTGATTCTTAGTTTATAACCACCTAGCGTAATTGTAGGCTAAATATCCAAAGATAACCTTAGTGTTAGTTTATGAATCCTAGAAATCTCGTAGGCAATAACCTTAAGGTATTCTTAAAGAGTTAGGGATAAAAGCATACCCTACGACATTCAAAGACACAACGCGTTAAGAATAAGGACGTGACTATTCAACCACCAATAAAAGATAACTAGGGAGTAATAGTATCTAGGTAGACACATTTTTAATCATCATACGAGTACACATCAAAAGACATAAGGCTACCCCTTAGTTTAGATAATTAGATAAGTAGAGTAACCGGTAGAAGTACCACCCCCAAATTTAAACCCCGAGATTTTACCCTTAGCTTTATAAAAAAATATAAAAAGATAAAAAAAGTAATCTTTCTCAACCTCAAATCTTAGTGTAGTACATCTCTTACTAGCATTTCTATTCCCCTAGAGAACGATATCAATACCCGAGGCTTACACAATACTACACTACAACGATTAGGTTCACTGCCTAGGGTGTTGAAAAACTTGCTCGACTAAAAGGAAGTTTCCATTGACCCCGAACGTGTTATACACGCATAGTTTTTAGCGCCACTGCCGGGGAATAGAATAGCTAGTTTCATTTCCATCTCATTTAGGTTTCATTGCTTGATTCCTATCAAGTAAGATTTTTTTCTCATTTTTAGCTTCCTCGTAGTCTATCCCCCTTCTTCGTGAAATTGTTCGTAAACCCCACCACTCACCATGATTTGCATCTTTCGCCCTAGAAACTTTGTACTACCCGCTCCCAACCCTCCTCCCAATCCTGAAATAGAAAATGCAATCCCACAAAACCTTTCACCCGTTCACCACTTTGGAAATCACCTAGGGAATAATGAAATAAATTGGCAACAACATAGTCCTTTCTATGACTCGGATTCCGATGAAGAATTTGACTATGAAGAATTTGACTAAGTGTCAATTTTGGGGTGATCACTCAATCGCACAATCATAGCATGTATTCTATCATAAGCTTGGTGGTTACACAAATCTCCACCACTAGAGTTAAGGGCTAAACAATTCTCGAAGGCAATATGGGTAGACACGACAAAGGTTAAGGAGTGACTCGTCATTACTAACATGTCACGGCGAAGTGGACAAAATCAATGATACATGACCAAATCCATGGCCAAGACACCAAAGATTGCTCATGCATCACCTAGACACGCTTCATGACTAAAGGGTAGGATAAGGCATGGGATATATAATTGGTGTAAAATGAAAACAAGGTGTAGTCTAAATCTATAACTAAGTCATCACCACTCACCGTCCGCCCAAAGTTCAAGCTTAGAAGTCGACGGATCATGAAATGCAAGGTAGATGCGTCATTAGAGGACGTCGTGATGGGCACACTACCTTTTCTTCTTCAGTTGGTATAACTCCAACTCCAATATTCTAATGTGACCGAGGTGGCCTCCTCAATACTAATCAATAAAGCTCATACTATAGTGCTTATAACATCGCACTTTACAATATCATAAATCAATCAACTCTTTTTTTTGAACATAAAAATAATAACATAACATCCCCCCACTTGAGATGAACAATGGGAATTCGGGGGGTCTTCAATGATCTTCATAATTGTTATTGATGAAAGCGTGATTTCCAAACCTTTCCACTCGAACCTTGAACTTAGGCAAATGATGACTTCCCAATCACAAATAAAGACTACAGGGTAGGCTAAGGTGTATAGGTGTAACGGAACAATATATTGGCTTGAAAAAATGAAAGGAATGGATCAGAAGGGTGTATCTAGGGGTATCTTGCACTAAAGGGGAGTGCAACAAAAGGGTTTCACAAGGGGGTCGAAAAGTCGAGGTGACTAATCAATAGACTCACAATGGTAGGCTGTTTGGGTGATAATCCTATAATATTGCCTTCTAAAACCGAAAAGTCCAAATACATCGAGCTAAATCAACATACCTCGCCTATGGTCTCAAATGATGCAAAGGCCAAGTTCTAAAGTTTACAAGCTACCGGCACACTCATAATTTGGTGGATTTGGGGTAAAATATTGGAAAAGGATAAGGCTAATCTCACCATGTAATGTCAAGGGTTGTATGTGCTCGGCTAAGGTCTAATATAGTTAGGTTCGGAAAAACATGTCAAAATTTTCAAAATCGCATAATTTTTCAAAATAAACTAGAAAAATGAGGGCGAAATAAAGTTCAAGAGATAATTCTACTCCCAACACCCCACTTGAATTGTACAAAGTCCATTTTGTACTAGGCATTTAAATAAAGGTGAAGAGAAAGGTAGAATTAGAGCGAGAACTTCCCTGAAATTTGTTCCAAAAAGAAGAAGGCCCACGAGAAAGAACCGTGCCTTCATTTAAGCGTCATGAACAAACTTAAATCCCTGAAATCACAATACCGACAAGCATAATTCTAAAAAGAAAATAAAATGAAAAGAAAAAAAAACCTAACTCACTTTCGTAGGAATCACGGTTGCATTTAGCGAATGCAACAAGCCTTTTAAACCACTTGGTGTCCCAAGTGGACGAGTGAAGTCTCGTAAGGGTTTACAGGGAACACACCCACAAAGTTAATTTAAAACTAATACAAGGTTATTGTATTTTAAAATGAAAGAATTAAAGCGGAGGAGAGTTCGTCAGAACTCCCATGTGGGAGTTATTACCGTGAATCGGCAAACCCTCGTATAGTTTGTAGGAAAGTAGTTACTGGCATAACCACCGAGATGGTATTACGCCATAATTGGTAATGCACCAAGAATTCTAACGCTAAAATGTTGGTTACTGCGTAATCACCAAGATGAGTTACGCCAGTAACTCTATTCGTGATCAAAGAATCACAAGAAGAATTAGTTCCTCATTTCTTGCAAAATAGTTAGAAAACACAAACCCAATGAAAGGAAATAAAAACAAAAGAAAGGGATAATTCGGGTTGTCTCCTAAAGAGCACTTTTCTTTATTAACCAGTCTTTAAGTTAGACTCGAGAGCGGGCTCCTATGGGGTCTTTGGACATCCCCGACTTCTTCCATATCTTTCATTGAATAAGGTGGTCCCAAACATGCGGTGAAACATAACGAGTCATGGAGTATCTTTTTGTAGAAAATTAGCTCGTGCCATTGAAAGCGAAACCTAGCCTCTTCTTCCTTATCAATTTGAAAATACCCAAACTTTACTCGTAACCAATTTTCAAATGAGATCCCCTGTATCCTACATTGCTCCTCTTATCTTCGGTAAAACATGCCCATTCTTTGCGTTTGAGCCATTTAGGTTCGTGATATTTTCCTCCATCGCAAATCTTGCGATTGGGGTTATGTAGGCCATGCCAAGGTGTATTCATCGTGCATCATGACTGGTTCGCAGAAATGAATGGTCCAGCTAATGTCGGAGAACCATTCGCAAAAAGCACTATGCTCTTGTAACCACTTTTTTCTAATATCTTCTTCTTTTTCCCAGCACCACCAAACTTTTGCAGCTTCTTTAATCGTCCGAATGAGTTACTCCCCTCCTCCATTACATCCTTTTGGAAAGGGGAACATGTGGAAATATTATCGTGGTCCCTTCGTAAAGGAACACAACGGTGAACTCTTCCTTTACAACAGAATCGGGAACGAAACGGAACCTCTTCCTCATCATCTTCATTGTCATTTGGATTCGGACTCCTGCAAATGGCTAAAGATGAAGGTGGAAACCGTCGAGTCATCTAATTCTATTTTGGTGGTTCCTTTGTAACAATTTTTTCTGGCTCAAGGCTCAAGGTTTTATCCAATTTAAACTTCACTATATCTCCAAAGACTCCACCATAACGTGCCAATGTGTCAAGGAATGGTTTACCAAGAATCAAATGCTCCTTTTTGTCTTTCACATTATTGACTACCACAAATTGGGGGGCTGAAGTAAATTTATCTACCTTTACACACATACCACCTGTAATACCTAAAGGGGTAATCTTAGTTTCAGTACCTGAATCAATCACGATATCTGTTTCCCAAAGTGGATTATCCTCTGTTTTAAGAATATGGATAGAGGCATGATGTTTACACAAGACCCAAAGTCTACTACCCCCAAAATATCAATTTTACCAGCAGAACACGGAATGATTACTCCGCTTGCACTAACATCCTTAACCGAGAATAAACTTGATCCTAAACCTGATATGCCTTCCGAGCATGGTTACACCGGAACTCAGGGAGGTAGTTACGGCGTAACTCTTCCTGTTGGTCGGTATTCGCGACATCCAATATGTCGATTGAAGAAATACATTCCTCAATCACTTTCTGAGAATCATTGGTGATAACAGCATTGCATTCCTCCTTGCGCTTGGCTTCATTAAGTTCAATTCCATCAATCTCAACACTGAGTTTTTCGATCATTGCCCCAAGATTTTTTAGGGTTTCGTCGTGCTTGGAAAGATTCTTATTTGTGTTTTCCTGGAAACCCTTTAACCAAATATCTTGTTCTTTTTGTTTCAACAAGTCTCGTGAATTTGTTAATTGTTTCTTCAAGACGGGCTTTCTTTCCATAAGGCCCACGGTTGTAATTTCCACGATAACCATTACTATTTCGATTATCACCGTAAAATGGTCGATTTTGTCCATACTTAGCTTCTTCAATATCCTCTTACGTCGAAATGAGGACAATTCTTCGAAGATGTCCTCCTTCACGCCTTCACAACCCACTTGGATGGCATGAACGGCTTCTCCGACCTTGACATATCTCGATCGAGACTTTCAATTTTACTAGCGATTCTTCGTAATTCATCGAAACTTCCGCCTTGGTTTCTTTTACTTCCACCGTCGTGCCATTTTGAGAATGGTCCGCCATTTTTGAATGGCTTCAATTGCGTAGTAGGAGTCATGTTCGGGATAGGCCCTTGATAGTCCGACATCATCTTGTAGTTACATTTATTCCTTTGTAGAAAATATTGACCTTCTGTTGGTTATTTAGATCATTGGTAGGACACTTATAAAGAAGATCGTTGTATCATCCCAAGCTTGATCTGAGTTTCGCTGCCTTCTTGTTTGAAATTATGGATCTCTAAAAGGCGATTAGAAATCTTGATGGTGGGCAATATCTTTGGATAAAGTGTTTCTTTAGTAGTGCCCAGTGTTAAGCGCCCGGTGGGCAATCTTTTGATCCATCTTCCGGGCCGCTCCATGAGAGTCATAGGAAGACCCTAAGCATAACAAAGATCATGAGACACGCCGAATGTTGAAAAGGCTAGCGATGTATAGGACATTTTCAACATGCTCATATGCATCTTCATCCCCTGCTTTCACGAAATAGGGTTAGCGAAGCTCCTCATAAATTGGTCTTTAATCTCAAAATGAACATCCGCTCACGATTGCCAACAGACGAGACCCGACCTTGATCGCTCTAGTCAACGCCAAGTATTCCTCACGAGTGAGGTCATCGATGTTAACAACTTCCATGGTACCGAAAACTTGAAATATGATCGTGAGAAAAGTTTAAAAGCGAAATGAAAGACTTAATATCAATCCTAATATAACTCCCGCAATGTGCCAAAAACTTGATGCGAGTTTCTTGACCGGTGTCTTAATATTTATAGTGTCTCTATACCTATGGTCTACCCTAATGCACTAACAGGCAGTGTGCCGGTCGTGTGTAGTGTAGTAAATGGTAAGCCGAGGTCGTCCCAAGAGCTATGTGTGTCGGATTATTACTAAGTCTAATTGTCACAGAATAATAATGGTTTTGATAGGGATTTAATTAATTAAACTACTAATACGTAATATAAAGCAAATAAATGGTAAAGGAAATCAAATAGAGGAATAGTGGTGCTAACCTATCAATCCTCCTAGCTATTTATGTCTACGTCTACCTACTTCCAATTACTTGGTGAGGTCAAATTCTAGAGGACAACATTTGGTCAATTCGCCTAACCTATCGAAGAAAGATGCTACCACGTGAGAAATCGGTGCAAATCATAAGTCCTGTTGTTCTTGGTCCCCTAGCCGAGTCATTAAGTACCGCTACATGCTAGATTCTAAATAGTGAGTGCCCAACCGTTAGGAACTTAGACACTACACCCCCAATTCTTAAGTTCATCCAAACGATAGGTGATCGGTTGGTCAAATCGCATAAGTAGAAAGGGTCGTGAGTTGGTCATATCTTACCCTTCCGTCTCGATCCGCTCACCTAGGGTCACTTGGTCATATCTCCTAGGCAATTGGCCTCTATCGCCATTCAAAACTACCGAACCAAAGGTGACTACCAAAGAACTATGCATGCATACGGTTAGAAATAATCATGACGAAAGTAAAGGTAAACGCAAACAAAACAATTATGGAATCATAACTAGGCTAGCACCAAAGGGTGCTTAGCGCTCATATTAATCATGCAAATCAATTCAATATTCAAAGGTACCAAATACATGAATTGAAAGTAAAATAAATAATAAACGCTAAAGCTTGCCTTGAGCTTTTCCCACGTTCTCCGAGTGTTGTGTGTGGGTGGGATGCCTTGAAATCTTTGGAATTAGTGAGGTATTTATAGGCGGTGTCAGGTTACTGGCGTAACTAATAGAGGAGTTACGCCCGTAACCTTCTATTTCTTTGTAAATGCACTAGATCGCTGAGTTACTGGCGTGACCTTATAAGTGGTTACGCCGTAGTCTTCAATAAACTTCGGTTACGTCGTAAGTGATTGAAGAGTTACTGGCGTAAGTATCGCCATGGCGTGGAACCTCTTTTGACCTAGTGGAGTTACGCGTAACCTCTTGATAAGTTGGACTTGTGGGTCACGAATAGTTACGGCAGAATGTGAGAGACGAGTTACCAGAACTTCTTCAAAATAAGCATCTTGTGATAAATCTTTAGTAATGTTTCCATATCCGCGTCTCTTTAGCTCCAATGCTCGTAATTAACCTGAAAGTGGAAAATAATGGAAAACAAGCTTAAATCCATATAAATGATATAAATAACGAGCATTATCGGGGGAAATTGACACTTAATATTCAGGATTATTTGATGTTATCAATACGATCACTTAGTTGGATGTGTTTGTTGGAAGTTTTGCCTATGTAGTTGAATTCATGGTCCTAGAAGATTTAGGAGAATTCATTGATGGGGGCCTCACTCAAGTAATCTTTGGAACAAACTTTAAGAGAATGACTAGGTTGAATGAACGGATGATTGATGGTCTAATCACATTTTCCGATGGAGTTGAAGATTTTGTCTATCAAATGCCCCTGTCGCATCCTAGGTTTAAGCACAAAGATATAGAGGCATGTAATCGGATGGCTCCAATTCCAATACTTAGTGAAAGAGACAAACAACGGGACTTAGGCACACTTATGAATAGAATGATAGGTACTATAAAAATTCCTAGAGTTAGGAGATTGTTGAATCACTCTAAACTTGAATTCAAGTGTTAGTAATTAATATGTAATAGTTAGCTTAATTATGGATTTTATGTTAGTAATCAAGGCTAGGCTCATGTAGAAAGCCCATGAGCCTATGCCAAAGCCCATTATGGGAAAGGAAGGGAACTTGCATGTTGCCCTAGTTCCTTCCTATAAATACCTCATGTGAACCATCCTTAGATGGTTGGTTGTTCATTTCACTTCATATCCTACGCATAAACTTTCTTTATTTCATACGCGTATGTTTGTTTCTTGTTCAACCAATCACACTCTTATCTCATTTCTTATATTGATGCTTGTGTTACAAATATGGGAACCTAACAGTGGTATCATTCACCAAATAGTTGGGTGAAAATATTTTGTTTTTGACGTTATTGTGTTTTACGCGTAAGTCTCGGTATACAATCTTCATACGTTCAAAAGATTGCATTTTTACACTTTAAAATCCAAGATTCTTGTACTTTAAAGGTTATTTAGTGTTAAAGTTTAAGTTTTTGGCAAAAAGTTTCCAACTTTACGTGTATTTCATAGTTTTTAAGCTTGGTTTTAATCGTGTGGTTTGTTCTCAGCGTAAGGTGTATTAAAATTTTGGATCATCAAGTTTCATACTCTTGTGTTATTTTGGTGATATTGAAACTGTTTCATCACAAAATCAGTTTAAATAAACACTTTGGGCAAAAAATCGCTTTTGGTTAATTTTACGCATAAGTAAACCCTAAGTTTACGCAGTAAGTTCTTCAAGGTTTGATCTTGATGTTCTTGGTTTACTCGGTGTTTTCTTGTTAGGTCACTAGTTTTACAAACACAAGTTATAGAGAAAGAGATGAAGGCGGATGAACAAGTTATCACACACACACACGATAATAATACGGTTAAGGCAAAGAGAGTGAATGAAAAGAAAACTTGAACAACCAACCCTCAAATGAGGGTTTACAAGAGTATTATAGGAGGAAGCTAGGCAACACTCCTAGTTCCCTTGCTTTCTTATATGGGCTTGGGCTAAGCTTATGGGCCTTCTACATAAGCTTGACCTTAAACAAACATAAAGGCCATAATAAAGCTACCTATTACATATGAAATATAAATACTTGAAATCTTGTTTAGGAGTGATTCCAACAATCTCCTCAAGTATATATGAATGTAAACGGTGAAGGCGTTGATGTAATAGTAGCTCTGACGTCTTCGACATTCTTCTTTCTTGTGAGAGGAATTGCCTTGATTCGAACAATCTCCCGGTGTAGAGATAGTTATCTTTGAATAGTTATGATTCGGCGTCATCTTTAACTTTGTTCTTTGATCATTGTTCTTTGTGGTGAAAGTGATAGTATGTTGTTGTTCGCATCAATCGCTTCAGTCTCGCTTCGCCGCTCCAAAGGTGTCCACGTCATTCTTCAACATGCTCACACGCTCTTTGACGTTGGAATTCAATGTCGATGAAGTTCTTTAAGTCTTTAACATTGTAGATTCTTTGGTTTGACGAAGAATCATTACGACGGTTGTGTTGCTTTTGAATAGAACTTCCATTAGTGATGATGTTGGCGTGAGCATGAGAAGAATCAAGACGATCATCCTGCGCCCGAGCTTCCATAAGAAGAAAACATTTCAAGCGGTTAGTAATAAGCGTGTTCCGCACTTACAAGTTTGAACTTCGAGTGTTAACAAAGATAGTGTGAAAACACAACTCTAACTCTTACAAAGGCCGTTCCTAAACTGGAGTCCCACAAGTGAGATAACGCGATGTATCAAGTACATCTACAGTTCGAGATGAGTCGCCGAGGTACACAAGTATCACCTCACGATCAGACTGTTTGAGACACACTCGCGTAATCCACGGGAGTTACAAGTGACCCGCCGCCGGGGCGTTTGATGTTGACCACAGCAGGAGTTTCCATTCAATCACCGAGGATCGCGGATGTGAACCTCTCATAAATGTTCTCGACAAATTGCTAAGATCCATGAAGGACTCGATATGAACCACCGATAATCTTATTTGGTGATCATCAAGTGATTAAATGTCAAGTGTTCCTAAGAGATCTTTGATGAATCTCGTGGCTCTAGACTCAATAGTGCTTTGGTTTTCCCGGCGGAGACTAGGAGAGGGTCTCCTTCTTCAATACCAATGATCTCTAAGAGAAGCCAATAGTTTACGTAGGGTTCCCTGTGAGAATGAAACAAGCTTCCGCTGAGAGAAACTTGAGTGGCTAAGAAGGTTTAGTGCATGCGCCACTTGGGTCCATGACGACTTTTAATCTTCAATACCGGTGTCACTAAGTGACGCCCGAGTATATGAATTGAACCTTGTATGCGCTAAGTTGAATAATCTGGAGGGCATTTCTTTTCACCCTTTACTTTACATTTCTTTTGATTCTTCAACTCCTTCTTTCTCGATTCTCATATTCTCCTTTTACAATCATTCCTAAGGACTTTGTTGAACACACGAGACCTTGATAGATCTTAAGCACTCGGAGATCGTTAGTGTTGCCTATGTAATCACAAGCAAACTAATGAAGATCTCTACAACTCGTTATTATATAGCGGAGAAGTAAATACAAGTTACAATAACTAAGAACTCTTTGATCCTCTATGTATCTTTTGATTATAGAAACTCTATGTTTCGGATAGTTTACAAGACTTGAAAGACTTGAGAAGACTTTGAAAAAGCTTATCTATTACTAACTAATATGGTTAGTTATATAGGCAAGAAACCCTAAAGACTCACGGCGTTTACGAGACGCGCTCTAATACAAACATAAACAGCGCATGCATCTAGACAAGCATGCAACTAATCATTTTGTTTTACTAATGATATTGTTTATTACGAGTAAGCTCTACATTATCTGGCGCCAACCTATCTTTCATACTGTGACCGACTTTTACTCCATAATGAGCTTATCTCTCTAGGTGGATTCGCTTTCAAAGAAGAACACGATATACCTTTAACATTTCTGTGAAGACTAACTTCGCTAGAATCCATTCTTCTTGGTAATCTCTTGGCGGATACTTGACGAGAATGAGTAGTTTACCTTAATTCCCAACAATCCTCCCTAAACGGAATTTGACTAGGTTAAGTTCCGGTTTCCTTGATAGATCGTTAAAGCTGAGGATTGTACCATCTTATGACAAAATTTCCAAACAAGTTCCTCCCATATCTTAAATACTTACGAGCTATGAAAGTCCGGTACTTGAGGATCGGAACAAAGATTCGAAAGAAGAACATCTCTATGATGACCGAATCAGAAACACGGATCTTTGCAAAGAACATATGACATCATGTACATCAAAACATATAAGTTCAATACTATTCTCATCACTTCCGGTGTGTTAACTCCTGTGAGAGGTGAATCATTGAAATTAATGGGTTTGATGTCTCTTCCAATAGCCATTACTACTGGAGTAGCCACATGTTTGAGTTCGAAAACTATGGTACATTGATAACCATCGGTTTATTGGCAAACCAAAGACCATATAAGCGGTTTGACTTGTCTTTACCGTAGCCGTTTGCTCGGGACTAGTCAATTCTTAGAATTGGTGAATTGAGAACCAAATATGGATTGATTGCCTTTACCACATGCCATATACATGTGGGCTAGCCAATTCTTGGATTCCAAAATGGAATAGACCATGGTGAATTGATGACCATACAACCTCGGCGATTAAGCATGGGTGGTTGCGAGACCCTATGATTTTGAGCAAACCATTACACTATCAATGAGTTTGTTGTGTCTTTACCAAAATTTGTACCCTTTGGACTAGCCAACTCCCGGAGGAGCATTTTCATCTTGAACACTTGTGATAAGACTTGAAGAGGTGAGGAGACTTAGTTGGAACACGAAGCATTCATTCTCATGAAGCATTTTTCTCGCTCTCTTCTGTTTTTGTTTACGCAAGATCGGCTTCCTTAACTTTAGAAGCTTCACGTGTGTTAATGATTACCGATGAAGTGGGAGCGATATATCGGTGCTTGAGGAGGTGGAAGATGGTTCACAGATGGACCCTTGTCGATTATAAAAGCAACTTCAGCGGATGCTTGATGGGAATGACCGGAGATGATTCCTTGGTGGAGCATCATCGGACTTGAGTCTTTTGGCTTCTGGAGCAGCTTCATTCTCTGTAATCCTTCTCAAGTGGGTAGAATGTGCTGAAGATGATGATTTGTCCCTCATGATCTGATTGTATTTGTGATACATGACATGATCAGGAAAAGCCTTGACTTGTTTCATTGTTAAGCCAGAGTTGTACATCGAGCATTAATTTTTCACCACCATTCTTATTTCAGCTTTAGACGGAGGTTTCTCTTTGTCCTTCTGAGCTTTGATGGCCCTCTTTTGTGCGATAGCTTCTTGCTTCCTTTGTCTTCCCTGAGCCATCATTCGCTCCACATAATTGTCACTGAGGAAATCTCCACCTAGTATACTTTGAGCAAGAGAAGGTCTTGAAATGACTTGCTGAGTTAGAATATCCCAGTGTTCAGCAGGCATCTGAACCCTCATTGCATCCAGTTCTCTTCTTCTTTCAGGAGTTAAAGATGAGAAGTCCTCTGTTTCAAGTTGATGAGCCAATACTTCACTTTCCTTTGACTTCTCAAACTCAGCCAATCTGCTTGCTTGACCTAGTCTTTCCTCCTCACTTACAGTGCGGACCAAGCTCATCTTGATTATTACATCTTTCCCTTTATCATCGAGGCTTCTTAGCACACTCATCTTGATTAAATCAACGACAGAACCTCATTAGCAATGCCCAAGTCAACATGTTGATCTGATTATCAATGGATTGGTCATAGTATGACATCGAACGAGATCTGCTGAAGGTGAAGGGCTGTTGGTTCTTGAGCAGATGAAGATTGATTATGATCGAAGACACATCCTCCATTTGCACATCGGCGGATGCATCCTTATCAACACGGGTTCCTTTGATGCTTGAAGAAACCTTATGTATGTAAGATCTCTTTCTTCTTTTGTAAGGGCGTGTTCCTTCTTCTTAGAGGAGGCAACAACTCACGATGAAGGATCATTGAGAGAAACATCGCCAACATATCCAGAGACTCAAAATGAGGTACTTCTTGTTCTTCATCGGAAGAAACCACAAGCTTCCTTTTGGAGGTCCCTTCGGTTTGTCCTCTAATTCCTTGACTTGATTACTGCGGATCTTCAATCTTACTTCCAAGAGAAGAGTTGGTCTCTGCAAGCTCCTTTTCGGACTAGTAACCTCGGTGACATACACATTGACAAGAGCATAGAGATGAGAGTGTAATAGGGTCCTCGGCTCCACAGATTGCTACGTGGTAAAGGGAGCTTCATTGGACCTTTCGGTAGAATCATGGTCATGCTCAAAGTGAGGAAGATCCTCATTGAGAAGATCCTAACGGGACTTGGTGTGGGTAGTCTATTAAGATCAGACTCGTCATGAGTAACTAGTGTGGGTGTTGGATTGGGACAAGGTGGCTGGACTGGAGCAACATGAGTTGCTTCAGCGATCGATGAAGGTCCTCATCTATGTTAACTAATGGATTACCATCGGTGTAGCAATTGAAGTAGGAGGATCATTAGTCACATTCTCCTCATCGACAACGGTGAAATAGCGACCTCATTACCTTGTGCAACATGGTCATTGTATGCGGGATGATGTTCCCCACGAAAGTGGGTTCTCATTGTTGCAAACAATTTAGCGATTAAAGTACCTATAGGATAAAAGATTGGGCTTGGGTAGAGGTGTCTAAAAGCATTTGCGAAACCTTGGGTACATTAAAATTTACCCTTTTTCTTTTGAATATTTTCAACCATGTTTTCGAAAATATACCTAGAAAAATTGAAAGTTACCCTTGAGAAAGACACACAATACCATATCGGTTGGGTAGAAGGCTGGTCCCATCCTCCGGTCTTGTTGTTCATGCATTGAGCGGCGTGTGAACCGGGAACCTCCACTTGGCAAAGTTCCTTCTTGACCACATATCGGTCCGGTACCACGATAGCCAATAGCTCTTAGCCCATTAAGCACATCTTCACGATTAGAGTAAAATACTCCATCGGTATCTTCAAGTGAAGCTTCCTCTAATTAGGTCCTCTGTAACTATGTACTGTTTCATCAATCACAACCAATCTACATCTCACTCCTCTTCGTGATTCCCAAAATTGAGTGTCGATGATTCATATATCTCATTTGGAGAATGAATTAGAGCATAACAAATCTTGGACCTTTTAGAATTCCACCATTGGTTCATACAATTCATATCCTTGCCATTTCCGAAATGCAACTTTGTTGTGATCATGTTTAAATTCAAGAGCCATGAGGATATGAGTGTTTAGGGTTATGATTCTCGAAATGGTGAGTGTTTGTGGATGTTGTATGAGAGGAATATGTTTGATTTGAAGAGAGTGATGGTGGATTGATAGTTTTGCCCAAATTATAGTCAAAGAAAAGTGGACGTTTGGTTGACCATTCTTGGCGTGTCTTGTATCTTTGACCCAACCCATCATAGCACTTCATAGGAACACATGATCAATCTGCGAGTTATAACTTCAGAGAATGCATCAAAGATCGAATATCTTGGTAAGTTTCTAGAATTCTTGTGCCAACCACTCGCATTAAACTCATTGAACCTCGAACCCGTCTATAAAATGATCCCAATGTAACTCATTTCTTCATCAAGATCCCAAATAATTACCACAACCCTAGATGTAATAATAAACCCCAATTAACCAATTACAACATGAATACCAAGTGCGAGATCATAGATCTCACATCCTCATCTTCATCATCTTCTTCATCATCATCAGTGGTGAATCAAACCCATAGCAACATTACTTTCCTCAACCCTATCCACGACCAAATAAATCGCCCTTTCTCCCTTCTTCGAGAAGATGGCGGTGTAGTGAATCCAAGTGAATCTGGCGATGATTACGATGACTCCTATAAGGAGGAACATCTTCTCCCGACCTCCGGCACCTCGGTCTCAACAAAGACCTCGTGCGAGAATCCGCCACTCCCAAAGATAGAGAGGTGGTTCTTGGTCTCACTGCACCATCTTTTGGTGCATCAACACACATCGTCGTATAGTAGAAGGGCTTAAGGAGGGTGGATCGATTGCATTTGGTTGAAATGCATAGATGAGCCACACAGAGACTTTATTTTCTCCATCATCATGTGGTCATCGTCATCATCAATCGTTTGCATCAATCCATCCCTCCATTTTGGTCCTTAGCATCTTCGTCGAGTTGGTCATGCATATCCAACCGGCCCGGTTAGGCGGAATGGGTGGTTATGCAAGACCTCTGGCAAAGCCCGACATCTAATGCATATCCGACATTCACTTAGATTTCGAATGGAAGATATCCACTAGATTAGGATTAGCTTAAGTGTATGACTCGTATCTTGAAGATGCATAAGTAGTAGGTTGACTTTATGTAGTGTAAGTCGCAAAGCTGTTTCTTGAATGAATGAATGAATGAACAATTTGACTTCAATTTCTTTTCTTGATATTATAACTTGGTGGAATCAAATTGTATGCTTGATGCTTTTAATTTCGAAGAAACCGGCAACACTCTTTTAGCTATCTTGACCATGTACCATTGAGTCACACTTGATGAATTTGAACTTGATCATGGAATGGACAAGCGCAATCCGAACAAGCTGCAAAGCAGACAAGAATACACAAGAACAACACAAAGACAAACAAACTAAAGAATTATTAGGCAGTTAGTGTTAGTAATCGAATAATGAATAAAAGAGGCTAAAAAGCAAATTAGAGAAAATTAAAAAGATAGAATGTATTAAATAAACGCTATCACTATTGGCAAAATGATGTTTTACAAACCTAATGAAAGAAGCAAAAAAATGGAGAGAAAGAAAAATATTTATAGAAAACTATGACACAAAAATATGCGAGTTTGCACAAATCCTTCCACGAGGCATATACCTCCCACGAGAACCTATGCCTCCCTTAAACTATCAATCAAGGGTTTAGCATTCCAATATTGACCACAAGGTGTTGACACCTTGGTCCATCAACTTTTGTTAATAGGTGCATACATTATCATCGGTATGAATTTTAGCCACTTTTATCAAATGTTTTTCATATGCATCTCGTATAAAGTGGTGCTGATTTCAATGTGTTTTGTTCATTGTGGCTGGATTTTGACTATCACGAGATGGTACTTTGATTATCTATATGTATTGTAGTGTTCATGAAGTTGTACCCATAGTCCAAAGAATTGGTTACGAATCCAAAGGACACATCCCATGACAATTTCGCGTGACCACATACTACCTTGATGGTTAAGGCAACCACAATGGTTTGTTTCTTGCATTGCCAAGAAATCAACCTCTTGCCAAGAAATTGGCGACCCCAGTTGTGGATCTTCTATCCAAATTTGCACCAAATAATCAACGTCACTATATGCTTCAACTTGAAAGAAGACTCTTTTGGGTACCAAAGGCACGAAAGAGGTTGGCCTTTGAGGTACTTAAAGATCTTCTTGGCGGCATTGAGATGGGAAGTAAGTGGAGTGACTTGATGTCGAGAACAAACACCGCGGCAAGCGTAATATCGGGGCCTTGAAGGCATTAGATACATCAATGAACCAATCATGGACTGTCTGGATGAACATTCACGGTAGATCTGGTTCATTATTTGCTTTAGTCTTTGGAGCTTCATAAGGTGTTGTGGCGAACCTAACACCTTCCATACCAAACTTCTTCAAAATGTCTCTCACATATTTATCTTGACGGATAAAGATACCGTCTTGTTCTCACGAACTTGGAGACCCAAAAGAAAGTGAGCTCACCCATAGCACTCATTTGAAATTCACCTTCATCAGTTCCTCGAATTCCTGCACCAAGCTTCGTTTGTGGAGCCAAAATAATGTCGTCTACATAAACTTGCACAAGAATGATGTCGAGTAATTCTTCTTTAGGAGCGAGTTTTGTCAATAGCACCTCGCCTATAGCCATGCTTCACAGGAATGATGAAAGCCTAGCATACCAAGCTCTTGGTGCCTGATGTAAGCCATAAGAGCTTTAACAACCTTAGTAAACATGATTTGGGTGATCGGGTCTTCAAATCCCTTGGGTTGAGTGACATAGACCAGATCACCCAAATCATGTAAGAAGCATATGCCAAGAAAATGCGAATGGCTTCAACTCTGGCCACAGGTGCAAACACTTCATCATAATCAATCCCTTCCTCTTGTCTGAAGCCTTGAGCAACTAATCTTGCTTTGTTTTTGATCACAACACCCCGAGCATCTCTCTTATTCTTGAATCCACTTTGTCCCAATGGCATATTTGCCATCGAGTGGAACCAAAATCCAAACCTGCTGATTGTGAAATTGTTGCATTTCTTCTTGCATTGCTTCTAGCCGGCTTGAATCGTTAAGAGCTTGAGAAACACTTGTTGGTTCCACTTGAGAAAGAAAACAAGCAAGCCGACAATGTTTGAAGTCGTGTGATTGTCTCTTTCTTTGGTTGGAGACATAAGAGAAAAAGCAATCGCCCAAATTGAGGACTTGTGATAGCCCTTGAGTTCTAACGGTGCGGAAGATCACCTATGATGTTGGATTGAGGATGAGCAATGTTGATCCTCACGAGTAGCGATGGGGCGACCTCGATGGATGAATTAAGATTAGTGATTGTTGGTTCAAATTGACATCATAAGAGGGTGAGGTGAAAATGCCGACTTTGGGTTGATGATTTCCAAGATCGGAGGGTTTTGGAAGCGTGTATGAGGTTCTCAAAGTCCCAAGACACTTGAGAAGGAATGGCATAGCTTTCGATTTGTGGATGGTAGGTGTGTGAGTCAACTTGGCGAACCGTGGTTTCTGGCGACTCCTTCATTAACAACCTCACCATTCGGTTTCTGCTTCAAGCTTAGCGACAAATTCTTGTGTCGAAGCCTAGCAAGGTCCTCGGCATAATGGGATTCATCTTCATCACTCTTATCGGCAATATCCTTGGAGGTGGTACTGCAATATTGTTAGGGAGAAAGATGGCACAAGAATAGGTTGCTCATCATCTTCAAATTCATTTCGAGTCATCATCTAAGGGACTGCATTGTTAGTGGGAGACGCTTGAGGACCCGTGCATTTTGGTTTGCCAAATGTCTAGTGTATCGAAGGAATCGGTTAAATAGTCAAGATCAAAGACCACGTATGACCACGTCCTTGAACATTATGCTTATCTTCCAAAAATCTCGGGTTCAAAGTCTCCTCTATCTTCTTGGCTTGCAAATTGTACACCACAGATGCCTTACTATGGTGAATAACCCACAATATAACCATCATCGCCTTCTCATCAAATTTTCCCAACGGATCCTTTGGTGTTGAATGGTAACTTGACAACCAAAGGTTTTAGGTAGTGAATAGCGGGAACCTTCCCAAAGAGAAGTTCATATGGTGTTTTGAGTTGTGGTCTTGTAATGGAGACCTGTTTAGCACATAGCACGCTGTACAATGCTTGATCAGAACATAGTTGGTAGTTTAGAGTCTGCAAGCATTGATCTTGCGGCCTCTATTAAGGTCCTATTCTTTCTTTCACCCACCCCATTTTGTTGTGGGGTTCTTGGATTACTATAGTCCTTTTATACCTTTTGACCCACGAGTTCTATAAGTATAGCATTTTAAACTCGTCCCATTATCACACCGAATACCCTTGACCTTTTTGTTCAACTGATTTTCAACTAGAGTGATGAATTCATCGACGCTTGAGATGTTTCATCTTTGGTTACGAGAATGAAAACCCAACAAAATCGCTATAGCCATCGGTGATAACCAAGCGAGTACTTATGATCAATGCTTCGACTTGAGTTGGACCAAACAGATCCATGTGGAGCAACTAAAGAGGTTCGATAATGATGCTCATAGCATTGATAGCTTTGTAAGATGCTACGTGTTGTTTTCCTTTGTTGCAAGCGACACAATTATGATCATTGGTGAAAACTTTGGAGGAAGACCTTCAACAAGACCCATTTAGAGTTTGTTTATGGTCTTGAAATTCACATGGGCCATCCTCCCATGCCATTTAGTAGACTCATCAAGGGATGCTTTAGCCACCAAGCAAGTGAGGTCACCACCAGGTTGAACTTCATTAAGGTTGAATGTCTATAAGTTGTGAGTCGAGGAACTTTCGGTGATTGAGGTTTCTTCCGGGAGTTTGAAGTCTTTAAACAAAGACAAGACATTCATTCTCGAGAGAAGAGTACTTTGTTCTTGGTGTCACAGATTTGTGAAGCGGAGAACAAGTTAAAATCTTGAAGTTCCTTAACATAGTACACATTTTCAAAATCTAAATGAGGTGTCTTTATGGTGCCTTTCCTGTGATACTTCCATCACTTCCTCCAAACGTCATTTCCTCCTCCTTCTATAGGAACAAAGTTGTGCATCATATCTTTGTTTCGAAATGCTTCGGAACAACCACTATCAACAATACCAATATTCTTATGCTTAAGGGATGATCCTACAAACAACAACAAAATATATACATATCAGTTAGTATAAAGGAGGTTCAAGTCATTCTTGACTTGAACACCGCCAGGATCACGAGTTTAGGACATGAAGATTTAGAGGATCCACCATTGTTCTTGGTCCTCCATTGTTGATTGGGTCCCTTGTTAGTCCAAGAACAACTTCTTGAGGGCTTCACAGAAGTGCTCCATATCCCATCCCAAATACATAGAGTCAACATATGTAGGCCAATAACCATGTTTAAAGTATGGGCTAGTTGGTTGCACATAAGGTGCAGTAATCGAACCTCTCCAATGAGAGTCGGATAGTGCTTGTGGGACATAAGGTGGAATATTAGCAACATTGGTCCACTTAGATTTGTGTTTCTCGAGTAGCACATGCACCCAATCTTTGCTCATAAAAATCACAATCCTTAATTAAATGAAATTTACTTCACATACAAAACATGTCTTCTTCTTAGAAGATTTATTCAAATAGGGAGATGTTTGATTACATGAAGAAGTACTTAAATAAGAAACATTCAAGGAATTGTTTTTACCAGATGATTATTCAAAGATTTAAAGATAAGTCTTGAAGAAACTGCCTTGAAGTTGATTCTCGTGACTTCCTAGAAGGCTTGCAAGTAGGCGGGGTGCAGCTTGGGTGTTGGTTCGAGGCTTGGGAAGGTCGGACTTCTCATTTGAATCACAACTTTCATAGGAAGTAGACCCTTGATCCGATGAAATGTCCTTTGTCGAGCAAGAGACAAAGTCATTAGATGAGGTATCGAGTGCAGCAAGTCTTTTGACTTTACGCCATATAGATGATGTGATCCATCAAAGTCAACGATGATGGAAAGGTCAATGGGCATAAATTCACCTCTAATAGGTCCAGGACGACATGCATTTCACCTTCTTTAACAAAGTTAGCTAACTTTCTTGGTGTGGATTTACGACCATCATACTTAGCTTCTACTCCTACATACTTTTGAAATCCTAATCCTAAGCGAGAGGTTCTTGATTGTTGTTATAGATTTCTCTAGCAGATTATCACACGAAATTAACCATTCCTTATGCCTAGCTATTTCCTCACTAGTTTTTCTTTGAGTTCTAGGTTCTCGAGACACGACTTCATCCTTTGCTTTCTCGAGACGGTTTAAGTAATTATTTGCAACTTCTAGATCAAATGTAAAACCTTTATCTTTTCTTCATAAGCTATTTGATTCTTTTGAAACCATACTTTTGTCTGTCTCTTGTTTTTAATGCTAGTTTATGAGCTTCATTATCAACATAGCATTCATCAAACTTAGGTTTCATAGCATCAAATTCTTCTTTAAGTTCATTGTATCTTAGACTACAACCAAATATCTGATTGTGTACCGAGATAGTCCCATCAAGGCAACCGATCATGCCTTTCATCCGAAGTACACCTTGCAAGCGGTCAAGCTTATCGGTATCATGAGCTTCCTCAAGAATAGGTTCATGTGCGATCCCATTGACCTGTTCATCCATGGTGAGGAGGCTGCTGACTCCGCTTCTGCTTTGTTCACGATATGAAGGTAGTTAGCTCCATCTCCACTCTTCCTGTCTTTGCATTCCTTGAGAAATGCCCCATCGATGGCAAGTGAAACACTGACTTTTCTCCTATCAAAGCGAGTGGTTCCTTTCCTTGAAAGCAAACTTCCTCCCGACTTCTCTTCAAACCTTTTGATGTCCATTGCAATAATGCCACCGCATTTTCGTTTCATCTCCTCCATTTCAAGAGGTCCAATCGATCAAAGTCTTCATATGCAAGATATTCTTGAGTATCATAATCGGCAACAAATGAATGAAGAACATCCTCCATCACACTACTAGTCTTCGTTTGAGAACATGGTGGAGTGGGGCGAGTGTTATGCGATGAAGTGGGAGTGCAAGATGATGGAAAGTAGTTGGAACCGGGAGGCGGTACCATCATGTTGGAGTGAGATGTCCCAACAAAAGCTGCATGGCGGTAAGAAGATGTACGGTAGGGAGTCGACATCGAGTTCAAGGGTTCTCGAGTTCATTATCTGACTCATCAAAGGTAAGCATGTCCAACCCTCCTTTGCCTCGAGGGCAATACTTACATGCAACCATGATGGCGGTAAGGATCGCAAGAACTTTGAGTTGCAATCATCATTATCGGGTTTAGCATTCAATTGGTTCACCGACTCAAAATCCTATGGAACTGTCAGATCCTTGTGGATACCTTCTTCTTTCAAGATATTGAAGTCCCGAAATTGTTGTCTCAAAGATGGACTTCCTCATTCTCTTTGATTCTTCATTTCCACGAACCTTGCTTTGAGAGCCATCCATATGTCCTTTGCATCATCCATATGGTGAAAGTCACTGGTGATCTTGGGAATGGCTTGAAGCAAAATAGTTTTACTTTATGCCTCTCCGATAGCCATCACCTCTTGATTGTTTTGGGAGGAGCCATGATAAACTTCCCATCCACATGCTGGAATCATTTTCTTTAGATCTGCTTCCTTTCTTTACTACCTCCTGATTCCAATCAATATTGGAAATCCTTCATAGTCAAAGATCATACTCTTCCTTTTCAAATAAGGAAATTTACCATTCTTGTTTGAGAGACCGAGGCTGCTTTGCATGGAAGTGGTGTTGGTGTTGGTGTTGTTTGTGTTGGTGACTTGGTTTCATTATCGGATCCAGGCATGGTGAGGTTATGTTTGGTTGTATGGGGTGAGATTGGTTCTTAGTATCGTAGAGACTTCCAGGCTCGATACCACTTGTTGAACACACACACCTTGATAGATCTTAAGCACTCGGAGATCGTTAGTGTTGCCTATGTAATCACAAGCAAACTAATAGAAGATCTCTACAACTCGTATTATATAGCGGAAAGTAAATACAAGTTACAATAACTAAGAACTCTTTGATCCTCTATGGATCTTTTGATTATAGAAACTCTATGTTTCGATAGTTTACAAGACTTGAAAGACTTGAGAAAGACTTTGAGAAAAAGCTTATCTATTACTAACTAATATGGTTCCTTATATAGGCAAGAAACCCTAAAGACTCACGGCGTTTACGATGCGCTCCTAATACAAACATAAACAACGCATGCATCTAGACAAGCATGCAACTAATCATTTTGTTTTACTAATGATATTGTTTATTCCGAGTAAGCTCTACATTATCTGGCCCAACCTATCTTTCATACGGTGACTTTTACTCCATAATGAGCTTATCTCTCCTAGGTGGATTCGCACTTTCGTGACAACACGATATTCTGCTTTAACATTTCATGAAGACTAACTTCAGTGAGAATCCATTCTTCTTCTGCGAAATCTCTTGAGATACTTGACGAGAATGAGTAGTTTACCTTAATTCCCAATGGACTTCTAACACTAACTAATGGTAGTGTCCTTGGGTAGATCCTCCACTCTGGCGGATCATAGGGCGGTTATTCCTAACCTTAGTCACCTTATAACTCCATGACTAACCTATGTTGGCATTAAAACCACGGTTTGTGAAAACTCTCTCAAATGGTTTGTAAATGAAAACATGTTTGAACCATTGTGAGAGATGATGTTTTGCATAAATACTCCCCCACATGTGCTTAAGAGTATTAATGGTTCAAGTGCACAGTGAGGAAAGAGCGCACTTTTGAATTGATCCATGAAGATAGACAATCCCATGAGACACGGTTCGTTGCATAGTTAAAGAGTTACATTGTCGGTTTTAGGTGACAACTAGCTCTAATAACTACCTTGAAGGTGTAGACAAACCTCGAAGGTTGTCATACCGTTAGAGTTCATGTCTATCAAGAGTTTCTCGAATGGTACTTTCTACTTGGACAAGTCCTTTGCGAGACACGTTTACATTACTAGCGAACTAGCTTGAAATTATTACCCGTCCAGACAAGTCTTTTCGAGTTACTAACAGCTTTAGTACCGCTAATTCGTTGGTTAAGTCTGAGGTACAGATTCATTTGCATTTTGCACAACATATTTCTTATCACATTAATTTTCTCCCCAAAAAATGGCATAAAGAATGTTATTTTTGAGCGGTTGACAATAAATATGACCATTTCGAGTGTTGCGGGAAGAGTGACCACTTGTGAACAATTTGTGAACAAAGTTTTAATTCAAATACTCCCCTCGACTAGTGATATAAGCGGTTGAGGTTTTGAAAATCATATGGGAAGTACTTGTCTTTTGAGCAAAACCTTGAAAATGAAAGGTTTGATAGGTTTTACTCAAAAATAAGAAGCTTTCGCTCCTTTTATAAGGATTGTGGCACCGAGGCGTACCACGGTCCTTTCTTGACAATTACGGGTTGTACATCGTTATGTGTGCACAAGCCATGACATATATAATCACACATCTAAAATTTTAATGAAAGAACCAATTCAAGGAGTACCGAGGAGTCGGTGATTTTTCCAGAGTGCAAGCAGGCGTTGAAAGCGGTAATGTTCATCTTGGGTCGACCACCAACAAAGCTCTCCAATCGTCAGAATCGTCCCTTCCGAACAACCTTTCATCAATCATTCGATGATCCTTCTCACATCCCTTCCGTCCTTAGAGTTCCATCGCTTTGGATTCCCAATCTTTTCATGTATATCCTTCAACCGATAAGCTAATCCATCACGACCGACTTCAAAGTGTGATCCCCAAATTTGTGAAGATCGTCACACGTCATTAAGCGATTTCGTTGAAGTTCACTGCGAAAGCGACTCCGAAAGGTTTCTTGATGGCGTAAGTTGTGTCTGTTGGTTGATGTCGGAAAATCAAGCGTGGTGGAGTGAAGTTTACGTTTACGATAAGATTAAGCGGCAGTCAAGATCTTCAACACGTTCTTTGATGACTATGCGTCGATGAAGATGAGCGGTGACTTGATGAATTCACGTTGTACTTCAGCTGGAAATTGTCTCATGCGACCTTGAACTTTGGCAAGGTACATGTCTTCAATATCGTTGATGTTCAAATTCTCAAAGTCGACCGAGAATGCATAGTCCCTTTCGTCTTGTCTTTTGACCACAATCTTCTTGAGAAAAGTGTAGTCCCATTTAGATGATAGACCAACATGTTGGATGGCCACGATACTTTTAATCTTGAACACCGCATGTTGAGACTTACGGACCAGCGGCTTCTATAGTAGATTCTTGACGTTCCCTACCAATGGTGAATCCATACATTGCATCTTGGTCATATGCTACCACTTTGCTCGGAGAACATGTGGGTATACGTTCCTCGATGGCTATACAATCGAGTATATTGCGGCGAGGAATGGAAGTGTCGAGATGTAGCGTATTTCCTTGAACCATCGCCACCGTGTTGAAGAAAATCTAAGTCTTTGTTGAAAAATGTCGAGAAAGGAATCCTAGGTCGATCGGGTTGGCCAATGGTAGGTAGAGGTCGAGACGATCGGTGTAATATGGAGGATTGTCCGCTTTGGTGAAGTCGATGTTTGCTTCAGGTTGAGCTAATCCATGTTGTTAGACATGGCTCGAGCAATGTTATCAAGGTGATATTCAACCTCGATTGCACTTTCCGAGCAGTCTTTCAAAAGTAGGAATGCTTCATTCTTGATGCGCTTCAATTGATTTATCATCTTCTTCACGGAACCTTTCTTGCAAAATCTTTGCATGATCCAAGGTACTACCGTCTACCAATTCTTGACCTTCTTGAGGTAAGGAGTGTTGTTAACAAGTGTAGCAAACCATTCAAATTCTTGGTTTTGTCGTCATCTAGCCATGATACGACGTCGGTATGGCGTCTTCTTCTTCTTTTGAAGGCTTAGATGATGATTACGGTTTACATCCTTGTTTGGGAGAGGTGGGTTGTTGTAGGGGCTCAAGGACCTCTTCATCGTCACCACCGTATACTCAAAGTAATCACTGTTTTTGAGTCGGGGTGGTAACTCGGATCGCCCGAGGTTTATCGATGAAGATCGAGGTGGAGGAGACTTTTGTTGAGAAGAAGTGCATTGTTGAGGAGGTGGCATCGAAGAAGATTCACCGGGCCCTTCGACATTTTGGTGCGAGTCTTTATCCTTATCATCGTCATCTCTTGGCGTTTGGGTTGATCGGTGACTCCTTGCATGATGATCGAGTTGAAAAGCAAGTAGACCTTGAAAAATTTAGCTTCATCCGAGTAAATGTTCCGATCGCTTTGACATTTGCACCACTAGTTTAGCGATTAACTCGATTCAAAGAGATCGACTTCTTTGGCCATTGTATGTTTAACCAATGCGACGATGTTAGGGGTGAGTTATGCGAAAATACTTCTCTAGTCACACCGGGACGATGTCGAGAAGAAACTTGTGGGTATGATCTCTTCTTTGTCTTCTCCGGTTCCTTTTGGACTTTAGGAGCGATATCCCGAAGGTACTTGTTAGTGTAACCTTGATCATTTCGTTCGAGTTCCTCTTTACGGTGACTCTTCATGAACTTACGAACAAATTCCTTTCTTTACGCATCTTGTCTTTCTCATCATTTAAGTCTTGTATTTGGTCAACAAACCAATTCGAGTTTTTACGTAAAGTATGTCCTTCTTTCCGACTTGTTGGACAACTTTCACAATTCTTCGTGAGTCCGAGAAATCCAAGATTTAGGTGGTTTCTTCACGGTTTGGATGATGATTTGGTTGACTTCTTAGATGGTGGTTGTGATGAATGAGGCGAAGAATCCGATGATGATGAGATGTGAGGAGGCTTGAGGTCCTTAGGGTTTACGAGGTTTTCTCCTTTGAGTGTGTTGGGTGTCTAGAAGAAACTTTGTGTAATCATCATCGTCATCTCTAGACTTTTCTTTCTCGGACTTCTTGGTTTCGGTTCCTCAAAGTCATATCGATAGTATCCTCCACAAGTTGTTGTTGTTGCGAAGAGTGGTGGTACGGATCCCTGTATCGGGTCGATTAACCGCATCGGGATCGGAGAGGTGGCGACACCACTTGATCCTCCGGGCCACCCATTTGATCTTTAGCAAATTCTTGACCTTTTGAAGGTGTCGATGGTTTTAAACTTCTTCTGTATGATTTATCCAGTTGGTCTTCTTCTTCTTCTTGAGCTCTCATCATAGGGTACAATTCTTTGAGTCTTCCCTTTTCTTGGACAAATGGAGGATTTGGAGGTTTAATTCTTGAGGCGGTGTTTGGTTGCGATTGCGAGTAATGAACCTCTTCATCCATATCGAGTGTCTTGAGCTCTCGTCCTCAAGCTTTCTTTGCGGTTCAAGTGTGGGAATAGGTTCGGCTTCCTTTACGGAACAATCCTTTTAGAAGGAGGATTCCTTTTAGGAAACTTCCTTTGACTCACAGATACTTGTTGCGCTTCCTGCACTTCCTCTTACGGTTCTTCTTACTGTGTGTTCCGAAGGTTTTTCGTCGAGATGACCAACTTTGCCTTGTCTAGCTGCTTCGGATACCTTTTATGCGTTTGAGCTTTCGACATCTTGATTAGAAGGAAATCGGCAACACATCACCTTGTTTCTTTGTAGGCGATTCCTTGATTCGACGGATAGAATAGGTTCCGTCAACATATCGTGATTGTCGGGGTCATTGAGCCTCTTGGGAATATCGGGATGAAGTCCAAGTGCTCTCGGATCAACAGTTTAGTATATCGATGTAGGGAATCTTTGAGCCAAGCTTGTTGAGAAATGACATCATGTCATCCCAAATCGAGCTTCGATAGCGATGTGTTTCATGTTGACCAATGCCCAAAATATTTGCGGTTCCATGAGCTTAGGATGCTCATAGCCCTTTATCACGACCGAGAAAGCAGACTTGGTGATGATCATGTAGAGTTCTCCATGGTTGAGGAATACTCTTAAGCTCTGCGTGAGAATGCTTGGTGATTACTCCTGTAGCCTCGTCATAACCGATATCAATTAAGAATTGGAGAGTGAGCTCTTGACGGTGTGGCATATAGTTTGGTTGGATCGACTTGAGGTGGGAGAAACGACCCTTAAGTCTGCGGTGTAATGGTGACTTGTTTGTGATTGAGTCACCATCACGGCGATCCGATCCTGACCCTTTCCATAGTGTTCGAGCTGTTGGATATAGATCTCGGGAGCAGATTGCAGAGTGAGTGAGCATATTACGTACGGATGAGTCCTCGGAATGTCAATAGCAATTAAACACGAAGATTCGAGCACGTGAGGTGTCAAAGTCAACACGGAGATTATTCTTTCCTATCTTCATTGGATAGCCATAAGGATAGATATTAGCAATGGAGAGAACTTGATGCATCCACATTCATTTGTTCGACCATGTCGTGATGCGAAATAACATTAGCCAAAGAACCAACATATCGAAAGACATAATGTTAGTCAACGAAGGTCTTATTGTCTAGTTATTGAATGTACGATGTCGGTGATTATTCTGAGTCCTAAGTCACTTGTTTGTTCAATAGTCTAATGACATCGTGAAATGTTTAGTGAGTTAGTTAACTTTAAGTTTTTTTTTAAAGTTTATGTTATCACTTATTGTTCACAACATATCAAACTATTAAGTTTATTAGTGGCATTATTGGATTCGTGGCGTTATGATTAGTTTATTTACAAGTTTGTACACGTAACAATTCATCATGGAGGTCAATCCGAGGTTAAGCGTGGTTTGGCAAAGTTAGCGTAAAAGGTAATGAGATATCGTGAGCGAAAGCTTCGCGTGGGATCCTAACTACGCGTGAAATGTTACAGCGTAGGAATAGGGGACCTTATCGTGGAAGCTTACGGCGTGGCGTATATATACCTTATTCTTAATGGTAAATTTATTAAGAAACAAGCCAAAAAGGCAACAAAACAACAAACCAAAGCCCAAAGCAAAAGACTTAGAGGATACATCCCTAAAAGCATGCTTTGGCTAAAAATGCACAATGGCCATGGACATACCCATGCTCAACATACAAAAAGAAACAAATACAAACTGGAAACAAGAGGAACTTATTACAGACCAAATACAAAGAGACCCAAATACAATGAGACCCAGAAACAACTAACAAACCAAAGCATACTCTGAATCATTGAAAGCGCTAAGGGACCAACCAAAGCACCCCAAAACATCACCATATACTAAGGCTTATCGTTAACTGGAAGACTCAAAATACATCTATAATAAACCATACTAACTTGCATCCAAGGCCATAAAACTGCATCCATAAAACAGCATCATCTAACAACATACTGGAATCCAAATCAGTGATCCAAAACATAATACCATCATCCATAAAATAACCATAAAGGGAGTGCCAGTGTAGCAAGTTTAAAAGAAGATGCCTCCTTAAAAACCTACCCAAAGTAAAACCCAAAGGGAAAAACCTAAGGGTAGGAAAAGAGTGCATCCTTCCCTTAAACCTCCCCATCATAGTGGTGTCAAAACCAAAGTGCAGCTTGAGAACTTGACAATCAACAAGGCTGCAGCAAACAGAGAGTTGATAAAGGCTGGGACACCACTTTTCCTGCATAAAACAGAACTCATACAAGAACCAAATGAACCAAAATAGCACATGGTCTTTAGTCGACTCGCAACAAATCTTAGAAAACAACGATAACAGCAGTGAGAAGTCGAATAATCGGAGAAAATGCAAGACCAATAACAACACCCAATACTCATCCAATCATCCATATCACCGGCCGGTAGAGTATTATGAACATGTATGATTAAACTCAACCATAGTATCCACGCTTCATCTTCACCATGAATACTATAGATAAGCCAAACATAAAGCACGGTTTCTTACATGGTGCATAGCCAACAAACCCAACTCCAATCAATCCACATTCTTCTTCCCATACCTCCAAAGCAGTTATGCCCATTGTACCCATTATGAATACTATACCAATTCAAAATATTCCTAAAGCTGCATGAAGATATTCTGAACTTATGCGGACCAAACTTAACAAAACATTAAGTGATATCATCAATGTCCATATCATCAACAAGCCCATCAAAATCTTTCCTACCTAAACCAGGAAGACCCCAAATCTCAAAGAACCTTACTCACCTCACTAGACTTCCTAATGTTAAGACTAAGCAATTTAAGTCTCACTATATTGACAATCTGATTGAACACAGCATTAACAGATCTACTTTTACCTCCAAACATTCTAAAATTACGCTCTGCCAAATGAAATAAACCAAGCACCAAACACAAGCCTTTGGATGATACTCCAAATGGAATTGCTAGCCTTCCTAATCTGATTCGAAATAACCTCATTGAATGTTACTTAAATTATCCGGTCTCGCCATAATTTTCAATTTGTCCCAAATAAAACTAGAAAATTGACAATCAAAAACAAATGGTCGTGTGAGTCATTACCAATAGAACACAAAGAACAAAGATTCTTGTAACATTAAACCACCGACGGTCTATCAAGGGTCTTTAATCTACCTTTATCGCCATCCAAGAATGAAAGCATGTCTAGGTATACATTGCGTAAACCGGACATGCTTATGCCTATAACCTCCGCACATTCTCTCTAATGATCTCACAGGCCTCTTTAACACTAAAATCAACAATATCATAGTTCTTGTTATACCAAATAGCTTTATCTTCCAAATCACTTAACACGGGGATGGGGACATTAGTAACCACATCAAACACCGCCAACCCAATCCAACGGCCAAACCCACTTACCACTATCAATCCAATCCGAACTTTATCATTTAAGTCAAAACATTAGACACAAGGAAATTGTGAGAGATTAGCTTGTTAAGGACCACTAATGTGCCATTTATCAAACCAAACAAAACAACTTTTCCCATTACCTATCTTAACACCAATATGACTTCGATTCTATCTCTTAATCTCATGATCATCTCCAACTCCAACCGGTAGTGTGATGAACATCAATATCCCAAATACATTTACCCCTTTAACACCTAAGCATTAATCCACTTAACCCACAGCGATTCCTTTTTCCGACAATGTTCCAAAGATATTTACACATAAGACTTTCATTCATCAAACTCGTAGTCTTAATTCCTAACCCACCCCGACTCTTAGGTCTACAAACATCTTTCCAAGAAACACTAGATGTTCCTTTCTTAACATCACTACTACCCCAAAGAAAGTTTTTAAGAATTCTGTCTATTGTGGCACAAATATGCTTAGGAATAATGAACATAGAAGCCCAATACACACTAAGAGATGAAACAACAGCAGCAATCAGTTGAAGCTTACCAGCATAAGAAAGGCATTTATTCTTCCAATCCAAGATCCTCTTCCTCACATTCTCAACAAGCACTCTACAATCCAAATTAAGTAACTGTTTGGTGATCATAGGAACGCCTAAGTACCTAACAGGAAGCTTACCTTCTCTAAAAGGTAAAGCAAGAGCAATCATAACTTTCTCATCATCAGGAACATTACAGTAGAAAGCCGTACTTTTCTCAACACTAGGATAGAGACCAGAACACATACTAAACTCATCAATGCCTCTCCTAAGGATACAAGCAGAATTATAGTCTCCATGACATAAAAGTAACAAGTCATCGGCAAAACATAGATGAGTAAGGCCAAGCTTGCTACAGAATTGATGGTACTGAAATTTCTTATCACTTCTAATTTGCCTTTTAATCATAAGGTTCAAAACTTCCATAACAATGGTGAACAAATATGGCGATATGGGGTCACCCCATCTCAACCTCTCCTACTCTTAAAGAAGCCATGGATCTCATTATTAACACATAAAGAAAATGAGGCGGTGGTAAGGCAAGTCAAAATCCACTTAACCATAGTTTCATGAAATCCAAACTTACGTAAACCACCTCCAAAACTTCCATTCCACGATATCATAAGCCTTCTTAATGTCAACCTTAAAGGCACATTTCCTAGTTCAGTTACGATCATACCCACACATAAGTTCTTGAGTGAGTAAAATGTTATCACTTATGTGTCTACCGAGAATAAAAGCACACTGATTACTATCAATAATGCTATCAAGACCCTCTTTAAGCCTATTGGTCAAGACTTTACTAATGCACTTATAGACAACATTACAACGAGCAATTGGCGATAATCGGGTCACCGGGATAGGCACACCGATCTTAGGATTAAGAGATATAAGGTTAGTATTAAACTCACTTTAAAAGCTTTCCAAGTGAAGAATTCTTTAACAAATTGCAAACATCCGAACCCACCACGAGACCACGCCTTCTTGAAAAATTTTGAAGTAAAACCATTAGGACCAGCGGACTTATCATCTTTAATACCAAACATAGCCACTTTAACCTCCTCATCCGTTACCGGTCTAATCATATTCTCAGCAAGCTGGGAATCAAGCCTTTTCACAAACAAGCTATCACAATCCTCAATCGGGATGACCTCTTCAGAAGCACCAAGAAAACTCTGGAAGTGATTCACAAACTGAATAGCAACATCTTCCCCTTGAAACTCATTACCATGCTCATCTTTGACAATCTCAACCCTACCTCTACTGACTCTGCCCTTCAGGATCTTATGAAAATATGCCGAGTTCTGATCTCCTTCTCTAAGCCAATCAATCTTGGCTTTCTGCTTCAACAATCTTTCTTCATCCAGAGTTGCATCATGATATGCTTTTGAATAAATCATCTCCTCTTCTCTAAGTGAAACATTATTAGGGTCCTTATCCAAACTCTCTTGCACCCTGCACAGTTCTTTCCTCAGAAACTTAACTTTCTCAAAAACATTCCCATTCTCTCTGTTTAACTTCCTCATATACTTCTTCATGTTCTTCAGTCTCTTGGCTAGAATAAACATAGAAAAGCCCTTTACTTCAACACACCAATTATCTTTAACAACAGGTAGAAATTCCTTCTTCTCAGCAAGAAAATTCATGAACCTAAATGATTTAGGCTTAATCTTATTAACCAGGGAATGACCAATATAGCGAGGCGGTGATCGAAAGTCAAGTAGGGAAGAAAATTAGCGTAACTCCTCTCATAGGTAGCAACAAACTCACCATTGCCCATAACCCTATCTAACTTCTTCAAAATACCCTCACCGGGATCATTTCTCTTTTGAATCAAGTGTAAAACATACCATAACTTGCGGTCTTCAACGTCCAACTCTTGAACACACTCTTTAAATTCAGTAATACCTCTATCTCCATCAACAAACACATTAGAGCTATCATCGTAATTCAAAGCCACATTAAAGTCCCCAAGAAGAACCCAAGGAGCATTACCGACCAGCCTCTTGTGCTCACACAAATTCTTCCATAAATCTCTTCTACCCGTTACAATATTCTCAGCATACACATAAGAAATGAACACCTTCCTGCTATCATGAACAAAAGTAACTTCAAAATGCATAACCTGATCAATTTGGGAGATCAAGCTAGCACTGATAGCAAGAGGATCCCATCCAACTACAATTCTACACCCTTTATTACTATCACTAGAATTCGAAACCCAATTTCACCCATCAAAAAGATTGTTACAAATCGTATTAACAGACTTCTTCCTCATCTGAGTCTCTAACACAGCACACATACATAAATTCTCTCTTCTGATAAACGCCTTTATCTCATCTTGCTTAAGGGTAGTATTCATCCCCTTAATATTCCAAGCAGCTAGTTTGACTAACATTTAAAATTAGAAGGGTGTGAAGCAATACCTCCTTGCATATCAGCAATAGCTTCATCATGGACATTAGAAACCTCATCCTGAGCCAAGAAATGAGCACTACCACCCACATCTTCAAGCACTTCCTCAACCATATTCTCATCCGTAATCTTGATGAATCCAAAACTTTCTCAAAGATATTAAAACCAACTCTAGACTTGTAAGGTCCAACATCTTCTCGATCCAAGTCTCTAACTCATAAAGAGAAAAGACACGATCTGTTTCAATGAAAAGCTCAACCTCAACCACTTGCCTTTTAACCACTAAATCTTTGATCCTCTTGAATTCATCTCTATAAGCCTCATCATATGCCTTAGTATAAGCTTGATTTCTAGTAAGACCCTTCTCTTCCATTAAGCCCACACATTCTTTCACCTTCTCTTTTGAACCCTTCATTAACCACTTATTACTATAATTGATTTGTTTTGAAGCTCAACCACTTTACATCTTAACCGTTCGACATTAGCATTTAGAGTTGGGTAACATACTTCCTTTTATAATATTGTTTAAGATCTTTAGACCATCCATCAATCTCCTCCTTACCTATAGACAAACCCTTAGAACAAACATCATCAATTCTCCTCCGTGTAGCTTCCCACTCAAGTTTCTTCTCAATTTCATTTTCATCACTAGCGTAGAAAACTTATTGTTCTTCAAACCATCTTTCTTACCACTTTGCCATTACCTTCCTCACCATCTACATCCATTTTACCTTTTCCTTTATCACTTTGACCACTTCCATCAGGCTGATTATCATTAACAACTTTAGCTTTCTTGGTTGGAGCAAACTGTTTATTCTCATTTCTAGCGTATCTCTGATCTCCATTTCCCCTACCATACATATTACCTCTACCCCTTCCACCAAAACCACCTCTACTAGAACTAGCACCATAAAAATTCCTCTGCACATTAGTACCCATATTATCACCTTCCTTCCTAGTAGCTTCCTTCCTACCCACATTCTGCCAATCACCATCATTCTTCCTTCAATCTTGCCCTCATTCAAACCAACACAGGTTTTACATCTTTCATTATCATTTCTCACCACTTTCTCGACTTAGTAACAATCCTGTTAGGACAACCAACATAATTGTGGCCAAACACTTTGCAATGACCACAAATAGGAGGTCTCAAACATACTCCACCCTAAGCTTCATAGACCTTCCCAAGCTCTTGTAATTGACTTCAACTGATCCACTAGACCCTTAGACATCAATCTCCACCAAAACTCTAGCAAAACTAGCCTACCGCACGCCTTCTCACACATAGAAGTAGTGATTACATCCATGATGATTGGCGTATATATACCTTACGTGTAAGGCGTACTCGTAAGAGTAGACCTTATCGTAGAGGTCCTTGTTCGCATATCCTTCACGGGATACGCGTAGTCCATTGTAGAACCTTACGCGTAAGCGTTATGCGTGGGAATATTCTTCTGGCGTAACATGACTACGCGTAGGGTAATCCTTATCGTGGAGTTGCAAATGACCTTGATTACGAGTGTTAAGCGTAGGAAAGCCTGAAATAAGTTCATCAAGTCATCAATATTAACACAAAGTATCATTTTAACAACATTTTATGGCATGAAACTTTTTCAGAACCGTTATGCGTAGAAAGTCATACGCGTAGGTCAAAACCCTAAAGGTTGAGATTTACGCGTATCACTTTTAGCCATGGAATTTGCACCATACTAATTACGGTAGTTCTAAGATATGTTGAGAGTCTATAAGCCAAGTTATAACACTTAGTTTGTTGGGAATCAAAAATACCCAAAAGTCATGAACATTAAACCCTAATTTCAAATTGTTAACCAATTCGTGTTTACGGGTGGTTGAGACCTTGGAAATCATCAATTCAACAACACAAAAGCATAACCCAACAATCTTTTGACCAAAACACTTCAAATTTAAAATACCCAATTCGACTCATAAACCCTAATTTCCAAAATTCATCAATTCGTGTTTACGGGTGGGTTTGATGGTTAGAATGGTATTAATGATGTATTAGGAACGTTTTGACACAAACCATTTCACCACAAACACACTCACATCGATTGTGTGTTCATACAGCGTCTGCGTAGAACACATAATCACTCACATCATTAGTTTTAGCCGTTGGTTTTCATGAAAATCAAAACCATTGTTTGTAATAACGTTTGAATAACGAAAACACTTACAATATGATGATCTAAAACACGGATATGAATCTTGATTATTAGGCGTAGGATGAGATAGTTTTGAGTAATAAATGTAAAGTGAAAGTTAGGTGGGAGGTTTTATTAAAATGATTTTAGGCATTTGGCGGTTTGGTCCCTCCACCTTTTCCTTTTTCAAACAAAGCCATTTAACTTCCATTTTGGTTACCAAACGAAGCTTTTAAGAAAGACACTTTGACGACACTCCCCTCGACTTAAGAAATAATGAAAGGTTATAAATTTAGTCAGGGTGTCATTCAACAGAATATTCACCACCATTGTAAAATGAAACAACCGAGATATGAAAACATGCAAGTACACCGATGTTTTGAAGCAGTTAAGTGAAAATTTTCTCCCCTCAACACTTGATCGTAAAAATCTGAATTTTGAAAGATTATAGTGTTGAAGGAGGTTATGTACATGCCATGTTGAAAGATTAAAGATAAGAAAAATATTTTGTTGTTTTATAAGATTTTATATTTTTGTATTTTGTTTTGAAAAATTTATTTACAAAAGATGTTTTGGTGTTTGACGGGTTTTAAGATCATTTTAAGAGGTCATCAATTCCTCTTGAGTCAAACACCTCATACCAATCCGGTGGACCAACTCATTAAACCTAGCGGGTGGCAAGGCTTTGGTGAGAAGATCGCGCAATTGGTATTTTGTACCCATGAAGTATAATTCAACGGTACCACATTCCACGTGGTCCTTGATGAAATGATAGCGTGAATCGATGTGCTTTGATTTCGAGTCTTTGATCGAGTTGCGAGATTGCAATAACACTCCGATTGTCGCGATACATCGAGGATTACATCAATTACGTAACCATAGTCTTTGAGTTGTGTTCTCATCCAAATGACTTGAGCACAACACGCGGACATGGCTACATATTACTGCCGGTTGATGACGGTGATGTACAATCACCTTCTTTGATTGCCAAGACACCGGTTTATCACCGAGAATTGTAGAGCTCTGAGTACTTTTCCTTGAGTCTAAGCATCCTGCGTGGTCGACGTCTGAAAAGCGATTAGTTCAAAACCGAATCCTTCGGATACGGATCCCAAGTTAATGGTTCCTTGATGTATCGGAGGATTCGTTTAGCCTCGAGAGGTGGGTTTCGATTGGTCACGATAGCGGGAGCATAGATAAGCGGCAAAGACAATATCAGTCTCTAGTTGTTAGATACATGAGAGACCCAATAATACTTGGTATTTGGTAGGGTCAACTAATTTCCCATGTAAATCCGCGTCTAGCTTCTTGGTATGAATCATTGGTGTGGCATAAGTATCACGGGTTTTCATTCCAAATTTGTTTAACAATTCAAGGGCATATTTGGGTGACTCAAGAAAATACCACGGGTGATTGATGAACTTGCAATCCTAGAAAGAGCGTAAGTTCACCCATCATGGACATTTCAAAATTTTTCTTCATTAGTTTTGCAAAAGCGATTGAAAACTTTTATGTGTAGACCCAAAATGATGTCATCCACGTAAATTTGAACAATTAAGATATGTGCCCGTGATATTGTATAAAAGAGTTGGGTCAACCGAGCCTTTGGTGAAATTATTGGTAATGAGGAAAGATGATAGCTTATCGTACCATGCAGGGGCTTGTTTGAGACCATAAAGAGCTTTGTTCGGTTTGTAGACATGGTTGGGAAATCGGGATCAACGAATCCATCGGGTTGGTGACATAGACCGTTTCTTTAAGTTGTCCATTGAAAGCGCCGTTTGACATCCATCGATGAGACCGTCATATTCATATGAGCTGCGACGCGAGAAATATCCGAACGACCTCAAGAGGAGCAACGGGGCAAAAGATTCTTCAAAGTCTATTCCTCTTCCCGACGATAACCCTTAGCAACTAGGCGTGACTTGTTTCGGATGGCGTTCCTTGACATCAATTTGTATTTCCAAATCCATTTTAGACCAATGCGTAGACCCTGTTGGTCTTTCAACGATTCCATACTTCAAGGCGTTTGAATTGGTTGAGTTCTTCTGCATGGATTCAATCCGATTGTCTTTTGTCATTGCGTCTTTAATGTTTTAGGCTCGGATTAGCGAGACGGTGAGTGCATAAATGCAATGTTCACCATCGTGTGAAGACGTTGTCTCGTAACATTGGTTGATTCGGGTTGCCAATAATATTAGCGGAGGATGGTCTTTAGTCCATCTATGTGTAGAGGTTGATGTTGGTATACATTATGCGATTTTGAGGATTCAAATGATTTGTTGAAGATTCCTCGACATCACAGTGCGGCAGTTCATTAGCAAGCGGGTTGAAGAGCATTTGGATCAAAATCTGCGGTGGGGTACTTCATTGAGAATATCATCATTGGTTCATCATTGTTGGGCGGTGTGTTCAAGCTGTTGTGTTGGAGTCAATCGGTGTAGGTGCATCCGCAATGATGAGTTGTTGTAGCAGTGTATCGGTATAGGAATATTATCGGGTTGTGCGTGAGCAGCAGATACACAGAGCACGTTCATCAATATCGTCACGAGCAGGAGGAGCAAATAACCTTTCCATTTGTTGACGAGATAGTCGGGGCTTTGTTCGGTGATGATGGGGTTGAGGAAGTTTAAGCGGTTGTGACCGGGTTCTAAGTCATTATACTCGAAGCCATTTCAGTGAGTTCATCAAAATGAGCATGAATCGTTTCCATTACCTCCTTAGTTCGACGATTCCAGTTCGAAACCTTTAGAATTGTCACGGTATCAATAAAGACTCCAATATCGACTTTGGCTTTGAACTTTCCAAAATCATCACGATCATTATTTGGATAGCAAAGGGATCCAAATACATGAAAGTGTTTGAGGTTCGGTTTATAGTTGTGGACAAGCTCGAAGGTGTTTTGTTGTGGCGTTTTGTGATCATAGAACGGTTTTGAGTATAGCATGCGATGAATCTGACTTACGCCCATAAGTAACTGGAAGTTTAGCATTGATTAACAATGTTCTTGCGGCTTCCACTAACGTTCGGTTTCGTCTTTCAACAACTCCGTTTTGTTCGGTGTACATGCAATAGATGTTTGATCTTGAATTCCCACTTTCTCATAGAATTCACGAAGGGTTTTGTTAACAAATTCGGTTCCTTTATGCATTACGATTATCACGGCGGTGTTGCGGAGTGAACACAGTATTTTTGTGAGAAAGGTGATGATCATTTGTGGAGCTTGGTCTTTGCTTGAAGAAAGTAGACCCAAGTCCATCGTGAGTAGTCATCAACAATTACTAAGATGTAGCGTTTGCCATTGATCGTTTGCACACGCATCGGGCCACAAATCCATGTGAAGAAGATGAAGCACATGCTCGGGCTGTGTTCCACCTTTGAAGGAAAATGAGCACGAGTGCTTTTCCCTTGTTCACGTCGAGCAAAGGTGATCTTTGAATACCGGAATCGTGGGAGTCCTTCAACTAGTTTGTGTCTAGCAAGGTTGGTGATGGTTTGAAAGTTTAGATGTGAGAGCGATGGTTCCATAGCCGAGATTTTGTAGATGTTGCCTTTGAAAGTAAGCAAATGGGAGGGAAGCAACCATGTCTTGCATAGAGATAGTGTAGAGACTAGAATTACGCGAGCGGACATAAGGTCATTTCCTTGTAGATCACGAATGAAACAAGTTTTCTCCACGAAAGTAACCTCCAAATCTCCATCACAAAATTGACCTCACGAAAGCAGTTGTGACCGAGGCCTTCCACATAGTAAACCTGGCGATTTCGATGTTCCCATTGACATAATCTCGTAGCCCATGATAGGCTGCTTGGTGATCGTTCCCGAACACGCGGTGCCAATGAACTTTGCAATAAAGTTTGATAACAGTTTAAGATTGCTGTCATGTGTCGGGAACATCCGCTATCAACAATCAGAGAATGATCTGTATCACCGCATTACACACGGATGACACGGATGGAATAAAGTAGATGTGGAACCCGAAATGTTAGAGGTTCGGCGGTATATTAGATATACACACATTAATAAGTTTAGGCACCCATTTAAATCCTAGTGTGTTATATATCCATTTCGCCATCTATAACTACTCTTTGCTTTAGTCTTAGTGAATGCACTAGGTGGTACTACATTCTTGGGAGGTGAGCGGGAGCTCTTGTGATAGCAATGGTTGCCTTAGAATCTAAAGAAGGCGGTATACCAAGCACAAACTTAGAATGATTAGTGGGCCTAGAGGTATTCCGATTCTTAGGATTCCGTAAGCGAGAGATTATAGCTTTAGCAACACATTTGTCATGACAATCGAATTCATACTCTTCGAGAAATAACACAAGGTGCATCGGATCGAATATCAAAAGTACTTAACGGTTTAGCATTCGTTACATCACTATTTCTATTACATTTGCGGACGTAACATCTATAGTGGAAGCAACATGAGTTTTATTCGAGTCCTACGGTGTTCTTCTACTTTAGCATTCATTATTGATCTTTTCTTAGGTCGCAAATTCCTATTCTTCGATTGAGTGCTCTAGGTTTGTGAAGTGCGGACGTTTGTAAAAGGCATAACTATTCTGTTTCGAGAGAAACACATTAGCAACTTGTGATTTGGCGGTAGGGATTCTAGGTTCACGATTACTAAGTGTATTTGGTGCTAATTTCTTAATCACGGTGGCGGAAGTTGTTCATACTTTCTAACATTTCCTTAACTTGGAGATAGTGTGAATCAAATCTTGATTTTCGAGCGAATATTACCAAAGAAAATTCATGACTTCTCTAGTGTGAGCAAGATAGTGATCAAGTTCGTTAGATGCTTCATGACGAGTCTTATTGAGTAAATCAAATATGACACCATATTCTTGTTTAACTTTTGAAAGTTCTTGTTCATATTTTGAGATTTGACTTTTCAAAGACACGTTTTGATCATCCGAAGAGCTCAATTTTAGGATCGAAGATTTTGCACTCAATGAGCGATTTTCTTTTGAAAACTAAGTTGATGATTGTGAATATCTTTTCACACCAATGAAGACGACGTTTTGCATTGTAAATTTCATTGAGTAATCGTTTATTTTCAGCATTTAAAGACTCGATCTGAAGCACATTATCGGTGTTCTCAATGATTACAACATTTTCAACAATATCGTGAGAGATGTAATCGATGCAAATGGCAAAGAATAAAGTAACACAACATTATGGATATCAAAGACGAGATAACATCTTCCAAGAGTCGATCAACATCTTTTCTCAACATTTTCTTTTGCGTTTAGTGTTAGAAATAGATGTTTACATTTTCTCGGCGTTTTCATTACCCCAAGTTCCTTATGAAAATCCTTTTCCGAACAATTGCACAACTTTTCAAGTTTTTAACATTAGGTAAAATATTTTTCCGAAAAATGTCTCTTTGTTCTCGCGAGGCGATTGAAAGTGTTCAATTTTGATTTGAGCGATATTCTATCTCATGTTTTAAAATTTTGAGGTTAGCCATGAAAATGTCAAAATATCTAAGAATATTTCGATTTTCGGGTTTTGAGTTTACTTCACTAATTGAAGGTAAAGGACCATAAGTTTGTGCAAAATCATTTTGGGATTAACATTAGAAGACTCGGTGTTTGATGATAACCCTTGGTGTGTTAGAAGAACCCGTTGGTGTGTGAAAGTGACCGCGTTTTATAATTAAAAGGTTTGTTGTAAACAACATTTTTAATTTTGATCGACTCTCGTCTTACGCATCTAATTCCTCTTGTGATGATATTCAACAACACTCATAACAATATTATCAATTTTGTATTACTCGATTTGGAAACTTGAGAGTTGGTTTGAATGTTTTTAGTGAAAGCTTTGGTTTATGTCGGCTAAATTTTTCCTTATCCTTTTGGATTGGGTTTTAAGGTAAACTTTTCAATAGTATTCTTGATTCACCATGTTTGTAAACAACAGTTTTAAACTCTTTAAGTTTGTTTTGCAAGCCGATAATTTCTTCAAGAAGATCATCTACCCGATTAGTTGAATGCTTTTTGTATGCGGAGAACTGTTTTGACAATTTAACAACTCGACCTTAGCTTTTTGATTTTCCAAGGTGAGGCGTTAATTTGCTTTTTATGTTCATGTTTGAGTTGTTCTAATTCGAGACAACAAAGCATTCTTGAGGCGGCTAGATCACGATCTCTCTCTAAATATTTTTCGTTTGATGAGATTTTGCAAAGCGGCTTCAAAACCTTTTCACGGTTTTCTTGAGTTTTGAAAAAGTTGAGTTGCTTTTGTAAGCATTCAAAATCCTTGGTTAACAGTTCATTTTACTTTTTAAGGTTTGATTTAATGCAACACATTCGACAATTTGGGATTGTTGGTCTTTAAGTAACAAAACAAGATCGGATCACACAACATGATCATTATTTAGATCCTCAAGTATAACCACGAGTCAATTTGATTATCAAGGAAACCATAAGGTCATCGGATGCGTCAAATGTAACTCGGGTTTATTTAATCGTCGAGAATGAGATGTAGATGACTCATTTTGAACATTACGAGTCGTGCGGATTCGATATTGTTGGAGATATTAGTTCGGATATGATGATGGTTTGTTCGGTGCACGAGACAAGCCATCGATGTCATCTATGGGCTGTTTCACTCATGTGTAACTCTTGCATATTAGCCATCAACATAATAATGCATTGGCCTCGCAAGTCCTCCATATCATCATCAGTGTGCATACGCCATAAAGCTCTGTTCTTTGTGCGTGAGAGATCCACCACTTCATCCTTAAGAGCCAAAAGTAAAGCCTCTTTGAAATAAGCACGCCCTAGTCCTCGGCTTTGGGCATGCATTAGCCAGTGTCCCTTCTCATTGCGGTTGTAGCATCTAAGACCATTTAACCGATTACGAGCATTTACTGTTCCACCACTTGAGCTCTGTTGTTATTCCTACCCACATGAAACCCTTGACCACCGCCCATCGGCGACCATAATCACGATTACGAACTTCAACATGTCCATTATTTACAACACTTGAGTCATGTGTTAGATGAGGAACGAATACAATTGTTGGATTTGTTGGTGTAACGACCAAAAGCATTAGCAATCATCACAAATCCTTGTTGCAATGCTTGAACGGATCGATTTCCTCGATCGCTTCATCGACATATGCTTGAGCATTGTTGTTGTTGTATGGAACCAGTTGATTTTGTTGAGGTTGTTGTTGTGAAGGTGTGTTTGAAGCGATTGGTTGAGTTCTTTGGTTGAGAGGATAATTTTATTGAGCATACAAGGCAAGTTGTTGATTATCCGGATGTATTTGTTTAGCAATTTGAGCACGAAGAATCCTTTCGATCAACTTCCTTTTCATGAGGCTTCAAGTAATCGTACAACAATCCATAAGTAGAATGATGCATATTCTTCGCTTGACGGAGAAAAATGACATACTTCTCCCATTACGGACCAAGACTACTCGGGAACTTAGTATTCACTTTGCAATTCTTGGCATGATGATGTTGTGTTTATCCAAATCATTGATGATGTCTGAAAATCGATGATGATAAGACTCTAGTGTCTCTCGGGTTCAATCATGAAGTGTTCATAAGCCAAGTAAATTTTGGATTCCAAATCCTCCCGATTGAGTCATGATCCTTCCATAAGAAGACGAATATGATCCCACATCTTTTGTGCGGTCTTTTGAGCATCAACACTACGAAGAATGGGTTTGGTAATCCTAAGAGGATGTATTCCACTGCAAGTTCATCGACTTCATAGTGTAGAAGTTACGTAGCATTAAGATCCGCAACCGTAGCAATGTTGGTTTGTTCATCTCTTGGTGGAGCAGCGGTTGGATCTCCGGGTACAATGACGGTAGGCATCTCAAATGGACCTTCTAAGATAACCTTCTTTAAGAACTTTCCATGTGGCTTCTTCGGATCACAAAACCTAAAGAACCTCATCACCCATTGATCGTAGTTTCTGGAGTGAGCATTGGAGGTCTATCAGTGATCTAGCTTCATGAATTGATTGTTGGTGCTTAAAGCTTCACACATCTTTGCAAACCAAGTGGGTTCCTTCATAGTGTTACTTGATGGATGTTGATTGAAATCATTTGTGTAGGGTTGAACTTGAAGGCTCGGTGGTGGTTGAACCATTTGTGGTTGTGGAATTGCACCAAGTTGTGGAGTATGTTGCTGATTAAATTGTTGTTGATAAATAGCTTGTTGTTGATTCCATTGTTGATGTTGTGGAGTTAATTGTTGTTGTTGTTGATGATTATAAGTGTGAGGAAAATAGTTAGAGTATGGTGGTTGAGACATGTTGTTAAACTTGTGTAGTAAAAATGGATCTTTGTAGTCGAATGAACCTTTGTTGATGAAGTGTCCTTAGGCGTAGAAAAGACAAGAAACCAAGTAGCACTTATCGTAAAACACCAAAAGTTACGCGTAACAATAAGGAGTTCTGTAGTAGGATTTAGCTTCTGCGTAAGTAGGATAAAAGCACTAAAGTTATCGTAGACAAAAGTTATGCGTGAAAATTAGGCGTAGGATTACCTTGTCGTGACTTAAGTTTACGCGTAAAGTGAATCTTATGCGTGGGATTTCTGGCGTAAGCTTGTGCTTATCGTAAGTTTGGGGTTTTGCCCAAATGATCTTTTACACTATCACGATTGCAAAATATATCCAAAGTCGACGTATTTTCAGACTTATCCAAGTAAGAAAACACGGAATAAACCGGAAAATGAAGATCAAACCAAGGAAAATCTTACAGCGTAAATTTAGGGTTTCAATACGCGTGGGATTACTCGTAATGTTGATTTTGCCCAAATGTGTTTCTAAACCGATTTTTGTTATGGAATAGCTTCAATAGTACCAAAAGAACACAAAAGTGTGAAACTTGATGTACCAAAATCGCTAAGCGGGTTCTGCGTAGAACGACACCCAAGAACAAAACACGTTCAAAACAACTAACCACGCATAAAGTTTGAAACTTTTGCCAAAAACACGTATTTTAACACCTTAAAACATTGAAAGTACAAGAATCTTGGATTAAAAAGTGTAAAAATAAGTTTTAAGCGAACCAAAGTATCAAATGTGCGTTTTAGGCGTAGGACGAAACCCACTTCAAAAACAAACACGATTCACCCAACCAAGGCGATTGATACCCTTTAGGTCACTAGTTTTACAAACACAAGTTATAGAGAAAGAGATGAAGGCGGATGAACAAGTTATCACACACACACACACGTATAATAATACGGTTAAGGCAAAGAGAGTGAATGAAAAGAAAACTTGAACAACCAACCTCGAATGAGGGTTTACAAAAGTATTTATAGGAGGAAGCTAGGGCAACACTCTAGTTCCCTTCCTTTCTTATATGGGCTTGGGCCTAAGCTTATGGGCCTTCTACATAAGCTTGACCTTAAACAAACATAAAGGCCATAATAAAGCTACCTATTACATATGAAATATAAATACTTGAAATACTGTTTAGGAGTGATTCCAACATTTCTTGCTTGGATAAGCCTGAAAACACTTCGACTTTGGATATCTTTTACACTGGAATAAGTGTAAGAGATTTTTGGGCAAAACCCTAATTTTACGCATAAGCTAAAACTTACGCGTAGAACTCTTTAAGCCTAAGCATTTTCTTACGACTAAGCCTTGTCTTACGCATAAGCTAATCTTACGCATAAGCATTCTACGTCTAACTTTCAGTTTACGCATAACCATAGTGTTTCTCACTTCTTACGCGTAAGCTAATCCTACGCGTAAACATTCATTTTACGCATAAGTTTGTTAATTTTACGCCTAAGGTTTTCTTTGCCTAAACTTGGTTTCTACGCCTAAGGACTCTTCATCAACAAAGTTTCATTCGACTACAAAGATCCATTTTACAACACAAGTTATCAAGATGTCTCAACCACCATACTCTAACTACTTTCCTCATGTGTATCCTCAACAACAACAACAACAACTCACCCACAACAACAACAATTCAATCTACAACAACAAGTTTATCAACAACAATTTCAACAACAATTTCCTCGAGGAGCAATTCAACCACAAATGATTCAACCACCACCTAGTCTTCAAGTACAACCTTACACAAACTTTAACAATCAACATCCGTCCGTGAATACTATGAAGGAAGCAGTCTTGGTTTGGAAATATGTGTGAAGCTCTAAGTAGCCAACAATCCATACATGAAGTCGGATCACTTGATCGACCTCCAATGCTCACTCCGGAAACTATGATCAATGGATGATAAGGTTCTTTAGGTTCGTGATCTAAAGAAGCCACATGGAAAGTTCTTGAAGAAGGTCATCATGGAAGGTCCATTTCGGATGCCTACTGTCGTTACACCGGAGATCCAAATGCCAATCCACCAAGAGGTGATGTCACCAACATTGCAAGTCTTAATGACCTCATGGCTTGATGAACTTCTACATTTTGAAGCCAATGAACTAGCAATGCAATACATCCTTTTGGGATTACCCAATCCGATCCTTGAAGTGTTGATGCTCAAAAGACTTCTAAAGCAATGTGGGAACATATTCATCTTCTCATGGAAGGCATGAACTCAATCAAGAAGACATGGAATCCAAAATCTACTTGGCTTATGAACACTTCATGATTGAACCTGGAGAGACATTAGAGTCATATCATCATCAATTCTCAGACATCATAAATGACTTGGACAAACATAACATCATTATGCCTAGAATTGCAGTCAACACTAAGTTCCTAAGTAGTCTTGGTCCTGATTGGGAAAAGTATGACATTTTCATCCGTCATGCTAAGAATCTTCATCATGCTACATACGGATTATTGTACGACTATTTGAAGCCCCACCAAAAGAAGTTGACAAAGAAAGAGTTATCATGGACAACTGTTTCACCTTCACTTCCGGATAATCAACAATTAGCTTTGTGGGCTCAAGCTTGTTATCCTCAATTCCCAACCTTACAAACTGTATTCACAAATCCTCCACAACCCGCCGCTCAACCATACGCTAAGATAACACCTTATGATCCGTCACAACACCAATCTCAAGAAACTCAATTGGTTCCATACAACAACAACAATGATCAAGCACTTTACAGTGAATCTAATGAGGATATAGAAGCTTTTGATGCATTGCAGCAAGGGTTTGTCATGATTGCTAGAGCCTTCGGCCGATACTTAAACAAATCCAACAATCACATTCATACCTCATCCAACACAAGGAATCAGGTTGTTGTTAACAATGGACGTGTTGAAGTTTAGAATCGAGGTAATGTTAGTCAGATGGGCGGTGGTCAAGGGTTTAATCCAATGGGAAGGAATAACATAGGTGCTCCACAACAACAAAGGGCTCCGGTGGTTGAGCAGGTAATGCTCGAAATGGGATTAATGGTCTTCGTTGCTATAAGCGTAATGAGAAGGTCTACTGAATAATGCATGCCCAAAGCCGAGGAATAGAGCGATGCTTATCATAAAGAGGCTCTACTTTTGGCTCTCAAGGATGAAGTTGGTGGAACCCTCACAAACAAAGAACAAAGTTTTATGGCGGATGCGATTCGATGATGATATGGAGGACTTGCGAGTTAATGCATCGGTTATGTCGATGGCCAACATGCACGAACTCCACATGAGTGACACAGCCCGATGTATGACACCGACGGCTTGTCTCAGTGCACGGATCAAACCATATTAATCAATGATCTGATATCTCGGCCAACATCTGAATCCGACGAGGCTCAATATGTTCAAAATGAGCCATCCACATCTCATTCTGATGATACTCAACTAAATCCAGTAGTTACATTTGACGATCAAGATGACCTCCTTGTTACCATTGATAATCAAGTTGACTCCGTGGTTATAATTGAGGATCTGAATAATGATCATGGTGAGACTCACGTTGAACACGCTGAACCTTTGCCTAATCCAGATATTGACCTCTTACTTAATGACCAACAATCTCGAATGGAACAATGTTGTAAACTCAATCAAGAATTAAAAATAAAAATGCACATTAACTGGGATATTAAATGCTTAAAAGGCAACTCAATGTTTTTAAAACTCAAGAAAAATGTGACCAAGGTTTTGAAGTCGCTTTGCTAAATCTTACCAAAATGAAAAATCATTAGAGCGACAGAATCGTGATCGATCGCATCAAAGAATGCCTTGATGTCTCTAATAGAACAAGCGAAATATGATCATAAACAACAACTTAACGCTCTTACTTTGGAAACTCAAAAGCCAAGTCCGAGTTGTTAACTTGTCAAAAACAGTTCTCACGTACAAAAAGCATTCTACGAAGCGAATAGATGACTATCTTGAAGAAATTATCGACTTACAAAACAAAATCAAAGAGTTTCAAAATGTTGTTTATAAACATGGTGAATCAATCACAATGATTCAAAGTTTACTTTTAAACCAAATCCAAATGGATATGGTCCGAATCTTGCGATTACAAACCAAAGTTTTCAAATAGAGCATTCAAACCAAATCCACAAGTTTATAGTGCGTAACATAGAATTGATGATTCCATTATGAGTGTTGTTGAATATAATCGTCAAGAGGAATTTGATGCGATGATAGAGAGTCGGTAAAAATGGAAAATGTTGTTTATAACAAACCATTTAACTATTCAAAAGCCGTTACTTTTGTCACTGTGAGATTTTTCTAACACACCTTGGGTTATCACACCTACTTAGGGTCCCTTTCCAATCTTGTACAAATTAATGGTCCTTTACCTTCACTCGGTGAAATAAAGCCACTAGCCAAAAAATGTAAAGTTATAAAATATTTTGAAACATTCGTTTCGGACATCAAACTTTTGGAACGTGAAATTGAATTTCATTCTGAAATAAAATTTGAACATTTTCAATCGCCTCTTGCACGTGCACAAAGAGATATTCTTCAGAAAAGAATTTTACCTCATGTCCGAAATTTGAAAAATTGTGCTATCTATTGGGAAAGGGACTTTCACAAGGAGCTTGGACTTATGAAAAGAGTTTTCGAACAAACAAAAACATCGATTTCAAATACAAAATGAAAAAAGAAAATGTTACGAAAAGATGTTGATCGACTCTTGGAAGATGTTATCTCTGGCGATATCCATAATGTTGTGTTATTACATTACTTTGCATATGCATTTGATTTTATCACTAGCGATTACATTGACTCTGTTGAAAATGTTGAGAATACTAATGCTGTGTCACAAATCAAGTCTTTAAAAGTTGAAAATGAACGATTGTTAAACGAACTTTCAAATGCAAAACGTCGTCTTCAATGGTGTCAAAAAGATTGTCATAATCGTGAACTCGCTTTGCAAAACAAAATCAACCAGTTGCATACCAAAACTCTTTGTCCAAAACTTGAGCAACTAGATGATCAAAATGTGTCTTTGAAGTGTCAAATCTCAAAATATGAACAAGAAATTTCAAAAGTGAAAAAGGAATATAGTATCATATTTGATTTACTCAAAAAGACTCGTGCTCAAGCGTCAAAAGATGTTGATTATCATCTGGCATATACCAAAGATGTTTTACAATGAGACGGACTCACTCGTTTTGAAAATCTAGATTTGTTACACAAAATCCATGATCTCAAGGCAGAGTTGGTGAAACTTAAGAAAGATAGGGATAGTAAAACTGTAGTAACTACACCTGAACAGATTCAAACTGACTCTAGAATATCTCATGACAAACCACAAGAATCTAATGTGCTTCCCTCTACTGAAACAGGAATAATTGCCTCTTTTCCCAATGCCTACACTTCACAGCCTAGGAGCAATACAAGAAAGAGTAAGAAGTTACGACGTAAGAAAAGAACAATAAAGAATGTTGAAGTATAAGAACACCTTAGGACTTTGAATAAAACTCAAGTTGCACCCACTTTAGATATTGCGTCGACAAATGTAATGGAAAAAGTGTTGTAACGAATCTTTGAACAGATTAAGTAATTTAAATGTTAAGTTTGAAGCTTCTTGTGTTGGATGTCATAAAAGTATATTTTCTGGTTGTCATGACAAATATGTTGCTACGACTATCTTATCTCGTAAGCGGAACAATAGAAAACGGAATACCTCTAGGTCCACTACTGCTTCTAAGTCTGTGCTAGGTAAACCACCTTCTAGTGCTCATGCTTTAATCATTGATGTACCCTTAGAACCCACTTCACCTCCTAGGAAGAACTTATCACCTAGTGCATTCACTAAGACCAAAGATAAGACTAGTTGGAAATGGCAGAAATAGTTACATAATACACTTGGATTTAAATGGATACTTAAAATCATTGATATGTGTGTTTCTACTATAACTGGTTCAGAACCCTCTAACTCTTCGGGTTCCACATCTACTTCTATTCCATCTGTGTCGTTTGTGTGTAATGCAGGTGATACAGATCATCCTTTGGATTGTTGATAGCGGATGTTCCCGACACATGACATGCAATCTAAAACTATTATCAAACTTTGTTGCAAAGTTCATTGGCATTGTCGATTAGGAATGATCACTTCAGCGACTTTCATGGGCTACGAAGATTACATCAATGGCAACATCGAAATTAGCGGGGTTTATTATGTGGAAGGCCTCGGTGCAATCTCTTCTCGATGGGTCAATTATGTGATGGAGATTTGGAAGTTGCTTTTCGGGAGAAAACTTGTTTCATTCGTGATCTACAAGGAAGCGATCTTATGTCGGCACCGCAATTCAAGTCTTTATACAATCTCAATGCAAGACATGATTGCTTCATCTCCCATCATCTACTTTCAAAGGAAACATCTACAAAATCTTGGCTATGGCACCGTCGTCTCTCACATTTAAACTTTCAAACCATAACCAACCTTGCTCGATACAAACTTGTTGAAGGCCTCCCAAGATTCCGATATTCTAAAGATCACCTCTCCTCAGCTTGTGAACAAGGGAAAAGCACTCGTGCTCACTTTCCTTCAAAGGTGGAACACAGCTCACATCACGTGCTTCATCTTCTTCACATGGATTTGTGTGGCCCGATCGCGCGCGGGACGATTAATGGCAAACGCTACATCTTGGTAATTGTAGATGACTACTAAAGATGGACTTGGGTTTATTTTCTTGAATTAAAGATCAAGCTCCACGAGATAATCATCACCTTTCTCACGAAAATTCAAGTTCGACTCACGGAATACAATGCGACAAATCGAGCGGATAAAGGAACTAAATTTGTGAATCAAACTCTTCGTGCATTTTATGAAAAAGTGGAATTGAGCATCAAACATCCATTGCACGTACACGGAACAAAACGGTGTTGTTAAAAGATGAAACCATACGTTAGTGGAAGTCAAGAACAATGTTAATTAATTCTAAACTTCCGGATTACTTGTAAGTGAAGCCGTGTCAATCTGCATGCTACACTCGAATCGCTCAATGATTACCAAGCGCCACAACAAAACACCTTATGAGCTTATCCACAATCGTAAACCGAATCTCAAACACTTTCATATATTTGGATCCCTTTGTTATCCGAATAATGATCATGATGACTTTGGAAAGCTCAAAGCCAAAGTGACATTGGAGTATTTATAGGATATTGTGAAAACTCCAGGGTTACGGATGCGGAATCGTCGTACAAGGAGATTATGGAAACGATTCATGCCAATTTCGATGAGCTTATAGAGATGGCTTCTAAGCATAACGACTTGGAACCCGGTCATAACCGTTTAAACTTCCTCAAACCACATCATCAATTGCACCTAGCGTATAACTAACTCGACGTCAAATGGAGCGACTATTTGCTCCTACGTTTAGTGATGATCTTGATGAGCGTGCACAAAGTGTATCAAATGTTTCAGTGCACAACCCGATCAAAATCCAATACCGATACACCGCTACAACAACTACTATTGAGGAAGCACTACCAATTGATTCTCACAACAAAGAACAAACCGCATCCAATGACGTTAAACCACCGATGATCTTACGAACAATGAAGTACCACCACTGCAGATTATGATCCAAATGCGTTCTTCAACCCTTTTGCAAATGCTTCGCTACTCGATGTTGCGGAATCATCTACAAGTCATTTGAATCCTCCTAATCTGCGAGAATGTATATCAACATCAACCCTCCACACATCGTTGGACAAAAGACCATCCTCTTGTGAACATAATTGGCAACCCTAATCAACCAATCGTAACTAGACAACGCCTTCAGATCGACGGTGAACACCGTGCATTTATGCACTTACCGTTTGCCAATCTGAACCCAAAACATTAAAGCAATGACTTATGAAAGCGGATTGAATCCATGCAAGAAGAACTTAATCGCTTTAAGCGTCTTGAAGTATGGGAATTGGTTCAAAACCAACGAGGATCTATGTTATTGGTATGAAATAGATTTGGAAAAACAAGTTAGATCTTGACGATGCGGTTATCGATATAAGTCACGTCGGTGGCTAGGGTTATAGACAAGAAGAGGGATTGATTTTGAGGAATCCTTCGCTCCGGTTGCTCGACTTGAGGCTGTACGGATTTGTATGGCATTTGCAGCTCACATGAACATCACGGTCTTTCAGATGGATGTTAAAACCGCATTTCTGAATGGTAAATTGAAGGAAACGGTCTATGTTGGTTAGCCAGAAGGATTTGTTGATCCACAGTTCCCTAATCACGTCTACAAACTGAACAAGGCTCTCTACGGTCTCAAACAAGCTCCTCGGGCATGGTATGATGAGTTATCATCCTTTCTAATTGCCAATAATTTCACTAAAGGCTCGGTCGACCCAACACTTTTCATACAATATCACGGGGAACACATTTTAATCGTTTAAATTTATGTGGATGACATCATTTTTGGGTCAACACATTTAAAATACTCAAATGATTTTTCAAAACTTATGGAAAAACATTTTGAAATGTCCATGATGGGTGAACTTACATTCTTTCTTGGATTTCAAGTTTATAAATCACCCCATGGTATTTTCTTGCGTCAGTCCAAATATGCCCTTGAAATTTTAAACAAACATGGAATGCAAACCTGTGATACCTATTCCACACCAATGGCACATACCAAGAAAATGGATGCTGATTTGCATGGGAAATTGGTTGACGTTACCAAATACCGAAGTATTATTGGGTCTCTTATGTATCTAACAAACAGTAGGCGACATTGTATTTGTCAGATATCTTTGCTCCGTTATCGATCGAGACCAACTGAAACTCACCTCTCGAGGCTAAAAGAATCCTCCGATACATCAAGGGAACCATTAACTTGGGAATCGGTATTCGAAAGATTCGGTTTTGAACTAATAGCCTTTTCGACGTTGATCACGCAGTTACTTAGATTCTCGGAAAAGTACTTGAGAGCTTTACAATTTCTTGGTGATAAAATGGTGTCATGGCAATCAAAGAAGCAAGATTGTACATCACATCATCATCAGGCGAGAATATGTAGCCATGTCGGTGTGTTGTGCTCAAGTCATTTGGATGAGAACACAACTCAAAGATTATGGTTATGTATTTGATGAAATCCCGATGTCTTTGCGACAATCGGAGTGCTATTGCGATCTCGCAACTCGTTCAACATTCAAAATCAAAGCACATCGATCTTCGATATCATTTCATCAAGGAGCACGTGGAAAAGTGGTACCGTTGAATTATACTTTGTAGGTCTTGAATACTAGCAGGCGGATCTTCTCACCAAAGCCTTAGCCCTGCTAGGTTTAATGAGTTGGTCCACGGATTGGTATGCGGTGTTTGACTCCAGAGGAACTGGATGAACTTTTAAAATATTCTTAAAACTAGTCAAACACCAAAACCTCTTTTTTAAATATTTTCAAAAACAAAATACAAAAATATAAAATCTAATAAAACTTCAAAAATATTCTTCTATCTATATTTCTTTCGACATGGCAAGTACAAATCTTCCGTCAACACTTATACTCTTTCAAAATTCAATATTTTTTCTTGGTCAAGTGTTGAGGGGGAGAAAGTAAATATTTTTCGGTTTCATAAAACCTTGTAATTACATGTTATCTCATCCCGGTTGTTTCTTTGATTATGGTGGTCACATTTCTGGTTCACTGACACTCCCCGGGCTAAAATTTATAAAATTTCATTATTTCTTAAGTCGAGGGGGAGTGTCGTCAAGTTTCTTTCCAAAACTATACTTCATAACGTAACCTAAGTGGAACTTATAGGTTGTGGATGAAAATGGTTGAGGTGGAGGGACCTATGTTGTCAAAAGCTGAAACTTATCTTTAACTAAACCCTTCACCAAATTTTTTCAAAACACTTATTACACTACATTTATTATCCTCAACTACCTAATCCACGCATAAGATTCAACCCACAAATCCGTGCTTTAATCTTCGAATTCGTAAGTGTTTAAACGTTCTAAATGATTATCTAAACACTGGTTTGGATTTGTTTCATGATCCAACGGCTAGATTTTACTCTAGGCATGAATTTGTGTTCTACGCATAAGCGTATGAACACATAATCATGTTTGGGTGTTTACTGTTAAAATGGTTGTGTTAAAATGTTTAAATGATCACCCTTAAACCATTTCTATCATCAAAACTCACCCAGAAAACGATTTAATGATGTTTTAAGGATTAGGGTTTAAGCGTAGAATTGGGTGTTTTCATATGTGAGTGTTTCTGGTTAAAAAGATGGGTGTGTTATGTTCTTAACATGTTTAATTGACCAAAACCGTGCTTGATACATACCCAGAAACATCAATTTTGTGAATAGTAAGATTTAGGGTTCATGTTCATACGAATTAGGTTTTCTTGATTCATGAAGGTTTTGATGTTAAAACTTGTTTAAGATAACTCATATGCCCTCTTAGATATCCCATAAAAGATTTGGTTCATTTCCAATGGCTAGATTCCTTATTCGTAATTCTTGAATGTTTAGGGTTTAAGTTTTACGCGTAAACTGTATTGATTAAGACTTCATGTGTGACTGAAAATGATTGAATATGGTGTTAATAGATGTGTTGTGATTCATTTATTTTAGGATTATTACACGTGAAAATTCAGAATCAAGGTTAATTGAGCTTCTATGCATAAGGATCACCTTACGCGTAGAATGTTATGCGTAAGAGAAATCTTACGCGTAACCTTTACGCGTAAGGTTCTACAAAGGGGACTACGCGTATCCTGTGAAGGATATGCGTAAATAGTAAGCTTTACGCATAAGGTTCACTCTTACGAGTAAGCCTTACGCGTAAGCTCCCATATCACGCCACTGCGTAAGCTCTATGCTTAAGGCCCTCTTTTCCTCACGCGTAACATTTTTTACGCCGTATGTGAAGATCCCACGCAAGCTTATAACTACGGCGTATGGTTCATCGCTTACGCATAAGCTTGGAAAACCTATGCCTAAGCCTAATTTTAACCAAAATTTGTGAATTGTTACGGCGTGCAAACTTGTAAATAAATAAATCATAACGTCACGAAACCAAAATGTCACTAATAAGCTTAAATGTTTAATAAGTTGTGAAAATAAGTGAAAACTTGGACTTTAAAACTCAAAATTAATCAACTCACGAAATTTATCATGGCGTCTTTGGACTATTGGACTAACAAGTGACATTGGACACTTGACATTCGTTAACATATCAATTTCAATAAATAGACAAGAAAATCAACTTTTGACTAACATTGTCTTTCGATATGTTGGTTCGTTTGGCTAAATTTCTTTCAGATCATGATATGGACGTTCAAATGGAAAATGTGGATACTCCAAATGTTCTCACTATTGAAGACATCTTTCCCAATGGTTACCCAATGAAGATTGTGAAGAATAATCTCAGAGTTGACTTTGATAACTTCACATGTTCCGAGTCTTCATGTCTGATTGTCGTGGATATTCTGAATACTCACCCTTACCAGAATATGCTCACGAATTCTGCTACTGTGCCGGAGATCTACATTCATCAATTCTGGCACACAATTCAAAAGGTCAAAGGTCAAAGTGTTGTGACCGTGACATTGAACAACAAACAAGTCACAGTCACTCCTGCAAATTTGAGAGATGTTCTTCTTCTACCAACTGTCGAGCCTAATGACTTTTCTGCTACTCCTACCGAAGAGGTCGTTCTCCAAATCATGGTCGACATCGGCTATGATGAAGCTGCTGGGGTTATCACTAAGTACTCCTCAGTAGATCTCAAGAACATCCCTCAACCATGGAGAACACTATACATCATGATTGCTAAATCAGTATCCAGACGTGACAGTGGATATGAGCACCCAAAGCTCATGGAACTTCAAATCTTTGGGGCATGGTCAACATGAAACACATTGAATATGCCGCTTTGATCCGGATGACATGATAGCGCACCTAAAAAGGTCGCACCAAGATTTCCTATATCGATATACAAAATTGCCGATCTAAAGGATTATTGAAACCAATCACGATATTCCCCAAAGACGTGAAGATCCCAACCATTACTCCGTGCTATTTGAACCCACACTCAACGTGGTAAGATTCAAAGAATCAACTACGAAGAAACAAGGTGTAGTGTTGCCAGATATTCTTCTCACTGATGTTATCAAAGGACTTTATTCATACAAACGATAGCTGGTAGCAGTGGATGCAGGCAAAGTGGGTTTTATTGATGAAAAGTCTTCTGGGACACCTGTCAGGAAGACAAGGAGAGGCAGTACGGGAAGTATAGTGAGCACATAGAGTACTAAAAGGTATCCTAAGAGGAGTCCTTCCCGTAAAAGGAAAGTTCCATTAAAGGAGGCAATCCCTATTCCCAAACTTGAACCACAACTGAAGGACGAGGACTCAGAGGAGACTGACACCGATGAAGAGGTTACCTACTTAGAAACTCCCATTGATGACCCACTAACTGTTGCAAAACCTCTAAGTCCTAAGGCTGATAAAGGTAAAACCCTAGTTGCGGAGCCAGAGGAAGAGGAGAGCTCGGATGAAGAACCACTGGACAAAGACTATAGGAAAAAGCTGAAGAATCTAAGACTCCAACACGTTGCCAAAGAGTTCGTACAACAACAAACTCGTGGCCCCGGAGGGTCAAGTGGTGGTGCACTATCTACACCAGTTTCCGATGCGGTTAATCAACCCGATAAGGGAACTGGTACCACCAACCATGAGCAACAACAAAGGCAACTTGAGGATTCTATCAAATATGACTTTGAGGAACCAGATCTGAGAAAATTTCTGATGAAGATGCTGAGGTTACAGCTAAAGAAAATGCAGAAAAAGAAGCTCAAGCTCAAGCGGATGAAGAAGCCGGATTAAGGCTAAAGAAATGGCTAATCTGGAAAAGATGACGATATTGATTATGATGATTTTCTTCTAGATAGTCCAGCACACTTCAAGGAACTAACTTCTGAGCCACCAAAGGACCCTGAGCCTCCTCATGTCTCATCATCATCAGGCTCGTCTTCTCACTCTTCACCTCCATCATCCAAAGGCACAACCAGATCCGCATCCAAGTCAGTAAAGAAACCAACCGACTCTTGGATATCCCGAGCTAAGACAAAGATTGTCAAAGTCATCGAGACAAGTCGGGAAGAAAGACGTGACCAACAAAAAGTGAATCAACTCATTGACAGGATCAATCTTCTACAAGAAGGATAAGCGAGATGTTGAGTGAAAGGAGCATATCCGAAGCTTCTCAAAGGAGATTTCAAAAGGAAATGGAGAAGACGACTAGAGAATATACTCACAAGTTTCTTCTCGGCGTCGTCCTGGGAGTGACAAAAGAGATGTTCACCGACAACTCTATCTCAATCTCATGCGATTGGCCAAACAAACAATCGGATCAACGCCTTAATCATTACCATCAACCCAATGAGCCTACAACTTTCTCGATGCGAAATTGGTTTCCAAGCTTGTACTCCAAATGTCAAAATGATGCGGGCGTTTACTCGACGAAGGTAAACTGCTTGAAGCATTAATGGATTACCAACTTAAAATGGGATGCAAAGTGGCGGTGAAATGGCTAAGCGTCCTAGAGCGATGATGATGCGGATAAAGACAAAGAATCAAAGCATGAAGAAGTCCGGTGAATCCCTTCTATGCCACCACCAACCCAACGGACTCAACGAGAGCGATCTCCTCCACATTCTGCTGTGATAAACCTCGGGAATCGAGTTACCACCATCCACAGAGAAAACCGATGATCATTTGAATACACGGTGGTGACGATGAAGAGATCCCAGAGCCCCAACAACAACCTATCTCTCCCGCCACAACAAAGAAACCAGAGTCCTCATCAAAGCCAAAGAAGAATAAGACGAACAGCAATGTTCTCTCATGGCTAGATGATGATACAACTGAAGAACATGACTGGTTTTCTAGACTTGTTGATGCTACTCCCTCATTACCTGAAGGTCAAGGAATGGTAGATGGCCGTACAATGGAGCATGTGCAGCTGATTCAGGAACAGTTTAAAGTGAAGAAGATGACTAAGGCTGAGCTAAAGAGAATCAATAATGATGCCTTCTAACTGCTTAAAGACAGCTCAGAAATTGCAATTGAAGTCGAATACCATCTCGACAACATTGCCCGAGCCATGTCAAACAATATCGATTGGCTCAATCCCGAAGCTAACATCGACTTCACAAGACAAGACAAATGTCACACCCTCGCCGGAGGCGGAAACACGAGGTGTAACGGAAGGGAACATAAGCACAAGATAATAGAACATACCAACATTAAGATTAAAAAGAAATAATACTTCATTACAATACTAGTTTAGCCGTCATCGGCAAATATATTACAAAGTTTAGATTCCAAAATATTGAGTTTTATTACATACGACTTGTAGCGACAAGTGAAAACTTCTTTATGCAAGACTTGATAGAAAAGCTTACTAACGATCACCGAAATGCATGAGAGAAAACGGGTCAACTATGAAAATAGTTGGTGAGTAAACACGTTAAGCAAAATAAGAAAACTCGTAAGAAAAATTCAAAGCATTCGGTCAACGAAAATAGTTCTCAAAGCAAAGGCATTGTGTATCCACTCGGTTCCAAATTCCGCCCATACAAAACTTGCAACTGTGTGTACACAACCCATTGCACAAAAATGTAGTGCTTCAAGTAGTCAAGTGTAAGTGGTCATAATAGTTCCCAATATAGTACCATGAATATAATAATGTAGGGATGCTCCGAACATGGGAGACTTTGCACTTTGCTCCAACAAGGGAGACTCCTTTGTCACTCGACCACCTAGGCGAGATTTATTGAGACACTCCACCAACAAGGCGAGACTTCTTTGTCACTGCTCCACTTAGGCGGATTTATTGAGACGCCCACCAACAAGGCGAGACTTCTTTGTCACTCGACCACCTAGGCGAGATTTAGTGAGACGCCCACCAACAAGGCGAGACTTCTTTGTCACTCGACCACCTAGGCAAGATTTATTGAGACGCCCACCAACAAGGCGAGACTTCTTTGTCACTCGACCACCTAGGCGAGATTTATTGAGACGCCCACCAACAAGGCGAGACTTTAGGACAAGGTCATAACATGTACGGTTCAATAAGTTCAAATAAGTAATAGGTTCGTAATTAAGTTCAAGGATTTGATTCGAGTTCACAAGTTCTAGTCAAACTAGTTAATAAAAGTAGTAAACATTTTAGCTCAAGAAAGGTTCATGCATTTCGCCCAAAATATAGTAAAACGGTAAAGGGGTTTGTGATTACTCACTTGGTAAACTGAGGCGATGACAAAAGTGAGTACACCGAGGTATAATGTGATGTGTCAACCGGGACCTATTACGAATGATATGATATGTCATGAGTTGCAATGTAATGTTATGCATGCATTTCGTATGCTATTTATACCATTTACGGGTTTTGAAAATATTACTCGTCGTCGAAAAATACACTTTTGACGTCTTGACCCTTCAAAAATACACTTTACAAGTTTTTACGTCAAAATGTCATCCTACGATGGTTTTATAATGATTTATGGTGAAATTATCACTTTTCGTCGCAAAACAATGTCGTCGGAATTTTCATGAAATTAACAAAATGGCTCGGAAAAACTAGTCGTAAAATGGTGTACGTCGCACGTTAGAGAACGAACTCGACGGTTTTGGAAAGTTTGTATCAATATCTAAAAGTTTCAGTTCAGAGTTTTCGTCAAAAGGTCTCGATCATAAAGATATTAAGGGTTAAAGTTGGTGGTTTTGCTAATTGTGTGCGAAAATAAGTTTCGCCAAGTTTGAACATCCGTAATTTATTTACTAAAACTCCGCTTGACAAACGGCTTTTTGTTTTGAAAAATATGGCTGGTGAACTTGATTTTACTAGAAGACATTTCGTTATAAAAGTTTCACAACCTTGTTAAAACAACGCAAACATGGACGTTACAACTAGTGAAATACTTGTATCGTAAAAATAATATAGTTTTTCGGAAAATAATATTTACGGCAACTTTATAAAACGTGCATATATTTGTCGTTTCAAACCGCTTTCACGTATAATATGTCCTTAGCTTCGTATCGAAGTAAACTAATATATTTTTGATAAGTCGAAATAATTTGTGAAGCTTAAGGCTCGTTTTTGACCCGAACAATGTAAAACTGCATGCTGAATTTTCTGAAAAGTGTTACGTTTAGTCGTCAAACTTTAAAAATTCACCACGGCTTCGTTATAAGTCCGTTTTATCCGCTCAAAAGGCCACGGATTCGCTTTTAAAGTATATTTTCTAAATATCAAGGCCAAAATGTCGTACCATCAGTAGGTTTTTCCAGAAATCCGAATTAAGGACAGAACACCAAAATATAGTTATCGAAAATAGTTTTTCTCGGACAAAACCTATTCTAATCCCTTCAAATCAACTCCAAAGCTAATCTAATCCTACCATACACCTTCTTAGGGTGTCATGGGTTCCTAATCACCATCAAGACCAAAGAATACCATGGGAATATTTATAGGATGACCATAAGTATATAAAACTTCTAAAATCATGAAATAAATGGTATAAATCACATATCATGCATATAAGCTCCAAAATGAAAAGAAACATATGAAATGACAAGGAAACATGAAAATGATAAAAACATGCTTACAAGTGATAGTGATGAGGTGTAAAGAACCAAGGTTAGCCTAAACACTCTAGGTTTTATTTCAAAACCTAAACAAGAGTGTAATCTAGATTGTATATAACTTGATATTGCAAAATTTGATGATCCTTGTAAAATCTTGATGAAGGTCGGTTTAGAGAGAAGAAACAAAGAGAGAAGAAAAATCTTTTTACTTGACAAAAAATGAGATAGATGAAATGAATGAAATGGAGGTACATGGAGTATAAAGTTAAACTATCAAGGAAGAAATTTTCCCATTCATTAATTGCCCACCCCAAGGCCGGTTTTTATGGGACCTTGTTTTCCAAAATATATATATTTTTTTTTTTTTTTTTTTATAAAATGTTGTATAATGTTTACTTGAATAAATTAGTAAGAAAGTGTAAGCAATGTGTAGTTAAATGTACAAGTATAGGTAAATGAAAATTTTGGTACAAGTAAGTTTTAATAGATTGAAATAGAATGTAATGAGATAATAAAATTTGTAAAATACATTCCTTGTGAAATTTGAGTGATATAAAAATTATCGTATAGTTTTTAAATAAAACGTCGTAATAATATAAATTTAACGATTCATGTACAAAATAATTTCAAAACACTAGTTGAACTCACAATATAGTTTTACAACTCAATGTAAGTATAAAAATATGTCGGGATCATTTTTGAAAGTAACGGATTAAATATTTAAAATAATAACCCACGCGATAACGTTTAATAAATATAAAAATTACGCGGTAAATGTGAAATGAAATGTCATGAATGAACTAATATGATGAATATTTAATTTAAGAAATGACCGAATTTGAGAATTGTGACATTCTTCCCATGTCGTGAATCACGTCCCGTGATTCGATTAACGATACTATGGTCCGAACCTCGACAAGAGTTCTAAAAGTTCATGATCGTACGAGCAGTCTAAATGATCATATCAATGCCCATGCGCATGTGTTCCCATTCAACTAAGTACATGCCCGTGATTAGATTGGATAGGGTAAACTTGCCCAATATCGAACGTAGCTCTCAAAAGACCTTTAGGTAGTCGATTCTAATTTAATCCCACAACTCATCAAACAAGAACCGTCATGAGATTAAACTAAACCGACTTGAGTAAACTTGTCTCTTAGCTTGATTTTCGCAACTCATCAAACAAGAACCGCTACTAGATCAAGCTAGGAAACAAGTTGTTAGAAAGATAGGAATCAACATCCTTGAATGAAGTCTTTTGAAAGATTCGCCGATATTGGATTTGCTTACACAAATTAAATCAAATCAACAAAACATATAACAACTAAGGTCGATATCAATAGGTCTCAAATTAATCAAAGTCGTGAACGAGGTAAGAGTTGGAAGGAGGTTATGCACTCAAAATTATGTCGATGTAAATAAGGTAGTTGTTCAAAGGAATGTACCCGTTAAGCGTTGGGCTTCCTCGGTGCCCGTGATAGAATGCTCGACCACGCGGGAGGAATTTCAATGTTCGATCTTGTGGGCCTTCTATTGCCAATGCCAAGTTTGGACGATTACCTCCTTGATTGGGAGTTCTTTTCAACTTTGGACGGTATTGCGAAGGTGATCTAGACTTCCACACTCGTAACATGCTTTTCTCCGTCCTTGATTTCCAGCCTGCTTGAGCAATTTTTCGCGGCGTGGCCCGTCTGTCCGCATTTGCCGCACCTTGGGCAGTCTTCTAAGTGATGATAATTACATCGAGTACACAAAGGATGTGGACTGCATATCCTTTGCGCCCCGGTGATCGCCCATAGTTCCGGGTTATTCACGCCTCTTGTTTTGCCGATTCGGTCTCGGTTTCCTGGTGATCCTCCCGCCGCTTTCGTCCATTGTCGCTTGCTTTTGCTAGTTCTCCGGACTGATCACATCATTCGTCAAGCGATCGCCATACTCACGTGACTTGCAGAGTGGTTGGTTTCGACGGTGACATCCCTCCTAATTTCCGTATCAATCCCATATATATCGGTCAATCAACTTCTCCACGGTGGAAACCATGTGAGGAACCATCCTAGTTAACTCGTGGAACCGGATCGTGTACTTGTCGATCTCTACTCCTACCATCAAGTGATTCCAAAATTCTTCTTCCGCTCGACTTCATCTTTTCTCGCAGTACTCATCGGTTAGTAGTTTCTTGAATGCTTCCCAAGATAATGCATTTGCAGCCTCTCTTCCTCTAGTCCGTAGTTGGTTGTTCCACCGTGTCAATGCTCGACCGTAGTAGTAGACCAACAGAGAACTCAACCTTGTTTCCTTCAAAGACATTTCGTGATACTAAGCTTCGACTCAACATTCTCGAACCGTGTTAGCAGTCCAATGGCACCCTCGCACCATGAAATTCCATTGGCTTACATGTCATGAAAGTTTTGTAGCCGCATCCTTGACCGTTTGAAGAACCTTCTCCGTTGTTGGTTCGTCTAGCATCGAGATGTGTTATAATTTGAGTGAGTAGATCCGCTATTCCATGGCGTTGTTGTTTGGATGGTCATTGTTGTTTGGGTTGCCGTTGTTGTTTGGGTTGCCGTTCTTTGTTGCTTCCGAGCGTGTGTTTCTTGCACCCATGATCCTACAAAGGACCAAAACATCGGGTTGAGTAAACGACATTCGAACGAAGTCGATGAGGTGCGAACGGTGGTAATGTGTTATAGTGATCGAAACATGACAGAAATGAGACATGCTATGTCTAACAAGTCGAAAGATGGAAAAGAGAAGATATGAACAAGGTACGGTAATGTAGACGTGAACGTAAAACATGCCATGCATACCCACCCGACCAATGCAACTTCAGTGACCGGACTCAAAAGACTCGACCAAACATGATTTAAAACTACCACTCTTATCATTGCATGGTTCTTCATAAATTAGACATAGTTGATCGTGCTATGTATAATTTATGAGTAACGATGCAACGATAGGACTAGTTGACTCGGATGATGTTCAATGTTTAATAAAATAAAATAAAATAAAAATTTTTCCGGTTATAGTGTGATTTTATTTTTGAAAATCGGCATTCTCTATAACCTTTGGCTCGATACCAATCTGTCACACCTCGCGGAGGCGGAAACACGAGGTGTAACGAGGAACATAAGCACAGGATAATAGAACATACCAACATTAAGATTAAAAAGAAATAATACTTCATTACAATACTAGTTTAGCCGTCATCGGCAAATATATTACAAAGTTTAGATTCCAAAATATTGAGTTTTATTACATACGACTTGTAGCGACAAGTGAAAACTTCTTTATGCAAGACTTGATAGAAAAGCTTACTAACGATCACCTGAAATGCATGAGAGAAAAACGGGTCAACTATGAAAATAGTTGGTGAGTAAACACGTTAAGCGAAATAAGAAAACTCGTAAGAAAAATTCAAAGCATTCGGTCAACGAAAATAGTTCTCAAAGCAAAGGCATTGTGTATCCACTCGCCCAAATTCGCCCATACAAAACTTGCAACCTGTGTACACAACCCATTGCACAAAAAATGTAGTGCTTCAAGTAGTCAAGTGTAAGTGGTCATAATAGTTCCCAATATAGTACCATGAATATAATAATGTAGGGATGCTCCGAACATAGGAGGCTTCGCACTGCTCCAACAAGGGAGACTCCTTTGTCACTCGACCACCTAGGCGAGATTTATTGAGACACTCCACCAACAAGGCGAGACTTCTTTGTCACTCGACCACTTAGGCGAGATTTATTGAGACGCGCACCAACAAGGCGAGACTTCTTTGTCACTCGACCACCTAGGCGAGATTTAGTGAGACGCCCACCAACAAGGCGAGACTTCTTTGTCACTCGACCACCTAGGCGAGATTTATTGAGACGCTCCACCAACAAGGCGAGACTTCTTTGTCACCGACCACCTAGGCGAGATTTATTGAGACGCCCACCAACAAGGCGAGACTTTAGGACAAGGTCATAACATGTACGGTTCAATAAGTTCAAATAAGTAATAGGTTCGTAATTGAGTTCAAGGATTTGATTCGAGTTCACAAGTTCTAGTCAAACTAGTTAATAAAAGTAGTAAACATTTTAGCTCAAGAAAGGTTCATGCATTTCGCCCAAAATATAGTAAAACGGTAAAAGGGGTTTGTGATTACTCACTTGGTAAACCGAGGCGATGACAAAAGTGAGTACACCGAGGTATAATGTGATGTGTCAACCGGGACCTATTACGAATGATATGATATGTCATGAGTTGCAATGTAATGTTATGCATGCATTTCAGTATGCTATTTATACCATTTACGGGTTTTGAAAATATTACTCGTCGTCGAAAAATACACTTTTGACGCCTTGACCCTTCAAAATACACTTTACAAGTTTTTACGTCAAAATGTCATCCTACGATGGTTTTATAATGATTTATGGTGAAATTATCACTTTTCGTCGCAAAACAATGTCGTCGGAATTTTCATGAAATTAACAAAATGGCTTTGGAAAACTAGTCGAATGGTGTACGTCGATCGTTAGAGAACGAACTCGACGGTTTTGGAAAGTTTGTATCAATATCTAAAAGTTTCAGTTCAGAGTTTTCGTCCAAAAGGTCTCGATCATAAAGATATTAAGGCTTAAAGTTGGTGGTTTTGCTAATTGTGTGCGAAAAATAAGTTTCGCCAAGTTTGAACATCCGTAATTTATTTACTAAAACTCCGCTTGACAAACGGCTTTTTGTTTTGAAAATATGGTGGTGAACTTGATTTTACTAGAAGGCATTTCGTTCTAAAAGTTTCACAACCTTGTTAAAATCGCCGCAAACATGGACGTTATGACTAGTGAAATACTTGTAACGTAAAAATAATATAGTTTTTCGTAAAATAATATTTACGGCAACTTTATAAAACGTGCATATATTTGTCGCTTCAAACCGCTTTCACGTATAATATGTCCTTAGCTTCGTATCAAGTAAACTAATATATTTTGATAAGTCGAAATAATTTGTGAAGCTTAAGGCTCGTTTTGACCCGAACAATGTAAAAACTGCATGCTGAATTTTCTGAAAAGTGTTTAATTCGTCGTCAAACTTTAAAAATTCACCACGGCTTCGTTATAACTCCGCTTTTATCCGCTCAAAAGGCCACGGATTCGCTTTTAAAGTATATTTTCTAAATATCAAGGCCAAAATGTCGTACCATCAGTAGGTTTTCCAGAAACCGAATTAAGGACAGAACACCAAAATATAGTTATCGAAAATAGTTTTCTCGGACAAAACCTATTCTAATCCCTTCAAATCAACTCCAAAGCTAATCTAATCCTACCATACACCTTCTTAGGGTGTCATGGGTTCCTAATCACCATCAAGACCAAAGAATACCATGGGAATATTTATAGGATGACCATAAGTATATAAAACTTCTAAAATCATGAAATAAATGGTATAAATCACATATCATGCATATAAGCTCCAAAATGAAAAGAAACATATGAAATGACAAGGAAACATGAAAATGATAAAAACATGCTTACAAGTGATAGTGATGAGGTGCAAAGAACCAAGGTTAGCCTAACACTCTAGGTTTTTATTTCAAAACCTAAACAAGAGTGTGATCTAGATTGTATATGCTTGATATTGCAAAATTTGATGATCCCTTGTAAAAACTCTTGGAAGGTCGGTTTAGAGAGATAAACAAAGAGAAGGAAACTCTTTTACTTGACAAAAAAATGAGATAGATGAAATGAATGAAATGGAGGTACATGGAGTATAAAGTTAAACTATCAAGGAAGAAATTTTCCATTCATTAATTGCCCACCCCAAGGCCGGTTTTCATGGGACCTTGTTTTCCAAAATATTTTTTTTTTTTTTTTTTTTTTTTAAAATGTTGTATAATGTTTACTTGAATAAATTAGTAAGAAAGTGTAAGCAATGTGTAGTTAAATGTACAAGTATAGGTAAATGAAAATTTTGGTACAAGTAAGTTTTAATAGATTGAAATAGAATGTAATGAGATAATAAAATTTGTAAAAATACATTCCTTGTGAAATTTGAGTGATATAAAAATTATCGTATAGTTTTTAAATAAAGCGTCGTAATAATATAAATTTAACGATTCATGTACAAAATAATTTCAAAACACTAGTTGAACTCACAATATAGTTTTACAACTCAATGTAAGTATAAAAATATGTCGGATCATTTTTGAAAGTAACGGATTAAATATTTAAAATAATAACCCACGATAACGCTTAATAAATATAAAAATTACGCGGTTAATGTGAAATGAAATGTCATGAATGAACTAATATGATGAATATTTAATTTAAGAAATGACCGAATTTGAGAATTGTGACAACAAAGCTCCCTACTACATGTGATGGACCGACCTCTACCAACAATTGGTCGACCGGGTCAACCTCAAATTCCATACCGTTACTTCTTCAACAATGACCTCAAATTTATTCTACACGATAGCGATGTTACAAGGAAGTACGTTACGTCACTCACATTTCCTTTTCCAAACAATCTATTCTAACAATCCACCATCAAGAAGAAGCCTCGCATATGTTTGCCGCCAAAGTGGAAAAGTATGACCTTGATGCGATGTATGGATTCATCATTGACCGAATCAGCGAAGAATCTTCTGTGGCTACCGTGTTCTTCGTCTAAAAGGAAGTGCTTAGTGACAAACGGATCATTGCAATTAAGCATGTTACTCGTCATCAAAGTAGGACTAGACATTCCTCAAGAACATTGTGGTCAAACGACAAGGCGAAAAGGACTATGACTTACGTGAAGCGGATTTTCCGAGACTTTCGCTAAATGACATTAAAGATATTTATCTCGCTAAGGTGCAAGGACGAATGCGACATTTATCCACAACCGTCCAGCGAATACATCAAGTCATTCGCATCTACATCGTAAGCATAGTGATCCAAGAACGTGTAGAAGACATACAACTTGCCATGGAATATTATCAAATCGTCAATCTCACCAAACCTCGCCTACACCTTCCCGACATAAACCGACTTGCTCGAGACATTACTATCAAGAAACCATTTGGGGTAGTCTACATCGATGAACTACACCACAACCGCTTCATGGCATGCAAAGAGCTTCATAAGTTTGGGGATCACACATTGAAGAAAGTTAGGGACAAAGTTAGCACTCTGGTTGAAAGAGATTCATGACGGCATCAGTCACCAAAGAGATGGAATTCGAGGAAAGACGGATGTTAGAAAGATCATCACTCGTATTGATGAAAGGTTGTTCAACGTGGATCGATCGAACTTTGGAGATCTTCGTAGGTGGTCCTCAAGCATATCTCTCATATCAACGTCCGAATGCATTCCCGGAGTTATTGTTTGGACTAACGGATTCTCCGGTACCCGCAGATTTGTTTCATTATTATATTGATTTGTATGTATGTTTTAATCGACTATGGCTTGTGCACACATAATAGTGTACAACCCGTACTTGTAATGAAAGGACCACGTAGTGCGCATCGATTACCACAATCCTATAAAAGGAGCGAAAGCTTCTTACTTTTGAGTAAAACTTATCAAAACTTTCACTTTTCAAAGTTTTGCTCAAAATAACAAGTACTTCCCTTATGATTTTCAAAACCTCAAAGTTAATATCACTTGTTGAGGGGATTATTTTCCTAAAACTTTGTTCACAAAATTTTCTTCGTGATAATCTTCCCAAAACTCGAAATGGACATATTCGATATCAAATTTCGTCAAAAATAAAATTTATATGCCATTTTGAGGGGAAAAAATTATGTGATAAGAAATATGTTGTGAATTGCTAATGAATCATTGTGCTACTGAATTAACCAATGAATTGACGAGATCTTAAATGTTAGTAACTCGAAAAGACTTGTCCGGACGGGTAATAATTTCAAGCTAGTTCGCTAGTA